>JAXIVH010000100.1:377343-397343 GCA_036785325.1 Urophycis tenuis | reverse complement strand
GGTCCAGAGACTCCGCTGGTCCAGGGACTCTGCTGGTCCAGGGACTCTGCTGGTCCAGAGACTCTGCTGGTCCAGGGACTCTGCTGGTCCAGGGACTCGGCTGGTCCAGAGACTCCGCTGGTCCAGAGACTCTGCTGGTCCAGGTACTCGGCTGGTCCAGAGACTCTGCTGGTCCAGAGACTCGGCTGGTCCAGAGACTCCGCTGGTCCAGAGACTCTGCTGGTCCAGGGACTCTGCTGGTCCAGAGACTCTGCTGGTCCAGGTACTCGGCTGGTCCAGAGACTCTGCTGGTCCAGAGACTCTGCTGGTCCAGGGACTCTGCTGGTCCAGGTACTCCGCTGGTCCAGGGACTCTGCTGGTCCAGGTACTCGGCTGGTCCAGAGACTCTGCTGGTCCAGAGACTCTGCTGGTCCAGGGACTCTGCTGGTCCATCATCAATGAACCCCCGGTTGTAAATTCATGGAGTCCTTCAATATCTTGACCAAGAGCAGTTAGGTGGCCCTGGGAATTAAACCCACAACCTCTCCTACTGAAAGCACACAGAGCCATTCAGCTGTCTGAAGAGGGGGGGGGGGGGAGAAGGTCAGGTAGGACATCCCAGACCTCCAGCTCCTCCTGGGAGTCCCAGACCTTGTCGGGCCGTCCTGCCTCCCCCATCATCCCCTGTCCTTCCAGAAGAAGAACTCCTCAGGAGAGGCGCTATCCGCTGCTTCTCCTCCTGAGACCAGCCCTCCCAGCACAACGGGTGTCCTTGTGTCTCCGCTCCTCCACGTCTGTAGTGCGGGTGTTAACTATGACTCCATCACCACGGTCAACACGCCGCAGCCGTCGTGGCATCATACCCATGAGGTCATCGCCAGGGAGTTGCCATTCACAACTCGCCGCGGCAACGCGGTGTACTTCACAGCTCCTCCACATCACAGGAAGTGAGGAGGGGAGGGGGATAGTGTGGAGGTGAGGAGGTGAGAGAGAATCAAGAGGAGGTGAGGAGGTGAACTGTTGCAGCATATCAGAAACAGCTTCTTCCCACAGCACACCTCGACAACCCTGAAGACCTAACGAGACCACACATGATCAACAAGCTGCCAAACCTGTTGGGGAAATACAAACGGCAAGACATGTGACCTCCTGCGACCAGAGGAGGCCCACAGAGCCAGGGCAATGCACCTCCTCCCCCTGGCCATTAGAAGTTAGTGTCTTATTTTACAGTTTCTGCTTTGGCAGTGTAAATGTATATCTTACAATACAGCCCCAAGAATCTTCAAGAAGACCTACAAATTACCAAACTTCCAATCACTGTAGCAAGTAACTACCATGGATCATTACATTTAATTACTCAGCTGTAACTACCATGGATCATTACATTTAATTACTCAGCTGTAACTACCATGGATCATTACATTTAATTACTCAGCTGTAACTACCATGGATCATTACATTTAATTACTCAGCTGTAACTACCATTGATCATTACATTTAATTACTCAGCTGTAACTACCATGGATCATTACATTTAGTTACTCAGCTGTAACTACCATGGATCATTACATTTAGTTACTCAGCAGTAACTACCATGGATCATTACATTTAGTTACTCAGCTGTAACTACCATGGATCATTACATTTAGTTACTCAGCAGTAACTACCATGGATCATCACATTTAGTTACTCAGCAGTAACTACCATGGATCATTACATTTAATTACTCAGCTGTAACTACCACGGATCATTACATTTAGTTACTCAGCTGTAACTACCACGGATCATTACATTTAGTTACTCAGCAGTAACTACCATGGATCATTACATTTAGTTACTCAGCAGTAACTACCACGGATCATTACATTTAGTTACTCAGCTGTAACTACCATGGATCATTACATTTAGTTACTCAGCTGTAACTACAATGGATCATTACATGTAGTTACTCAGCAGTAACTTCTATGGATCATTACATTTAGTTACTCAGCTGTAACTACCATGAATCATTACATTTAGTTACTCAGCAGTAACTACTATGGATTATTACATTTAGTTACTCAGCTGTAACTACCATGGATCATTACATTTAGTTACTCAGCAGTAACTACCATGGATCATCACATTTAGTTACTCAGCAGTAACTACCATGGATCATTACATTTAATTACTCAGCTGTAACTTCCACGGATCATTACATTTAGTTACTCAGCTGTAACTACCACGGATCATTACATTTAGTTACTCAGCAGTAACTACCATGCATCATTACATTTAGTTACTCAGCAGTAACTACCACGGATCATTACATTTAGTTACTCAGCTGTAACTACCATGAATCATTACATTTAGTTACTCAGCAGTAACTACTATGGATTATTACATTTAGTTACTCAGCAGTAACTACCATGGATCATTACATTTAGTTACTCAGCAGTAACTACTATGGATTATTACATTTAGTTACTCAGCAGTAACTACCATGGATCATTACATTTAATTACTCAGCTGTAACTTCCACGGATCATTACATTTAGTTACTCAGCAGTAACTACTATGGATCATTACATTTAGTTTCTACTCAGCGTCTCTTGAATTTAGTAAAGAGAGCGGGATGTGTCTGATAGCATCTCATGGCGCTGAAACACGCAGGACTTTGCCAGAATTTGGATCCATGAGGCCTATACTCCGACACAGAGCTGCTGAATTCTCTGCTGGGTTTGGTTGCGAAAACGTGACATTTTGAAGTGGTTTCCAGCCATCCACGGTCGAGAGAGTGGAGTGTGGAGAGCGCTGGAGGTTCTGGTGTTGAAATCATCCCCGCAACCACACGGCTCACATCTGACAGCCCTGTAAATAAAACACAAGACCTCCCACCGTGAACACAGCAGGGCCACTGATCACTGTGTGTCTCTCTGTGATGCTTTCTTTTCCATCTTAGATCTTCTGTCTTCTGTATTTTTCAACATGTGATATTTCTCAACATGGTGGTGGTAACCAGCAGCTCGCTCTCTCCGGTCCAGCGTTGTTCCCCTCAAGGCTGACCCCCCCCCCCCCCCCCCCCACCCCCCTGCCCTCGCCCCCTCCTCCTCAGTGGTCTGGCAGAGAGACGGGGGCAACATAGCAGGCTCTGGTTTCACGTCAGCAAGAACACACCGGTATGTAGAGAGAGACGCGGCCACTTAGACTCACACGTGTTGTGTTCACAGAGGCAGTGAGAGTCCCAGGGGCCTGCAGAACCTCCAGCACCTTCAGAACCTAGTGTCTCCTCCTCAGGGTTTCATACCATGTGAGGGATGGAAGTCTCCTCCATTGGGCGCTTTTGTGTGTATGCGTGTATGTCTGTGTGTATGTGTGTGTTTGTATGTGTGTCTGTGTGTATGCGTGTGTGTCTGCGTGTGTGTCTCTGTGTGTGTATGTTTGTATGTGTGTGTGTGTGTGTTTGTATGTGTGTACGTGTATGTGTGTGTGTTTGTATGTGTGTGTGTGTGTCTGTGTGTGTTTCTATGTGTATGTGTGTGTGTCTGTGTGTGTCTCTCTCTCATTTTCAGATTGTGTTAACCTGATGGAACACAAGTGTTTGTGGGCGGGTGAATGCAGAGCTTCAGGAGGAAGTGTGGAACCAACAGGAAGTGTGGAACCTAACAGGAAGTGTGGAACCAACAGGAAGTGTGGAACCAACAGGAAGTGTGGAACCAACAGGAAGTGTTCCCTGTTTGCTGAAGGTTCAGGCCGACTCCTTCCCCTTCCCTGAGTCACTCAACAGCCAGAGACACAGAGCATCGCTCCACCTCTTTATTAAAAACATTGGACAAATAAAATCTAATCAAAGTCTTTGCGCATCAAAATAATAATAATAACAACACAAACAACGTAGACCGTTCTGGGTTTCCTGGCTGCACACCTGGGAGTGGAATGAAATTACAAACAACAAAGAAACAAACAGAAGGCAATAAAGACATGACGGAGCAGACAGAACCTCTGCAAGACTGCTGAACACACGGCTACACACACTTTATTTCACCTATAAATTAATATTTAAGAACTCTGTCGGGGTTATAGCTGCGTGTACCACAACATGAAATAAAACAAAAACATGACAAAAGATTCAAAAGAAAAGCGGACATGAAGCTGGTGGTGGTATAACTAGATAGTTACCCAGTAAGCTAGTGATGATGTAACTAGTTCAATAACCAGTAAGCTGGTGATGGTGTAACTAGTTCAATAACCAGTAAGCTGGTGATGGTGTAACTACTTCATTAACCAGTAAGCTGGTGATGGTGTTACTAGTCCATTTACCAGTAAGCTGGTGATGGTGTAACTGGTTCATTAACCCTCAGCTCCTCTCCTGAAACATCCCATAAATACATCAGCATGGAGACAGTAGGCCAGGACTACAGCAGGTGTTAGGACACAATCTTTCTCCTCCTAAACAGATTTGTCTAGATACTCTGGACATTTCTCTTACAGCTAAAACTTGATTTGATCAGAAGTGTTGACCTGAAGTAGGTGATGGATGAAACTAAAAATGACCCCCCACCTTAAACATGAATCACCCAAGAGACAGACAGACAGACAGACAGACAGACAGAGAGGGAGACAGACAGACAGCAGAAAGTCTTTCCCCTGGGACAGTTTCAACCAGAAGAATGACTAGTTATCATCCGTTTAACAGACCTGCCCCGGGGTAACAAGTGCCTTTTTCAGCACCTCGTGGCTGAATCAAGTTGTTGTTGTGATTAAAGCTGCTTGGGGCTAACGTTTCCCTAATGATACATTCACCACAGACCACAACCAGCGCATTCGTGTCAGATCTCTAATGTTCAGGCACTTCGTAGTCTGGGGCCCAAAACTCAATCACTGATTCTGTTTCCTTAAACCTTCCTTTCTCTTGTTTTCTACATTTGCCTCTCTAGTTATTCCCTGTCACCGTGTGGAATAAGTGTGCATGAAGATGTGGTTAAGTTAAGGCGTGACAGTCCAATATTGTGTTGAATTACAAAGGTGGGATGTTGTTAAGCCATCGCAAACCATTGCAAAAATCTACCCTGTAGGGACAAGTGGGAGGGTCCACTCGGATGTATGACGATGCTACAAGCTCTTTTCTGACCAATCGGAAGGACGGTGAAGAGAGTCTGACCAATCGGAAGGACGGTGAAGAGAGTCTGACCAATCCCATGATCCCTCGCTGCACAAACCCTCTCACATTCAATTTGGTTCAGAGATCGAAAAGAAACAGAAACACTAAAACTCATTTGGCACTTTTTTCAACAAACTCAGCATGGGAAAGCCATTCGAATACATGATACATGTTTCGGCTTTCATAAAATTGTTTGTTTTCATTTGCTGTGAGGTAACACAGCGATCCTTCATATGACTAATAATACTGTTGAGCACCAGTTCAAAGAGTGAGCTTCTAGCCCCCCTCTCACCAAGGGTCTTCTCCTCAAACATCGCAGAGGCTTTGTGTCCCAAAGCTTCTGCCCTTAGTGCAGTACGTTCTAGAATGTTCTCGTGTTCTACAATGTTCTAGTAGCTAGCCACATGCTAACTGTTGGGTGAACAAATTATCTTTTGTGAAGAAGACATTTATAATGTGGAAGAACCCAGCAGAAATTTGGCTATAGGCGAGAATAAACTATGCAGCCTTCTGTTCAGACATGTAGGCTACTCTGACCAGCTAACCCTAACCATACTCTGACCAGTTATCCCAAACCCCAACTCTGACCAACTAAGCCTAACGCTAACCCTACTCTGACCAGCTAACCCTAGCCCTACTCTGACTAGCTAACCCTAACCCTACTCTGACTTGCTAACCCTAACCCTAACTGTACTCTGACCAGCTAACCCTAACCCTAACTAGGTAACCCTAATGCTAGCCCTACTCTGACCAGTTAACCCTAACCCTACTCTGACTTGCTAACCGTAACCCTAACCCTACTCTGACCAGCTCACCCTAACCCTAACCCTTACCCTAACCCTAACCCTATCCCTACTCTGACCAGCTAACCCTAACAGCTGAGAAACGCTAGTCAACAGCGTTACAGCGTTCTCTCTGGAAGCCCTCACGACCCTGTGACACCTCCCCTGTGGAAGACAGCCCACCTACAGGGCGGAGGGGGCCCCCTGGGGTGTCAGGAGGGCCTGGAGGTGGAGAGGCTGCCAGCCCTGCAGCAGTTATCAGCTTAGTGTTGATATTGCTCAAGTGAAAATCTTTTAGACAAATGGCAGAAACGTTGAGGAAAACCAAGCGGCGTATAAACTCCTCTTTGTGTACAGCATACATTCTTGTTTCTTTACAGTAAACAGACAAAAACAGACACATGGTAAATCTGAAGACTTGCAGTTCTACTGTAAATAAGTTACAAAAAAAGAAATACAAATCTTTGCTTACAGTACTAAAGTTCTAAACTAGATCTTTCAACCATGTCAAGTCTATAAATACCTTTACAAATATACATGTTAATTATTCAAATAAGCTTTATGTGTGACTTAAAATGATTACATGTCTTCCATGACAGTGTGTTCTAGATTTCTAGAAAATCTGTTTTTGTGTTTTAAGTACATGTCCGTGAAAAGCAATATGATACATCCTTGCATTTTATACATTTACAATAAAATCCTTTTCTAGATACAAAAACTCAAACTATAGTTTTTACTTACAGCCCTGAAAGGTTCTTCCATGAAGTTCACAGATAGTTTGATGGTGTTTGGTTCTTCTGAACACATGCTAGCCCAGTTAGCCGGTCCTGGTCCGGTCTCATGTAAACACTGGAGACTGGATTCTACTGTCCAGGGTTCTGCGTGGAGGAACCTTCTCACTGCGTATGGACTGAAGTACTGACCGATGCATCGCATCTCAAACACAGCTAAATGCCCAGGATCACTGATCGTGCATCCGACCAATGGTCTTCATTCCCTGCTGTGTCATCACTTCTTCCTCGACAGGAAGTGACATGCACCTTGCCATGGAATGGTTGGATTCCATGAAGTCTTATGGAAAACACTGGCCCAGTATAAAAATAGATCTCATCTTTTAGAGGAAGACAAGGAAGAGGAGCCAAGAAGAGGAGAGCAAGACGAGGAAGACGAGGAGGAAGGTGTTGAGAGGAAGTCGAAGTGCAACCTTTCACTGTCTGCTCATTCCCAAGGTCTCAGAGGCCCGAGTCAAGGTTGTGTGGGATTGGGGATGGTGGGCGGGGCTTATGTCCTGATGACAGCGTCGCTAGGCAACGTCTTGCGGGGGCAGGGCTCTTGGGGGGGAGGGTCGTGGGCGAACACCGAGTCGTCCCCGGAGGAGCAGGCGCTGTCGGTGTCCCGGCCGGTCGGCGAGTACTGCTCGAAGGTCCCTGATAGGTCCAAGTACTCCTGCGGGAGGGGCAAAGGTCAGCCTGGACTAGCACAATCACGCCATGTTTGATCTGAGCAGTCCGGGGCTTAGACATCCAACCACCTGGAGCGATCCTGAACCAGGAGGAGGAGCTAGTCTCTCTCCTAGGAGGAGCCTCTCAGCAGGGGAGGGGACTTACGTCAGTTGACGTCATGGACAGGACCCGGTCGTGGTCTTCCACCAGCTGTCTGAAGGTTGGTCTCTGGAAAGGGACCGCATGCCAGCACTCCCTCATGATCATGTACCTGGAGCAACAACCAATCACACCTCGCCTTGTTAATGCCTCACCTGGAGCAACAACCAATCACATCTGACCACTTGAGTGGCGCCAGGCCGACAGTTCTAAAGACTTGCTAACCTTGCATAATCCCTCATAGCGTAGCCTAGCATAGCATGTCCTACAGTTCTGATGGCATGTTAGTCTATCCTAATGTAGCCTCTGAAGACATGTTATCCTTGCGTAGCCTAGCATGGCCTAGCCGAGCCTGAGGAAACAGAGATTACAATTCTGAAGGCATCTAAACCTAGCATAGCATAGCTTGGCTTTCATATCGGGGCTTACAGTTCTGAAGACATGTTAACCAAGCGTAGCCTAGCGTAGCCTAGCACAGCAGGTCTCGCAGTTCTGAAATCACGTTAACTTAGCGTAGCCTAGCGTAGCCTAGCGTACAGTTCATGGGTGCAGTTGGCTGGTTTGTCCATGCGGTGGCCCTCCTTCAGCAGTTTGAAGAGCTCCTCCACAGGGATCCCGGGGTACGGGGAGCCTCCCAGGGTGAAGATCTCCCATAGCAACACACCGTACGACCACCTGGACACACAGGAGCAGAGGTCAAGGGTCCCCAGGGGGCTCCCATGATGCTTTGGGCCTGATGCACATTGTATCACTGAGGCCTTTTTTCTGATATATATATATATCCTGTAGATGTGTATTGATGAGAATCCACGTAAAACATGGTGTTTAAATTCAGAACAACACGTTTACAGCATTGTAATTGATGATGAAGTGAAATGTGCCACGTTGGCGGTTCAAAACACATCTTTAAAACATCCCGAATGGACTGGTGTGGGCTGACTGGATGCAGAAGGTTCATGCTGACTGGTGTGAGCATCCAGAGGAGGAGCTCATTTGACCGTTAGCAAAACTTCATTGCACCTGTTAAACAGCCCGCTAAAACTCTCCTAAACAGAGAATCAAAATGTCAAAGAAGACATTATGAGGCGCGATTTGCTAAATAAAATGGAAGGGCATAAAAATCACAGAAGCAGGAAGGCTTTTGACCCTTTTGGCCCTCCATAGTATTTGAACCAGAGAGAGAGACACACAGACAGGCAGACAGACATGCGTCTGGGACTCTCCTCTGATGTCTGTGAGGCTTCAGCTCTCAGCGTAGCGTGGAATGTGGAGGCCATGATACAATGGCAGCTGATTTCCCTGAGAGAGAGAGAGCGAGTGTGTGTGTGTGTGTGTGTGTGTGTGTGTGTGTGTGTGAGTGTGAGAAGCGAGGATGCCAGTGGACTGTGGGACATCATGAATTGGAATTTCACCACAGAGATTAGCGCTGACTCTAACGCGCGAAGGCACATTCTAGCTTAGCTCCTAAACTCACACATCGCTCTGGTGCGTGTACACGCGGTCAAACAGAGCCTCTGGAGCCATCCACTTCACCGGCAGGCGACCCTGGAACACGACAGAACCACAGAACGTCACAACGAGAACATCAGAGGGAGAACCACAGAACATTACAACAAGAACATCAGAAGGAGAACCACAGAACATTACAACAAGAATATCAGAGGGAGAACCAAAGAACATTGGAAGAAGAACATCAGAACGAGAACCGCAGACTATTACAACAAGGATATCAGAACAAGAACTCCAGAACATTGGAACAACAGATCTGGTACTAGGTGTGTGCACCAGGTGAGACAGGTGCAGCAGGCTGTAAAGCATGCAGCAACAGACTCACATTGGTGGTCTTCTTGTAGTAGTCTATGTTGTGCACGTCTCTGGCGAGGCCAAAGTCTGCGATCTTCATCACGTTGTCGTCTGTAACCAGAACATTCCTGGCTGCCAGGTCTCTATGGATACACTGTGGGGAGAGGAGGATTACAGCCAATCACGTCAGCTCATGGCAGGTCAGGTGACTCGCACTGTTAGGGCGACACTGTCCACACGCTACTTTGGGGGAATCATACTAGGTTTAGCTTGGGTTTAGACCAGGCTTTACCTTCTGTGAGGCCAGGTACTCCATGCCACGGGCCACCTGGTAGGCGCAGGACACCAGGTCCTTGAAGGTGAGCTGCTCGTCAGGGGTCCTGCAGGCGTCGAACGAGTAGCCCATCCCCGGGGGACGCCGCACTCGCAGGTACTCCCTCAGGTTCCCTTTGGATGCGTACTCCACCAGGACGTACAGCGGACCTGCCAGAGACGGGGTCACTACACGCACAGGCTGGTGCTGACCGACCTTCTGAGAGCTGACCTACCACCCTGAGCTCTGACCTACCATCTCGAGTGCCGACCTACCATCCTGAGTGCTGACCTACCGTCTTGAGTGCTGACCTACGGTCTTGAGAACAGATCTACCGTCTTGAGTGCTGACCTACCCTCTGAGTGCAGACCTACCATCCTGAGTGCCGACCTACCGTCTTCAGTGCTGACCTACCGTCCTGAGTGAAGACCTACCCTTTGAGTGCAGACCTACCCTTTGAGTGCAGACCTACCGTCCTGAGTGCAGACCTACCCTTTGAGTGCAGACCTACCGTCCTGAGTGCAGACCTACCCTCTGAGTGCTGACCTACCGTCCTGAGTGCTGACCTACCCTTTGAGTGCTGACCTACCCTCTGAGTGCTGACCTACCCTCTGAGTGCTGACCTACCGTCCTGAGTGCTGACCTACCCTCTGAGTGCTGACCTACCGTCCTGAGTGCTGACCTACCCTCTGAGTGCTGACCTACTCTCTGAGTGCTGACCTACTCTCTGAGTGCTGACCTACCGTCTTAAGTGCAGACCTACCGTCCTGAGTGCAGGCTCCCAGCAGGTTGATGATGTTCTTATGTTTTCCGATCATCTTCATCATCTCCATCTCTGACACCAGGTCAGAGAGATCCTTATCTGTAGCATCGTCTGGAAGACACAGGTCAAGAACATCTCACGGCTGAAGGCCATGTTGTTGTGCACATGATAAAAAACTAGAAACTAGAAACACACTACAGTCCTGGAGGCCATGTGTTCAACCTGAACAACCACCGCAATCGCAATCACCTTTCAGCATCTTGACAGCGACAGTCAGCGGTCTGTTGGGCTTCTCCTTGTCCACGCCGATGGCCTCTGCCATGACCACCTGGCCGAAGCAGCCCTCCCCAAGGGGCTTGCCCAGGGTCAGCCTAGAGACACCATCATCATCATCATCATCATCATCATCATCATCATCAACCAACACATCAAGCTGGAGAGAACATATGGAATGTACATGGAATATACATGGAATATACATGGAATATATATGCAATACATGGAATATACATGGAATATACATGGAATATATATGCAATACATGGAATATACATGGAATATACATAGAATATACATGGAATATATATGCAATACACATAATATACACAGAATATTCATGTAATATTCACGTAATGTTCATGGAATATACATGGAATATACATGGAATATATATGGAATATATATGCAATACACATAATATACACAAAATATTCATGTAATGTTCATGTACTATACATGTAATATACATGGAATATACATGGAATATACATGGAATAACCATTATCTTCCAGCTGTTATCAGAGATGGTTGTCGATGTATATTTTAAACATTTGTACATGTGCTCATGTTCGAGTGGAGTGAGCTTCACGTCGTGACACAGAGCGGGAGGCCGGTTAGCGTCTCACCGGGTTCGAGAGAACTCCCACTTGGGGTCGGAGGGCAACTCCAGCTCCAACACGTTGGCCAGCATTGGACCATCGCTGGAAGACAGGCGGGCGATCCTGACCAATGGGGTGTTGGAGTTCATCGAGGAGTTAGAATCCAAGGATACCTGCTTGGGTGCAAAAAGAACACCTGTTCTAGTTTATGAGGGGGCGGAGTCACATCATTAAGGGGAGGAGTCACATCCATTAAGGGGAGGGGTCACATCTTATGAGTGACCTTCACACGCCTTCCTAAAGCTAGAAGACTCCGGGTTCCAACCAGCAGCTCCAATGGGGAAGCTGCCCCATGAAGATAGAGCTCCCAACACAACCGTAGCAACGTTGGAGTGTGTGTGGACGGTGGCTCTTTTATGCTGCCTCACCTGGAGCCACCTGGAGGCTGCTTAAACCAGCCATCATCCACACACACACTCCACAACAACATAACAATCTGGTGTCTACTTCCTGTTACCTGCCTCTTGCATGTAATAGATATGGTGTCTACTTCCTGTTACCTGTCTCTTGAGGGGGAACTTGGAGAGTTTGTGCACAGGGGGCGAGGGAAGGGTCTTCTGCGTGGTCATCTTCATTCGACACAAGACGATGATGACGATGGTGAGGATGAAGAGCACACAGCCTGTCACGTAGATCAGGATGTCTGGGTAGTACACCTTGTTGGGCCCCTGGTCTGCAGCGGGACACGCGCACCACACAACTCATGTTGAGCTCAAGCATTCCTCTTGAGTACCATCTATAAATGTTAGCTGTCTGGCGTGTAGCATGCAACGCTACAGTCATGCGACAGGGCTACGGCAGGAGGAGTCAGTTCAACTGGAACAGGTCCCACACCTTGGTAGTCACACACCTGTGTAGTGACACACCTGTGTAGCCATACACCTGTGTAGCCACACGTGTTCAGTCACACAACTGTGTAGTGACACACCTGTGTAGCCATACACCTGTGTAGCCACACGTGTTCAGTCACACAACTGTGTAGTGACACACCTGTGTAGCCATACACCTGTGTAGCCACACGTGTTCAGTCACACAACTGTGTAGTGACACACCTGTGTAGTCACACACCTGTGCAGTCACACACCTGTGCAGTCACACATCTGTGCAGTCACACACCTGTGTAGCCACACATGTGTTCAGTCACACAACTGTGTAGCCACACATGTGTGCAGTCACACACCTGTGTAGTGACACACCTGTGTAGCCACACACCTGTGCACTCACACACCTATGTAGCCACACACGTGTGCAGTCACACACCTGTGTAGCCACACACCTGTTTGTAATACACCTGTGTAGCCACACACCTGTGTAGCCACACACCTGTGCAGCCACACACCTGTGTATTTACACACCTGTTTGTAATACACCTGTGTAGCCACACACCTGTCTGACTACACAGGAGGACAGGAGCTCCTCTCCACTCTGATGAGGTGGTATTACGCACCTCGTAGCCCCGCAACAGAGGCTAATGATAGCATAGCCGTGCAGCTAACACTTGCGAATAGGCGGAGAGATCTTTGCGTGTTGTAATTGCAAGGTGTGGGAGGCTGCATGCTACTGAGCTAGCTAGCGACAGAGGAGCAGGGGGGAAGGAGACCCAGACAGCCAGGAGAGAGGAGGAGAGAGGCGGAGAGAAGAGGAGAGAGGAGGAGACTACCTGGGAGAACCGTGAGCCAAGCGGAGTGGAAATTATAGCCGATAGAGTTCCCGGCCAGACACGTGTACTCCCCCGCGTCCTCCGAGGACACGTTGGACAGCAGCAGAACCTCCAGCTCCCTGTCAGTGGTGTTTATACCGGCCGTCTGGGCCCGCGGGCACCCAGCAGGGGGAAGAGAGGAGAGGGAGAGACAGATGTGATAAGACCGTCGTAGCAGAGTCACCCTGCAGGAGTGGAGGGGGGGGGAGGTGAGGGAGGAGGAGATTGTGATGGAGGAGGAGGAGGAGGAGGAGGAACACCAACCACCAGCTTGTAAGACGGCACCACGGGGCAAAGGTTCAGATGGCACACACCGGTACCACACCGGTACCAACACACACACACACACACACACACACACACTGACTGAAACGAGACCAGTCTGACCCCCAGCAGAGCCCACCAGAACAACGGAGACCACCACCAAGCAGAGGACGGGCCTCGGGGGTTACCTGTGGTGAAGACTTTGAGCCAGAAAGCATTTTCTGATTTTCCTACAAAGTTGAAGGCACGACACCAGTACTTCCCACTGTCGGCCTGCGTCACGTTCAGCAGCACCAGAGAATCAGAGACCTCCGTGTGCCTGCTGACCAGGTTCTGGATGGAACAGAACAGAACCCCACTGACCGTCGGTCCCAACACAACCCCGATCATCTACTGACCGCCGGAGCCTCTGACTTTCAAAAACAAGCGCGATGAGGTACGACACACACACACACACACACACACACACACACACACACACACACACACTGCCTGCCGCTCAGTGTAAACAGTCCTGCATCAAAGCGAGCTGCGGCCGGCCGGCTCCAGTACCACACATGAGCCTGGGAGCAGATCCTGTAAATACTGTTTCAATTATGTGGTCGTCTAAAATAGAGTGTGGAGCCACAGTCTGGGCGCTAGACATGCACTCTCGCTCTGCCTCCTCCCCCTCACCCCCCTCTCTCTCTCCCCCTCCACCTCCTTCTTTCTCTCTCTCTCTCTCTCTCTCTTTCTCTCCCTCCCACTCGCTCTTTCTGCCTCCCCCCTCTCTCTCTCTCTCTCCCTCCCTCCCCTCCATCTTTCTGTCCCTCACTCTCCCTGTCGTCTTTCTCGCTGTCGCTCTCCCTCCCCGTCACCTCTTTCTCTCTCTCTCTCTCTCTCTCTCTCTCTCTCTCTCCCCCTTCATCTCTCCCCTCTTCTCTCCCCCTCTCCCTCCCCCACATCGCTCTCTCTGCTGACTCTGTCTTGTTACTGCACTCATTTTTTCCATCTCTTTTTTCTGTGCCTTCTTCATTTGCCCCCCCCCCCCCCCCCCCCCCCCCTACACACACACACACACACACACACACACTAAACACATCTGACGGCGTCGGGTATATGCACACTGGTCCATGCACGAGGCTCTCTCTCTCTTCTCTCCCCCTCTCCCTCCCTCCCTCCCTCACTCCCTCCCTCTCTGCATGCCGCCACCACAGCAGTTAGCTTACTGCAAACCAGATGCTCACTTTAATCTCTCGCCCTAGAAGAGAGAGATGGAGGGAGGGAGGGAAGGAGGGAGGGAGACTAAATGAGAGAGTGAGAAGATGATGATGTAGATGGCAGTCCTCTTTGTGGTCCTCATACAGAGCTGTTATTATGTCTGTGTGGTCAGTGGAGCCGTCTACTGTTAGCTGCGGTCCCCCACGCTGGCCCTGCCCCTTCCTCCCCCTCGCCACACCCACACCTCCCCCACACACACCCCACTAGCCCCGCCCCCACCCGCTTCCCACTAGGCCCCGCCCCACCTCCCACTGATCCGCCCACACCTCCCACACACCTCACAACCCCCCTGCCTCCCACTAGCCCCGCCCACCTCCCACTAGCCAACCCCCCCCACCCACGCACACACACACACACACACACTCCACTCTCCCAGAAGCCCCGCCCCTTCTGTGCGCCCCTACCTTCAGGATGTTGACGTAGGGCGCCCCGTCTGCGTCGTAGCGGCTGCCGTTGACCTCGATGTGTTTCAGCCACTGGATGTGGGGCTGCGCGTCGCTGTACACCTTGCATTCAAACTTCACGTCAGTGCCCGGCAGCACCGTCTGATTGGCCGGCAGCCCCGCCTGCAGGATGGGCCGGTGGGGAGACCGCTCTGATTGGCCAAGAACCAGGTGGCGAGACAGAGGTGGATGTTAGCACAGTGGGGTGGTGTCGGACAGCGTTAGGGTGTAGTTTGCCGATGGGGTTTAGGTGTTGTTTAGGTGGTTATGGGTGTATTAGTACTGTTTTGGTTCTGTAAGAGCGTCATTGGTTGGTTGGTGTTAGGTGTAGTTTGTGTGGGTGGTGTCGTGGTCGTATCAGCTCTCACCTAAGACATCCAGCTGGTAGGTGTGGGTGATGGTGCCATATCTGTTCTGCACCACACAGGTGTAGTTCCCCCGGTCCGAAGGTACAGCACTCTCCATCACCAGACTCCACTGCTGCTGACGCAACTACACAGAGAGATAATGCATATAATACATCTAATGTTTATAATGTATACAATATATTATGTACATACAGTATGTATATGTATATGTATATACAGTATGTATATGTATATGTATATACAGGTATATACTGTATATATATATATATATATATATATATATACAGGTATATAGCATGTATATAATGGAGACAACATATAATATATAATGTTTATAATATATACTATCTATAATGTTCCTCATTGTCAGAAGAGGAAAGTAGTCATTCATCTTTTTATTGCTTTCTCTCTCTCCCTCTCTCCCCCTCTCTCCCCCTCTGGAAAGCAGTGCAGGGTAAATATTATGCTGTGTGATTCTACAGTCGTATGGTCGCCATGGAAACACACACGCCCTCCCACCCATAACCCCCCCCCCCCACCACCACCCCACCCTACACACATACACACACACACACACACACACACACACACACACACACACACACACACACACACACACACACACACACACACACACACCACACACACACACCACACACACACACCACACACACGGTTAATTCCTTTACATATTTGAAATGATGAAGCCGTACATGTGAAGTGTAAGCGTTGTGTTCTAAAGGGTTTGTCACAGCTAGCTGCGCGGCCCGTCTCCAGTCAGCCTCTGTGTTCCCAGGCTAATGAATCATAGCGTTAGCCTGGGAGAGAGGCTAATACGCCTAGCCTCTGTTTGTTCCTCCGTAGCAACCGAGCTTGACAGAGAGGCTAGCTTAGCTTAGCTCATGGGCACACCAGTCACTCATGTTAGTTGTTACGGCGACAGAGGAGAGAGGAGGGGAGAGGAGAGGAGGGAGGCCAGACAGGAGGAGCGATGGGCAGAAAGGATGGGGAGGGGGAGGAGGAGACAGAGGCAGACGGGAACAGGAGGGAGTCGGGCGACAAGGAGGAACATGAGGAGCAGGCGTCTGTTCTCCAGCGAGTTCAACAGAAAAGAGTCGACTGATGAGAGTGTTGTTCGAGAGAGACAGAGAGAGAGAGAGAGAGAGGAAGACTCCATCACAGTGCAGTGGTGTAGTGCTGTGATTAAACTACCACAGAGCAGTAGTTGTGATTAAACCAGCCAGGATCAACAGCGCAGTCCAGAGTATATAAGACTTTTAGCTCTGATGGTGTGGAGCACTTTAAGAGTTGTCAAAACAACGCTAAAATCAACCAGTTAAACGCGGACCAGCAGGGAACACGGCGCCCTAAAGACACCCTCTCATATCCTGGGGGCCGGCCCTTCTCGGTCTGCACCCACACAAAGAGAGAGGCCCCGGGCATATGTGGCAACACACAGCGCCAGGGGCCCCTCTTGTCAGGGGCCTCAATGGGCGGCAACACACCCATCTCTCGCCATCCCCGTCTGATGGCTCAATAGAGCTCCGACCTTTGACCCCCCCGGGCTGCTCAGGAGCTATGTTCCAGAGAAGAGCTCCACACCGCGACGTGTCAACGCTGAAGCCTCTTTCTGTACTATATAAACCCACCCTACGTCTTATTTACCATTGTCTCCTGCTCATTCAGCCCGGGGGCCAATCACAGGCCTTCAGGGAAGATCTGGACCAGAAACATTCAAAAGCCCTGAATGTTAAGACACAGAGCACTCCTGGGCAGGCTCTGAAATCCAACTGAAGGGTTTGAAGAACGGCCTGAAGTAATATCCAAGGTGACCAGTTGGACACTGAGCTGATCGCTCTGCTGTTTATTCAACAGAAATTCATCTTCAGGATTCATGTTTTCTGACCGATTATACAAATACACAAACTGCTTTTCTTTGGTTTTATTCCTGGCACACACACGCGCACACACAAACACAAACACACACACACACACACACACACACACACACACACACACACACACACACACACACACACACACACACACACGCACAAACACACACACACAGAACATTGCAGCTCAATGGTCTATAATCAGTTAGCTGAGATTATCTACGGCTGTCAGAGAGAGGCTTGTTGTCTTCCAAACACCGGCCTCCACAGAGAGGAAGACGTCTGGAGGCCTTTGTTGGACTGTCAGGACCCGGACCGTCCTCCTCATCCAGAGAAATGCCACGGTCTGACGCACTGCGCCACGGCAGCGCCGATGCTGACACTGGGCCTGACACTGTGGCTAACATCACACAGCTCAGACGCTGGCAACGCTGTTCACCACTTCACCCACCACTTCATTCACCACTTCATCGTCGGCGTCTCCGGCGAGACGAGAGCGGGTTCAGACGACCTGCCGAGGTTCAGCCGGGAGAGTAAGAGATCTCCATTCAGAGATGATGACAGGGAGAACACCGTGAGGAGCCTGACCTCCCACCCAACTCCCCCCCCCCCCACCCCCCTCCACCAAGAGGTCATGACCCCCCCCCCCTCTCCTTTCTCACCGGGACAAAGCGCCCCTTGGGGCGATAGGGAGGCTGTGATTGGCCGAAATTCAGATTTTCAAACGAACAGCTAGTGAGGTGAGAACAATCCTCAGAGGCTTAGAAAACTAGTCTCTAGACTCAGGAGAGGCTTAGAAAACTAGTCTCTTGACTCAGGAGAGGCTTAGAAAACTAGTCTCTAGACTCAGGAGAGGCTTAGAAAACTAGTCTCTAGACTCAGGAGAGGCTTAGAAAACTAGTCTCTAGACTCAAGAGAGGCTTAGAAACCGCTACTCCAAAACTACTAAACTACTATTATTACTACTATACTACTACTAGTCGTATAGTAGTGTTCCTAGAACTACTACAGAGCCACTACTATATTACCACTACTACAAATTCTTAATATGGCAGATCTGTTCATGGCTGTTGTGTGGGTGACAGGTGTGTGTAACACACACACACACTCATAAGCATGTGTGCATGTGGCAGTGTGACACAGTATCTGTACACACCGGCTTTACAGCGCCCTGTGACAGTGTGTGTGTGTGTGTGTGTCTGTGTGTGTGTGTGTGTGTGTCCGTGTGTGTGTGTGTGTCTGTGTGAGGAAGCTTTTGTTCCATTCAACACTTTAAAGGCTTGGTTGTGATGAGTCGCTGACACGCAGGTTCATATCAGCGTTAGCGTGAGCTTCCGAAAGGTAAACATGTTATGTTAGGTCATGTGAATAGCTTAGTGCTTGGCTGCGTGAATGCATTAACTGCGCCGAGGCCACTTGGGTGATGGAGGGACAGCCTAGCATGTCTCCATCCACCCCCTGTGTGTGTGTGTGTGTGTGTGTGTGTGTGTGTGTGTGTGTGTGTGTGTGTGTGTGTGTGTGTGTGTGTGTGTGTGTCCCAGGCTCCTGCACCACGGACTACCCTGCAGACACCAGAGAGCTCCCCTGCTCACACTGACCGACATCCGCCATTTTGTATCACCTTGTCCGTAATTCCTTTCACCTCTATCTGAATCTCAACCAATGTCGATCATTTCTGGTTCTTCGTCGTCACTCTTCGTCCCGTTCCTCCTGCGTTCCGTTCGGGAGGAGCAGAGTCCGAGCTCTGCCGACCATGTGATCTCCGTGTAGAGGTCGCAGGTCACAAGGGGGAGGAGCCGTTGAGTAGACTTTAAGTAGCAGCGATGGGAGAGCTCCGTGTGTTGACTGAACGGGGGGCAGCAGCTGTCTTCTGCTCCGCTGGGGGCTGTCAGCGCCTGCCCTCCGACCGGACAGCGCTCGCATTACACCACCCTGCACCACCCTGCACCACCCAGCAGCACCGCGCACCACCCGGCACAGGGCAGGGGTGTGCGGGGTAATGGTATGGTCCGGGTGCAGGGAGGGCTTAGAGTAAAGGCCCCGATAACTTTTACAACAGAAATGTGCAAGTCCGCGTAGGCTGACTGACCGCTGTTGAGCACGGCCACAGGATTCAGTGGAGCTAGAGGACGTCTGGAGGGTGGTGAGCGGAATGACGCCAGGAGCTCCCTCCCATGGCCTGGTCCTCAGAGTCCTCAGAGCCCCTATCAGAGAGGTCCTACCAAGGCTCCTAATCCCTCGCCATCCCACCGCGTCTTTGAACCGGTTCATCCTGAAGTAACCGCGAGGAGGGCCGCGCAATCATCCCTTTTTTTTTTTTTTTTTTTTTTTTTTTAGATGCCACATATGCTACTTTGAGATACCAGACGCTGACGTCAGGTTTCACGTGGATTCACGACTGTCAGCCACAGCTCTCGGGTGTGAAGGAGTAGTTTGGTCGGCACACTGCTGGAGACGTTTCCCACTGATCGGCAAAGCACACTCTCTACTTTGTTAAGCGTACTGGGGCCTCGGGGGTTATGGTTAAGGTAATGGTCAGGGTAGAGTGTTGAAGACAGTGGTAAGGCCTGAGTGTTCAAGGTAATAGTAAGATGAGTGTTGAAGACAGTGCTAAGGTGTGAGTGTTCAAGGTAATGGTAAGGGTAGAGTGTTGAAGACAGTGGTAAGGCCTGAGTGTTCAAGGTTATGTTAAGATGAGTGTTGAAGACAGTGGTAAGGTGTGAGTGTTCAAGGTAATGATCAGGGTAGAGTG
>JAXIVH010000100.1:365000-367143 GCA_036785325.1 Urophycis tenuis | reverse complement strand
TGTTTAGGAAGGAGCCAACGATCTGCAGTCGCACGCTTTACTTCCTAGAGACTCAAACTGGTTGGACCGGGGTGTGTGTGTGTGTGTGTGTGTGTGTGTGTTGTGTGTGTGTGTGTGTGTGTGTGTGTGTGTGTGTGTGTGCGCGCGTGTGTGTGTGTGTTTTATGTTGGTGTGTGTGTGGGTGTGTTTTTGTTTATGTTGGTGGATGAGTATGTGTGTGTGTGTGTGTGTGTGTGTGTGTGTGTGTGTGTGTGTGTGTGTGTGTGTGTGTTGAATACGGGGCTCTCCTCTCCGGCTTCTCCTCAGTCTCACCAGGAGCTCCTAACAGAACTATGAGACTAACTCATGAGATGAGACTTTAACTCATCTAGTTCTGAACTAGATGAGACTTTAACTCATCTAGTTCTGAGTTCTATTCCACGGTGCACTGGGACTGAGT
This sequence comes from Urophycis tenuis, assembly GCA_036785325.1. Lineage (NCBI taxonomy): Eukaryota > Metazoa > Chordata > Actinopteri > Gadiformes > Phycidae > Urophycis > Urophycis tenuis. The sequence goes on along the minus strand of JAXIVH010000100.1, from coordinate 366,704 downwards.
TCTGTTAATTAATTTAATCTATAGTATGTTTTAATTAATGAATTAAAATGAGTGACAGTTAAGTAATCAAATCTATAGTATGGTTTAATAAATGAATTAAAATGAGTGACAGTTAAGTAGTCTAATCTATATATGTTTTAATTAATGAATTAAAATTAGTGACAGTAAATTAATTTAATCTATACTATTTTTAATTAATGAATTAAAATGAGTGACAGTAAATTAATCTGATCTATAGCATGTTTTAATTAATGAATTACAATGAGTGACAGCTAATGAATCTAATCTATAGTATTTATTGACCAGACTGATTCAGACTTCTTGGACACTTACACACCCTGAGGAGTGTGTGTGTGTGTGTGTGTGTGTGTGTGTGTGTGTGTGTGTGTGTGTGTGTGTGCTGATAAGATAAGATAAGATAAGATAAGATATTCCTTTATTAATCCCCCTTAGGAGAAATTCACAGTGACCATCAGTACAAAGGGGATAGATGAGTGCAATAAGAACCTGACTATAGTCAATAAACAATAAATAGATTTACCTAGACAAGATTAAGATAGATAAGATAAGATAAGATATTCCTTTATTAATTAAATTAATTAAATAAGCTGTGTCTCTGCTGATATGTGAACCATTAGAACTCTGTCATTACTCTGTCAACTATTCAAGTCGCTTTTAGTTCTCCGTGCTCAAGTTTGTCACTGAATCAATGGCATTGTATTCCTGAATGAATGTGTGGTGAACAACTGTATCCCTAAAGGACTTCATGAAGCTCTTTAGATTGTAAATCCTCCTGGTACACAGTGGGTGAAGGTACACAGTGGGTGAGGTTCATCTCAGAGTCAGGGTCTCACAGATCGCCCTGTTCTACATCAGGACCTTCAGTTGGCCTGCGAGCTTCACCAAGCTAACCCTCTGCCAGCCTGCTTTTAGAAGAAGGGCATTTAGCAGAAGCATTTAGCAGAAGCTTTCAAAGAAGTCCAAAGTCGACTTACAATCAGTACATTTGTGGGGTTCGACATGTGGAGGGTTGGAGGTGGGGGATTGACCCCCGACCCTCCGGTTAGTGGACGACCCGCTCTGCCAGCTGAGCTGTGCTGCCCCTGTTAGCTTCACCAAACCCTCTCCTTCTGCAGTGTTCCTGATGGGCCAATGATAGATCATCTGGTGGTAACCTTTGACCTAATTGTAAAAACATGGAGGTGGGTCACTGTGATAGAGCCAGTAGTGTTTAGAGAGAGAGAGAGAGAGAGGGAGAGAGGGTTTGTGTGCATGTGTGCGTTCTGTGGTTTTTGTGCTTGTGTAAATGTTGTTCTTAGCGTGTTTATAGTGTGTGTTGGATGGCACCGTGTGGGAGAAGAATAGTGTGTATTCACCCTCTCTCTCTCTTTCTCTCTCTCTCTCTCACACCCTCTCTATCTTGCTCACTTTCCTCTCTCTCACTCTATCTCTCGCTTCTACCTTTCTCTCTCTCACACCCACTCTCTCTCCCTCTTCTCCCCCTTGTTCAAACCCTCTTGCTCAATCCTCTCTCTCTCTCTCTCCCTCTCTCTCTCTCTCTCTCTCTCTCTCTCTCTCTCCCTCTCTCTCTCTCTCTCTCACACCCTCTCTATCTTGCTCACTTTCCCTCTCTCTCACTCTCTCTCTCTCTCTCTCCCTCTCTCTCTCTCTCTTTATAAAGTAGAACTAATGATGTGAACTCCG
>JAXIVH010000100.1:335000-355000 GCA_036785325.1 Urophycis tenuis | reverse complement strand
TAGACCTTCAACCCTAGACCCTCAACCCTAGACCCTCAACCCCTCAACCCTAGACCCTCAACCCTAGACCTTCAACCCTAGACCCTCAACTCCTCAACCCTAGACCCTCAACCCCTCAACCCTAGACCCTCAACCCTAGACCCTCAACCCTAGACCCTCAACTCCTCAACCCTAGACCCTCAACCCCTCAACCCTAGACCCTCAACCCTAGACCCTCAACTCCTCAACCCTAGACCCTCAACCCTAGACCCTCAACTCCTCAACCCTAGACCCTAGACCCTCAACTCCTCAACCCTAGACCCTCAACCCTAGACCCTCAACTCCTCAACCCTAGACCCTCAACCCTAGACCCTCAACCCTAGACCCTCAACCCTAGACCCTCAACCCTAGACCCTCAACCCTAGACCCTCAACTCCTCAACCCTAGACCCTCAACCCTAGACCCTCAACCCTAGACCCTCAACCCTAGACCCTCAACTCCTCAACCCTAGACCCTCAACTCCTCAACCCTAGACCTTCAACCCTAGACCCTCAACCCTAGACCCTCAACCCCTCAACCCTAGACCCTCAACCCTAGACCTTCAACCCTAGACCCTCAACTCCTCAACCCTACACCCTCAACTCCTCAACCCTAGACCTTCAACCCTAGACCCTCAACCCTAGACCTTCAACTCTAGACCTTCAACCCTAGACCCTCAACCCTAGACCCTCAACCCTAGACCCTCAACCCTAGACCCTCAACTCCTCAACCCTAGACCCTTAACCCTTACCACTGTCTTCAACACTCATCTTACCAATACCTTGAACACTCACACCTTACCACTGTCTTCAACACTCATCTTACCAATACCTTGAACACTCACACCTTAGCACTGTCTTCAACACTCATCTTACCATTACCTTGAACACTCACACCTTACCACTGTCTTCAACACTCATCTTACCAATACCTTGAACACTCACACCTTAGCACTGTCTTCAACACTCTACCCTGATCATTACCTTGAACACTCACACCTTACCACTGTCTTCAACACTCATCTTAACATAACCTTGAACACTCACACCTTAGCACTGTCTTCAACACTCTACCCTTACCATTACCTTGAACACTCACACCTTAGCACTGTCTTCAACACTCATCTTACTATTACCTTGAACACTCAGGCCTTACCACTGTCTTCAACACTCTACCCTGACCATTACCTTAACCATAACCCCCGAGGCCCCAGTACACTTAACAAAGTAGAGAGTGTGCTTTGCCGATCAGTGGGAAACGTCTCCAGCAGTGTGCCGACCAAACTGTTCCTTCACACCCGAGAGCTGTGGCTGACGGTCGTGAATCCACGTGAAACCTGACGTCAGCGTCTGGTATCTCAAAGTAGCATATGTGGCATCTAAAAAAAAAAAAAAAAAAAAAAAAAAAGGGATGATTGCGCGGCCCTCCTCGCGGTTACTTTAGGATGAACCGGTTCAAAGACGCGGTGGGATGGCGAGGGATTAGGAGCCTTGGTAGGACCTCTCTGATAGGGGCTCTGAGGACTCTGAGGACCAGGCCATGGGAGGGAGCTCCTCCGCTCACCACCCTCCAGACGTCCTCTAGCTCCACTGAATCCTGTGGCCGTGCTCAACAGCGGTCAGTCAGCCTACGCGGACTTGCACATTTCTGTTGTAAAAGTTATCGGGGCCTTTACTCTAAGCCCTCCCTGCACCCGGACCATACCATTATCCCCGCACACCCCTGCCCTGTGCCGGGTGGTGCGCGGTGCTGCTGGGTGGTGCAGGGTGGTGCAGGGTGGTGTAATGCGAGCGCTGTCCGGTCGGAGGGCAGGCGCTGACAGCCCCCAGCGGAGCAGAAGACAGCTGCTGCCCCCCGTTCAGTCAACACACGGAGCTCTCCCATCGCTGCTACTTAAAGTCTACTCAACGGCTCCTCCCCCTTGTGACCTGCGACCTCTACACGGAGATCACATGGTCGGCAGAGCTCGGACTCTGCTCCTCCTGAACGGAACGCAGGAGGAACGGGACGAAGAGTGACGACGAAGAACCAGAAATGATCGACATTGGTTGAGATTCAGATAGAGGTGAAAGGAATTACGGACAAGGTGAAACAAAATGGCGGATGTCGGTCAGTGTGAGCAGGGGAGCTCTCTGGTGTCTGCAGGGTAGTCCGTGGTGCAGGAGCCTGGGACACACACACACACACACACACACACACACACACACACACACACACACACACACACACACACACACACACAGGGGGTGGATGGAGACATGCTAGGCTGTCCCTCCATCACCCAAGTGGCCTCGGCGCAGTTAATGCATTCACGCAGCCAAGCACTAAGCTATTCACATGACCTAACATAACATGTTTACCTTTCGGAAGCTCACGCTAACGCTGATATGAACCTGCGTGTCAGCGACTCATCACAACCAAGCCTTTAAAGTGTTGAATGGAACAAAAGCTTCCTCACACAGACACGCACACACACACACGGACACACACACGGACACACACACACACACACACACACTGTCACAGGGCGCTGTAAAGCCGGTGTGTACAGATACTGTGTCACACTGCCACATGCATACATGCTTATGAGTGTGTGTGTGTGTTACACACACCTGTCACCCACACAACAGCCATGAACAGATCTGCCATATTAAGAATTTGTAGTAGTGGTAATATAGTAGTGGCTCTGTAGTAGTTCTAGGAACACTACTATACGACTAGTAGTAGTATAGTAGTAATAATAGTAGTTTAGTAGTTTTGGAATAGCGGTTTCTAAGCCTCTCCTGAGTCTAGAGACTAGTTTTCTAAGCCTCTCCTGAGTCTAGAGACTAGTTTTCTAAGCCTCTCTTGAGTCTAGAGACTAGTTTTCTAAGCCTCTCTTGAGTCTAGAGACTAGTTTTCTAAGCCTCTGAGGATTGTTCTCACCTCACTAGCTGTTCGTTTGAAAATCTGAATTTCGGCCAATCACAGCCTCCCTATCGCCCCGAGGGGCGCTTTGTCCCGGTGAGAAAGGAGAGGGGGGGGGGTCATGACCTCTGGGTGGAGGGGGGTGGGGGGGGGGGGAGTTGGGTGGGAGGTCAGGCTCCTCACGGTGTTCTCCCTGTCATCATCTCTGAATGGAGATCTCTTACTCTCCCGGCTGAACCTCGGCAGGTCGTCTGAACCCGCTCCGGTCTCGCCGGAGACGCCGACGATGAAGTGGTGAATGAAGTGGTGGATGAAGTGGTGGATGAAGTGGTGAACAGCGTTGCCAGCGTCTGAGCTGTGTGATGTTAGCCACAGTGTCAGGCCCAGTGTCAGCATTGGCGCTGCCGTGGCGCAGTGCGTCAGACCGTGGCGTTTCTCTGGATGAGGAGGACGGTCCGGGTCCTGACAGTCCAACAAAGGCCTCCAGACGTCTTCCTCTCTGTGGAGGCCGGTGTTTGGAAGACAACAAGCCTCTCTCTGACAGCCGTAGATAATCTCAGCTAACTGATTATAGACCATTGAGCTGCAATGTTCTGTGTGTGTGTGTGTGCGTGTGTGTGTGTGTGTGTGTGTGTGTGTGTGTGTGTGTGTGTGTGTGTGTGTGTGTGTGTGTGTGTGTGTGTGTGTGTGCGCGTGTGTGTGTGTGTGCCAGGAATAAAACCAAAGAAAAGCAGTTTGTGTATTTGTATAATCGGTCAGAAAACATGAATCCTGAAGATGAATTTCTGTTGAATAAACAGCAGAGCGATCAGCTCAGTGTCCAACTGGTCACCTTGGATATTACTTCAGGCCGTTCTTCAAACCCTTCAGTTGGATTTCAGAGCCTGCCCAGGAGTGCTCTGTGTCTTAACATTCAGGGCTTTTGAATGTTTCTGGTCCAGATCTTCCCTGAAGGCCTGTGATTGGCCCCCGGGCTGAATGAGCAGGAGACAATGGTAAATAAGACGTAGGGTGGGTTTATATAGTACAGAAAGAGCCTTCAGCGTTGACACGTCGCGGTGTGGAGCTCTTCTCTGGAACATAGCTCCTGAGCAGCCCGGGGGGGTCAAAGGTCGGAGCTCTATTGAGCCATCAGACGGGGATGGCGAGAGATGGGTGTGTTGCCGCCCATTGAGGCCCCTGACAAGAGGGGCCCCTGGCGCTGTGTGTTGCCACATATGCCCGGGGCCTCTCTCTTTGTGTGGGTGCAGACCGAGAAGGGCCGGCCCCCAGGATATGAGAGGGTGTCTTTAGGGTGCCGTGTTCCCTGCTGGTCCGCGTTTAACTGGTTGATTTTAGCGTTGTTTTGACAACTCTTAAAGTGCTCCACACCATCAGAGCTAAAAGTCTTATATACTCTGGACTGCGCTGTTGATCCTGGCTGGTTTAATCACAACTACTGCTCTGTGGTAGTTTAATCACAGCACTACACCACTGCACTGTGATGGAGTCGCTCTCTCTCTCTCTCTCTCTCTCTCTCTCTCTCTCTCTCTCTCTCTCTCTCTCTCTCTCTCTCTCTCTCTCTCTCTCTCTCTCTCTCTCTCGAACAACACTCTCATCAGTCGACTCTTTTCTGTTGAACTCGCTGGAGAACAGACGCCTGCTCCTCATGTTCCTCCTTGTCGCCCGACTCCCTCCTGTTCCCGTCTGCCTCTGTCTCCTCCTCCCCCTCCCCATCCTTTCTGCCCATCGCTCCTCCTGTCTGGCCTCCCTCCTCTCCTCTCCCCTCCTCTCTCCTCTGTCGCCGTAACAACTAACATGAGTGACTGGTGTGCCCATGAGCTAAGCTAAGCTAGCCTCTCTGTCAAGCTCGGTTGCTACGGAGGAACAAACAGAGGCTAGGCGGATTAGCCTCTCTCCCAGGCTAACGCTATGATTCATTAGCCTGGGAACACAGAGGCTGACTGGAGACGGGCCGCGCAGCTAGCTGTGACAAACCCTTTAGAACACAACGCTTACACTTCACATGTACGGCTTCATCATTTCAAATATGTAAAGGAATTAACCGTGTGTGTGGTGTGTGTGTGTGGTGTGTGTGTGGTGTGTGTGTGTGTGTGTGTGTGTGTGTGTGTGTGTGTGTATGTGTGTAGGGTGGGGTGGTGGTGGGGGGGGGGGGTTATGGGTGGGAGGGCGTGTGTGTTTCCATGGCGACCATACGACTGTAGAATCACACAGCATAATATTTACCCTGCACTGCTTTCCAGAGGGGGAGAGAGGGGGAGAGAGGGAGAGAGAGAAAGCAATAAAAAGATGAATGACTACTTTCCTCTTCTGACAATGAGGAACATTATAGATAGTATATATTATAAACATTATATATTATATGTTGTCTCCAATATATACATGCTATGTACCTGTTTATATATACATATACATACTGTATGTAAATAATATATTGTATACATTAAACATTAGATGTATTATATGCATTATCTCTCTGTGTAGTTGCGTCAGCAGCAGTGGAGTCTGGTGATGGAGAGTGCTGTACCTTCGGACCGGGGGAACTACACCTGTGTGGTGCAGAACAGATATGGCACCATCACCCACACCTACCAGCTGGATGTCTTAGGTGAGAGCTGATACGACCACGACACCACCCACACAAACTACACCTAACACCAACCAACCAATGACGCTCTTACAGAACCAAAACAGTACTAATACACCCATAACCACCTAAACAACACCTAAACCCCATCGGCAAACTACACCCTAACGCTGTCCGACACCACCCCACTGTGCTAACATCCACCTCTGTCTCGCCACCTGGTTCTTGGCCAATCAGAGCGGTCTCCCCACCGGCCCATCCTGCAGGCGGGGCTGCCGGCCAATCAGACGGTGCTGCCGGGCACTGACGTGAAGTTTGAATGCAAGGTGTACAGCGACGCGCAGCCCCACATCCAGTGGCTGAAACACATCGAGGTCAACGGCAGCCGCTATGACGCAGACGGGGCGCCCTACGTCAACATCCTGAAGGTAGGGGCGCACAGAAGGGGCGGGGCTTCTGGGAGAGTGGAGTGTGTGTGTGTGTGTGTGTGCGTGGGTGGGGGGGGTTGGCTAGTGGGAGGTGGGCGGGGCTAGTGGGAGGCAGGGGGGTTGTGAGGTGTGTGGGAGGTGTGGGCGGATCAGTGGGAGGTGGGGCGGGGCCTAGTGGGAAGCGGGTGGGGGCGGGGCTAGTGGGGTGTGTGTGGGGGAGGTGTGGGTGTGGCGAGGGGGAGGAAGGGGCAGGGCCAGCGTGGGGGACCGCAGCTAACAGTAGACGGCTCCACTGACCACACAGACATAATAACAGCTCTGTATGAGGACCACAAAGAGGACTGCCATCTACATCATCATCTTCTCACTCTCTCATTTAGTCTCCCTCCCTCCTTCCCTCCCTCCCTCCATCTCTCTCTTCTAGGGCGAGAGATTAAAGTGAGCATCTGGTTTGCAGTAAGCTAACTGCTGTGGTGGCGGCATGCAGAGAGGGAGGGAGTGAGGGAGGGAGGGAGGGAGAGGGGGAGAGAAGAGAGAGAGAGCCTCGTGCATGGACCAGTGTGCATATACCCGACGCCGTCAGATGTGTTTAGTGTGTGTGTGTGTGTGTGTGTGTGTGTAGGGGGGGGGGGGGGGGGGGGGGGGGGGCAAATGAAGAAGGCACAGAAAAAAGAGATGGAAAAAATGAGTGCAGTAACAAGACAGAGTCAGCAGAGAGAGAGATGTGGGGGAGGGAGAGGGGGAGAGAAGAGGGGAGAGATGAAGGGGGAGAGAGAGAGAGAGAGAGAGAGAGAGAGAGAGAGATAAAGAGGTGACGGGGAGGGAGAGCGACAGCGAGAAAGACGACAGGAAGAGTGAGGGACAGAAAGATGGAGGGGAGGGAGGGAGAGAGAGAGAGAGAGGGGGGAGGCAGAAAGAGCGAGTGGGAGGGAGAGAAAGAGAGAGAGAGAGAGAGAGAGAAAGAAGGAGGTGGAGGGGGAGAGAGAGAGGGGGGTGAGGGGGAGGAGGCAGAGCGAGAGTGCATGTCTAGCGCCCAGACTGTGGCTCCACACTCTATTTTAGACGACCACATAATTGAAACAGTATTTACAGGATCTGCTCCCAGGCTCATGTGTGGTACTGGAGCCGGCCGGCCGCAGCTCGCTTTGATGCAGGACTGTTTACACTGAGCGGCAGGCAGTGTGTGTGTGTGTGTGTGTGTGTGTGTGTGTGTGTGTGTGTGTGTCATACCTCATCGCGCTTGTTTTTGAAAGTCAGAGGCTCCGGCGGTCAGTAGATGATCGGGGTTGTGTTGGGACCGACGGTCAGTGGGGTTCTGTTCTGTTCCATCCAGAACCTGGTCAGCAGGCACACGGAGGTCTCTGATTCTCTGGTGCTGCTGAACGTGACGCAGGCCGACAGTGGGAAGTACTGGTGTCGTGCCTTCAACTTTGTAGGAAAATCAGAAAATGCTTTCTGGCTCAAAGTCTTCACCACAGGTAACCCCCGAGGCCCGTCCTCTGCTTGGTGGTGGTCTCCGTTGTTCTGGTGGGCTCTGCTGGGGGTCAGACTGGTCTCGTTTCAGTCAGTGTGTGTGTGTGTGTGTGTGTGTGTGTGTGTTGGTACCGGTGTGGTACCGGTGTGTGCCATCTGAACCTTTGCCCCGTGGTGCCGTCTTACAAGCTGGTGGTTGGTGTTCCTCCTCCTCCTCCTCCTCCTCCTCCTCCTCCTCCATCACAATCTCCTCCTCCCTCACCTCCTCCCCCCTCCACTCCTGCAGGGTGACTCTGCTACGACGGTCTTATCACATCTGTCTCTCCCTCTCCTCTCTTCCCCCTGCTGGGTGCCCGCGGGCCCAGACGGCCGGTATAAACACCACTGACAGGGAGCTGGAGGTTCTGCTGCTGTCCAACGTGTCCTCGGAGGACGCGGGGGAGTACACGTGTCTGGCCGGGAACTCTATCGGCTATAATTTCCACTCCGCTTGGCTCACGGTTCTCCCAGGTAGTCTCCTCCTCTCTCCTCCTCTCTCCGCCTCTCTCCTCCTCTCTCCTGGCTCTCTGGGTCTCCTTCCCCCCTGCTCCTCTGTCGCTAGCTAGCTCAGTAGCATGCAGCCTCCCACACCTTGCAATTACAACACGCAAAGATCTCTCCGCCTATTCGCAAGTGTTAGCTGCACGGCTATGCTATCATTAGCCTCTGTTGCGGGGCTACGAGGTGCGTAATCACACCTCATCAGAGTGGAGAGGAGCTCCTGTCCTCCTGTGTAGTCAGACAGGTGTGTGGCTACACAGGTGTATTACAAACAGGTGTGTAAATACACAGGTGTGTGGCTGCACAGGTGTGTGGCTACACAGGTGTATTACAAACAGGTGTTTGGCTACACAGGTGTGTGACTGCACACATGTGTGGCTACATAGGTGTGTGAGTGCACAGGTGTGTGGCTACACAGGTGTGTCACTACACAGGTGTGTGACTACACAGGCGTGTGACTTCACAGGTGTGTCACTACACAGTTGTGTGACTGAACACATGTGTGGCTACACAGGTGTGTGACTGCACAGATGTGTGACTGCACAGGTGTGTGACTGCACAGGTGTGTGACTACACAGTTGTGTGACTGAACACGTGTGGCTACACAGGTGTATGGCTACACAGGTGTGTCACTACACAGTTGTGTGACTGAACACGTGTGGCTACACAGGTGTATGGCTACACAGGTGTGTCACTACACAGGTGTGTGACTACCAAGGTGTGGGACCTGTTCCAGTTGAACTGACTCCTCCTGCCGTAGCCCTGTCGCATGACTGTAGCGTTGCATGCTACACGCCAGACAGCTAACATTTATAAATGGTAGTCAAGAGGAATGCTTGAGCTCAACATGAGTTGTGTGGTGCGCGTGTCCCGCTGCAGACCAGGGGCCCAACAAGGTGTACTACCCAGACATCCTGATCTACGTGACAGGCTGTGTGCTCTTCATCCTCACCATCGTCATCATCGTCTTGTGTCGAATGAAGATGACCACGCAGAAGACCCTGCCCTCGCCCCCTGTGCACAAACTCTCCAAGTTCCCCCTCAAGAGACAGGTAACAGGAAGTAGACACCATATCTATTACATGCAAGAGGCAGGTAACAGGAAGTAGACACCAGATTGTTATGTTGTTGTGGAGTGTGTGTGGATGATGGCTGGTTTAAGCAGCCTCCAGGTGGCTCCAGGTGAGGCAGCATAAAAGAGCCACCGTCCACACACACTCCAACGTTGCTACGGTTGTGTTGGGAGCTCTATCTTCATGGGTTAGCTTCCCCATTGGAGCTGCTGGTTGGAACCCGGAGTCTTCTAGCTTTAGGAAGGCGTGTGAAGGTCACTCATAAGATGTGACCCCTCCCCTTAATGGATGTGACTCCTCCCCTTAATGATGTGACTCCGCCCCCTCATAAACTAGAACAGGTGTTCTTTTTGCACCCAAGCAGGTATCCTTGGATTCTAACTCCTCGATGAACTCCAACACCCCATTGGTCAGGATCGCCCGCCTGTCTTCCAGCGATGGTCCAATGCTGGCCAACGTGTTGGAGCTGGAGTTGCCCTCCGACCCCAAGTGGGAGTTCTCTCGAACCCGGTGAGACGCTAACCGGCCTCCCGCTGTGTGTCACGACGTGAAGCTCACTCCACTCGAACATGAGCACATGTACAAATGTTTAAAATATACATCGACAACCATCTCTGATAACAGCTGGAAGATAATGGTTATTCCATGTATATTCCATGTATATTCCATGTATATTCCATGTATATTACATGTATATTACATGAATATTCTGTGTATATTATGTGTATCGCATATATATTCCATATATATTCCATGTATATTCCATGTATATTCCATGAACATTACGTGAATATTACATGAATATTCTGTGTATATTATGTGTATATATTCCATGTATATTCCATGTACATTCCATGTGTTCTCTCCAGCTTGATGTGTTGGTTGATGATGATGATGATGATGATGGTGATGATGATGATGATGATGATGATGGTGTCTCTAGGCTGACCCTGGGCAAGCCCCTTGGGGAGGGCTGCTTCGGCCAGGTGGTCATGGCAGAGGCCATAGGCGTGGACAAGGAGAAGCCCAACAGACCGCTGACTGTCGCTGTCAAGATGCTGAAAGGTGATTGCGATTGCGGTGGTTGTTCAGGTTGAACACATGACCTCCAGGACTGCAGTGTGTTTCTAGTTTCTAGTTTTTGATCATGTGCACAACAACATGGCCTTCAGCCGTGAGATGTTCTTGACCTGTGTCTTCCAGACGATGCTACAGATAAGGATCTCTCTGACCTGGTGTCAGAGATGGAGATGATGAAGATGATCGGAAAACATAAGAACATCATCAACCTGCTGGGAGCCTGCACTCAGGACGGTAGGTCTGCACTTAAGACGGTAGGTCAGCACTCAGAGAGTAGGTCAGCACTCAGAGGGTAGGTCAGCACTCAGGACGGTAGGTCAGCACTCAGAGGGTAGGTCAGCACTCAGGACGGTAGGTCTGCACTCAAGACGGTAGGTCAGCACTCAGAGAGTAGGTCAGCACTCAAAGGGTAGGTCTGCACTCAAAGGGTAGGTCAGCACTCAGGACGGTAGGTCTGCACTCAGGACGGTAGGTCTGCACTCAAGACGGTAGGTCAGCACTCAGAATGTAGGTCAGCACTCAAAGGGTAGGTCTGCACTCAGGATGGTAGGTCAAAGCTCAGGGTGGTAGCTCAGCTCTCAGGATGGTAGGTCAGAGCTCAGGGTGGTAGCTCAGCTCTCAGAAGGTCGGTCAGCTCTCAGGACGGTCGGTCAGCACCAGCCTGTGCGTGTAGTGACCCCGTCTCTGGCAGGTCCGCTGTACGTCCTGGTGGAGTACGCATCCAAGGGGAACCTGAGGGAGTACCTGCGAGTGCGGCGTCCCCCGGGGATGGGCTACTCGTTCGACGCCTGCAGGACCCCTGACGAGCAGCTCACCTTCAAGGACCTGGTGTCCTGCGCCTACCAGGTGGCCCGTGGCATGGAGTACCTGGCCTCACAGAAGGTAAAGCCTGGTCTAAACCCAAGCTAAACCGAGTATGATTCCCCCAAAGTAGCGTGTGGACAGTGTCGCCCTAACAGTGTGAGTCACCTGACCTGCCATGAGCTGACGTGATTGGCTGTAATCCTCCTCTCCCCACAGTGTATCCATAGAGACCTGGCAGCCAGGAATGTTCTGGTTACAGACGACAACGTGATGAAGATCGCAGACTTTGGCCTCGCCAGAGACGTGCACAACATAGACTACTACAAGAAGACCACCAATGTGAGTCTGTTGCTGCATGCTTTACAGCCCGTCTCACCTGCTGCACCTGTCTCACCTGTTCACACACCTAGTACCAGATCTGTTGTTCCAATGTTCTGGAGTTCTTGTTCTGATATCCTTGTTGTAATAGTCTGCGGTTCTCGTTCTGATGTTCTTCTTCCAATGTTCTTTGGTTCTCCCTCTGATATTCTTGTTGTAATGTTCTGTGGTTCTCCTTCTGATGTTCTTGTTGTAATGTTCTGTGGTTCTCCCTCTGATGTTCTCGTTGTGACGTTCTGTGGTTCTGTCGTGTTCCAGGGTCGCCTGCCGGTGAAGTGGATGGCTCCAGAGGCTCTGTTTGACCGCGTGTACACGCACCAGAGCGATGTGTGAGTTTAGGAGCTAAGCTAGAATGTGCCTTCGCGCGTTAGAGTCAGCGCTAATCTCTGTGGTGAAATTCCAATTCATGATGTCCCACAGTCCACTGGCATCCTCGCTTCTCACACTCACACACACACACACACACACACACACACACACACACACTCGCTCTCTCTCTCTCAGGGAAATCAGCTGCCATTGTATCATGGCCTCCACATTCCACGCTACGCTGAGAGCTGAAGCCTCACAGACATCAGAGGAGAGTCCCAGACGCATGTCTGTCTGCCTGTCTGTGTGTCTCTCTCTCTGGTTCAAATACTATGGAGGGCCAAAAGGGTCAAAAGCCTTCCTGCTTCTGTGATGTTTATGCCCTTCCATTTTATTTAGCAAATCGCGCCTCATAATGTCTTCTTTGACATTTTGATTCTCTGTTTAGGAGAGAGTTTTAGCGGGCTGTTTAACAGGTGCAATGAAGTTTTGCTAACAGTCAAATGAGCTCCTCCCCTGGATGCTCACACCAGTCAGCATGAACCTTCTGCACCCAGTCAGCCCACACCAGTCCATTCGGGATGTTTTAAAGATGTGTTTTGAACCACCAACATGGCACATTTCACTTCATCATCAATTACAATGCTGTAAACGTGTTGTTCTGAATTTAAACACCATATTTTACGTGGATTCTCATCAATACACATCTACAGGATATATATATATATATCAGAAAAAAGGCCTCAGTGATACAATGTGCATCCAGCCCAAAGCATCATGGGAGCCCCCTGGGGACCCTTGACCTCTGCTCCTGTGTGTCCAGGTGGTCGTACGGTGTGTTGCTATGGGAGATCTTCACCCTGGGAGGCTCCCCGTACCCCGGGATCCCTGTGGAGGAGCTCTTCAAACTGCTGAAGGAGGGCCACCGCATGGACAAACCAGCCAACTGCACCCATGAACTGTACGCTAGGCTACGCTAGGCTATGCTAAGTTAACGTGATTTCAGAACTGCGAGACCTGCTGTGCTAGGCTACGCTAGGCTACGCTTGGTTAACATGTCTTCAGAACTGTAAGCCCCGATATGAAAGCCAAGCTATGCTATGCTAGGTTTAGATGCCTTCAGAATTGTAATCTCTGTTTCCTCAGGCTCGGCTAGGTCATGCTAGGCTACGCAAGGATAACATGTCTTCAGAGGCTACATTAGGATAGACTAACATGCCATCAGAACTGTAGGACATGCTATGCTAGGCTACGCTATGAGGGATTATGCAAGGTTAGCAAGTCTTTAGAACTGTCGGCCTGGCGCCACTCTAGTGGTCAGATGTGATTGGTTGTTGCTCCAGGTGAGGCATTAACAAGGCGAGGTGTGATTGGTTGTTGCTCCAGGTACATGATCATGAGGGAGTGCTGGCATGCGGTCCCTTTCCAGAGACCAACCTTCAGACAGCTGGTGGAAGACCACGACCGGGTCCTGTCCATGACGTCCACTGACGTAAGTCCCCTCCCCTGCTGAGAGGCTCCTCCTAGGAGAGAGACTAGCTCCTCCTCCTGGTTCAGGATCGCTCCAGGTGGTTGGATGTCTAAGCCCCGGACTGCTCAACATGGCGTGATTGTGCTAGTCCAGGCTGACCTTTGCCCCTCCCGCAGGAGTACTTGGACCTATCAGGGACCTTCGAGCAGTACTCGCCGACCGGCCGGGACACCGACAGCGCCTGCTCCTCCGGGGACGACTCGGTGTTCGCCCACGACCCTCCCCCCCAAGAGCCCTGCCCCCGCAAGACGTTGCCTAGCGACGCTGTCATCAGGACATAAGCCCCGCCCACCATCCCCAATCCCACACAACCTTGACTCGGGCCTCTGAGACCTTGGGAATGAGCAGACAGTGAAAGGTTGCACTTCGACTTCCTCTCAACACCTTCCTCCTCGTCTTCCTCGTCTTGCTCTCCTCTTCTTGGCTCCTCTTCCTTGTCTTCCTCTAAAAGATGAGATCTATTTTTATACTGGGCCAGTGTTTTCCATAAGACTTCATGGAATCCAACCATTCCATGGCAAGGTGCATGTCACTTCCTGTCGAGGAAGAAGTGATGACACAGCAGGGAATGAAGACCATTGGTCGGATGCACGATCAGTGATCCTGGGCATTTAGCTGTGTTTGAGATGCGATGCATCGGTCAGTACTTCAGTCCATACGCAGTGAGAAGGTTCCTCCACGCAGAACCCTGGACAGTAGAATCCAGTCTCCAGTGTTTACATGAGACCGGACCAGGACCGGCTAACTGGGCTAGCATGTGTTCAGAAGAACCAAACACCATCAAACTATCTGTGAACTTCATGGAAGAACCTTTCAGGGCTGTAAGTAAAAACTATAGTTTGAGTTTTTGTATCTAGAAAAGGATTTTATTGTAAATGTATAAAATGCAAGGATGTATCATATTGCTTTTCACGGACATGTACTTAAAACACAAAAACAGATTTTCTAGAAATCTAGAACACACTGTCATGGAAGACATGTAATCATTTTAAGTCACACATAAAGCTTATTTGAATAATTAACATGTATATTTGTAAAGGTATTTATAGACTTGACATGGTTGAAAGATCTAGTTTAGAACTTTAGTACTGTAAGCAAAGATTTGTATTTCTTTTTTTGTAACTTATTTACAGTAGAACTGCAAGTCTTCAGATTTACCATGTGTCTGTTTTTGTCTGTTTACTGTAAAGAAACAAGAATGTATGCTGTACACAAAGAGGAGTTTATACGCCGCTTGGTTTTCCTCAACGTTTCTGCCATTTGTCTAAAAGATTTTCACTTGAGCAATATCAACACTAAGCTGATAACTGCTGCAGGGCTGGCAGCCTCTCCACCTCCAGGCCCTCCTGACACCCCAGGGGGCCCCCTCCGCCCTGTAGGTGGGCTGTCTTCCACAGGGGAGGTGTCACAGGGTCGTGAGGGCTTCCAGAGAGAACGCTGTAACGCTGTTGACTAGCGTTTCTCAGCTGTTAGGGTTAGCTGGTCAGAGTAGGGATAGGGTTAGGGTTAGGGTAAGGGTTAGGGTTAGGGTGAGCTGGTCAGAGTAGGGTTAGGGTTACGGTTAGCAAGTCAGAGTAGGGTTAGGGTTAACTGGTCAGAGTAGGGCTAGCATTAGGGTTACCTAGTTAGGGTTAGGGTTAGCTGGTCAGAGTACAGTTAGGGTTAGGGTTAGCAAGTCAGAGTAGGGTTAGGGTTAGCTAGTCAGAGTAGGGCTAGGGTTAGCTGGTCAGAGTAGGGTTAGCGTTAGGCTTAGTTGGTCAGAGTTGGGGTTTGGGATAACTGGTCAGAGTATGGTTAGGGTTAGCTGGTCAGAGTAGCCTACATGTCTGAACAGAAGGCTGCATAGTTTATTCTCGCCTATAGCCAAATTTCTGCTGGGTTCTTCCACATTATAAATGTCTTCTTCACAAAAGATAATTTGTTCACCCAACAGTTAGCATGTGGCTAGCTACTAGAACATTGTAGAACACGAGAACATTCTAGAACGTACTGCACTAAGGGCAGAAGCTTTGGGACACAAAGCCTCTGCGATGTTTGAGGAGAAGACCCTTGGTGAGAGGGGGGCTAGAAGCTCACTCTTTGAACTGGTGCTCAACAGTATTATTAGTCATATGAAGGATCGCTGTGTTACCTCACAGCAAATGAAAACAAACAATTTTATGAAAGCCGAAACATGTATCATGTATTCGAATGGCTTTCCCATGCTGAGTTTGTTGAAAAAAGTGCCAAATGAGTTTTAGTGTTTCTGTTTCTTTTCGATCTCTGAACCAAATTGAATGTGAGAGGGTTTGTGCAGCGAGGGATCATAGGATTGGTCAGACTCTCTTCACCGTCCTTCCGATTGGTCAGACTCTCTTCACCGTCCTTCCGATTGGTCAGAAAAGAGCTTGTAGCATCGTCATACATCCGAGTGGACCCTCCCACTTGTCCCTACAGGGTAGATTTTTGCAATGGTTTGCGATGGCTTAACAACATCCCACCTTTGTAATTCAACACAATATTGGACTGTCACGCCTTAACTTAACCACATCTTCATGCACACTTATTCCACACGGTGACAGGGAATAACTAGAGAGGCAAATGTAGAAAACAAGAGAAAGGAAGGTTTAAGGAAACAGAATCAGTGATTGAGTTTTGGGCCCCAGACTACGAAGTGCCTGAACATTAGAGATCTGACACGAATGCGCTGGTTGTGGTCTGTGGTGAATGTATCATTAGGGAAACGTTAGCCCCAAGCAGCTTTAATCACAACAACAACTTGATTCAGCCACGAGGTGCTGAAAAAGGCACTTGTTACCCCGGGGCAGGTCTGTTAAACGGATGATAACTAGTCATTCTTCTGGTTGAAACTGTCCCAGGGGAAAGACTTTCTGCTGTCTGTCTGTCTCCCTCTCTGTCTGTCTGTCTGTCTGTCTGTCTCTTGGGTGATTCATGTTTAAGGTGGGGGGTCATTTTTAGTTTCATCCATCACCTACTTCAGGTCAACACTTCTGATCAAATCAAGTTTTAGCTGTAAGAGAAATGTCCAGAGTATCTAGACAAATCTGTTTAGGAGGAGAAAGATTGTGTCCTAACACCTGCTGTAGTCCTGGCCTACTGTCTCCATGCTGATGTATTTATGGGATGTTTCAGGAGAGGAGCTGAGGGTTAATGAACCAGTTACACCATCACCAGCTTACTGGTAAATGGACTAGTAACACCATCACCAGCTTACTGGTTAATGAAGTAGTTACACCATCACCAGCTTACTGGTTATTGAACTAGTTACACCATCACCAGCTTACTGGTTATTGAACTAGTTACATCATCACTAGCTTACTGGGTAACTATCTAGTTATACCACCACCAGCTTCATGTCCGCTTTTCTTTTGAATCTTTTGTCATGTTTTTGTTTTATTTCATGTTGTGGTACACGCAGCTATAACCCCGACAGAGTTCTTAAATATTAATTTATAGGTGAAATAAAGTGTGTGTAGCCGTGTGTTCAGCAGTCTTGCAGAGGTTCTGTCTGCTCCGTCATGTCTTTATTGCCTTCTGTTTGTTTCTTTGTTGTTTGTAATTTCATTCCACTCCCAGGTGTGCAGCCAGGAAACCCAGAACGGTCTACGTTGTTTGTGTTGTTATTATTATTATTTTGATGCGCAAAGACTTTGATTAGATTTTATTTGTCCAATGTTTTTAATAAAGAGGTGGAGCGATGCTCTGTGTCTCTGGCTGTTGAGTGACTCAGGGAAGGGGAAGGAGTCGGCCTGAACCTTCAGCAAACAGGGAACACTTCCTGTTGGTTCCACACTTCCTGTTGGTTCCACACTTCCTGTTGGTTCCACACTTCCTGTTAGGTTCCACACTTCCTGTTGGTTCCACACTTCCTCCTGAAGCTCTGCATTCACCCGCCCACAAACACTTGTGTTCCATCAGGTTAACACAATCTGAAAATGAGAGAGAGACACACACAGACACACACACATACACATAGAAACACACACAGACACACACACACACATACAAACACACACACATACACGTACACACATACAAACACACACACACACACATACAAACATACACACACAGAGACACACACGCAGACACACACGCATACACACAGACACACATACAAACACACACATACACACAGACATACACGCATACACACAAAAGCGCCCAATGGAGGAGACTTCCATCCCTCACATGGTATGAAACCCTGAGGAGGAGACACTAGGTTCTGAAGGTGCTGGAGGTTCTGCAGGCCCCTGGGACTCTCACTGCCTCTGTGAACACAACACGTGTGAGTCTAAGTGGCCGCGTCTCTCTCTACATACCGGTGTGTTCTTGCTGACGTGAAACCAGAGCCTGCTATGTTGCCCCCGTCTCTCTGCCAGACCACTGAGGAGGAGGGGGCGAGGGCAGGGGGGGGGGGTCAGCCTTGAGGGGAACAACGCTGGACCGGAGAGAGCGAGCTGCTGGTTACCACCACCATGTTGAGAAATATCACATGTTGAAAAATACAGAAGACAGAAGATCTAAGATGGAAAAGAAAGCATCACAGAGAGACACACAGTGATCAGTGGCCCTGCTGTGTTCACGGTGGGAGGTCTTGTGTTTTATTTACAGGGCTGTCAGATGTGAGCCGTGTGGTTGCGGGGATGATTTCAACACCAGAACCTCCAGCGCTCTCCACACTCCACTCTCTCGACCGTGGATGGCTGGAAACCACTTCAAAATGTCACGTTTTCGCAACCAAACCCAGCAGAGAATTCAGCAGCTCTGTGTCGGAGTATAGGCCTCATGGATCCAAATTCTGGCAAAGTCCTGCGTGTTTCAGCGCCATGAGATGCTATCGGACACATCCCGCTCTCTTTACTAAATTCAAGAGACGCTGAGTAGAAACTAAATGTAATGATCCATAGTAGTTACTGCTGAGTAACTAAATGTAATGATCCGTGGAAGTTACAGCTGAGTAATTAAATGTAATGATCCATGGTAGTTACTGCTGAGTAACTAAATGTAATAATCCATAGTAGTTACTGCTGAGTAACTAAATGTAATGATCCATGGTAGTTACTGCTGAGTAACTAAATGTAATGATCCATGGTAGTTACTGCTGAGTAACTAAATGTAATAATCCATAGTAGTTACTGCTGAGTAACTAAATGTAATGATTCATGGTAGTTACAGCTGAGTAACTAAATGTAATGATCCGTGGTAGTTACTGCTGAGTAACTAAATGTAATGATCCATGGTAGTTACTGCTGAGTAACTAAATGTAATGATCCGTGGTAGTTACAGCTGAGTAACTAAATGTAATGATCCGTGGAAGTTACAGCTGAGTAATTAAATGTAATGATCCATGGTAGTTACTGCTGAGTAACTAAATGTGATGATCCATGGTAGTTACTGCTGAGTAACTAAATGTAATGATCCATGGTAGTTACAGCTGAGTAACTAAATGTAATAATCCATAGTAGTTACTGCTGAGTAACTAAATGTAATGATTCATGGTAGTTACAGCTGAGTAACTAAATGTAATGATCCATAGAAGTTACTGCTGAGTAACTACATGTAATGATCCATTGTAGTTACAGCTGAGTAACTAAATGTAATGATCCATGGTAGTTACAGCTGAGTAACTAAATGTAATGATCCGTGGTAGTTACTGCTGAGTAACTAAATGTAATGATCCATGGTAGTTACTGCTGAGTAACTAAATGTAATGATCCGTGGTAGTTACAGCTGAGTAACTAAATGTAATGATCCGTGGTAGTTACAGCTGAGTAATTAAATGTAATGATCCATGGTAGTTACTGCTGAGTAACTAAATGTAATGATCCATAGAAGTTACTGCTGAGTAACTACATGTAATGATCCATTGTAGTTACAGCTGAGTAACTAAATGTAATGATCCATGGTAGTTACAGCTGAGTAACTAAATGTAATGATCCGTGGTAGTTACTGCTGAGTAACTAAATGTAATGATCCATGGTAGTTACTGCTGAGTAACTAAATGTAATGATCCGTGGTAGTTACAGCTGAGTAACTAAATGTAATGATCCGTGGTAGTTACAGCTGAGTAATTAAATGTAATGATCCATGGTAGTTACTGCTGAGTAACTAAATGTGATGATCCATGGTAGTTACTGCTGAGTAACTAAATGTAATGATCCATGGTAGTTACAGCTGAGTAACTAAATGTAATGATCCATGGTAGTTACTGCTGAGTAACTAAATGTAATGATCCATGGTAGTTACAGCTGAGTAACTAAATGTAATGATCCATGGTAGTTACAGCTGAGTAATTAAATGTAATGATCAATGGTAGTTACAGCTGAGTAATTAAATGTAATGATCCATGGTAGTTACAGCTGAGTAATTAAATGTAATGATCCATGGTAGTTACAGCTGAGTAATTAAATGTAATGATCCATGGTAGTTACAGCTGAGTAATTAAATGTAATGATCCATGGTAGTTACTTGCTACAGTGATTGGAAGTTTGGTAATTTGTAGGTCTTCTTGAAGATTCTTGGGGCTGTATTGTAAGATATACATTTACACTGCCAAAGCAGAAACTGTAAAATAAGACACTAACTTCTAATGGCCAGGGGGAGGAGGTGCATTGCCCTGGCTCTGTGGGCCTCCTCTGGTCGCAGGAGGTCACATGTCTTGCCGTTTGTATTTCCCCAACAGGTTTGGCAGCTTGTTGATCATGTGTGGTCTCGTTAGGTCTTCAGGGTTGTCGAGGTGTGCTGTGGGAAGAAGCTGTTTCTGATATGCTGCAACAGTTCACCTCCTCACCTCCTCTTGATTCTCTCTCACCTCCTCACCTCCACACTATCCCCCTCCCCTCCTCACTTCCTGTGATGTGGAGGAGCTG
>JAXIVH010000100.1:0-330000 GCA_036785325.1 Urophycis tenuis | reverse complement strand
CCAAACCCTTTAGGTCAACTCTGGGCCTTTCCCCCGAGAAGATAAAGCTGTGAGACTGCTTTAATGATTAACTTATACAAAATCAATCAAATACTGGTGACCTGACCCTCTGTGAACTGACTAAACACATCAGGCCACCCCTACATCACATCTCCTCCCCTCATATGGGAGAGAGCTTCATGGCTCTGAATGAGGACCTGAGTGAAGCCACCCTCTCACGCAGACCCAAACCAAGCCCCCTGCTTGGCCGTCCAGAAACACCTCTCATCAGCTCTGTTAGTGGGGATGTTTGTTTCCTCTCCTTGGACAAACACAGCAGTTTCAGGTGTCCTATAATACCAAGTTAGTGCTAGTTAATAAAGTGAAGTTAAAAGTATATTATCATAAGTGGAGTAGTACTATTATATCTTGTATATGAACTTAAGTTAAAGACTATATTATTATAAGTTGAATACTATTAGTACGAGTATGTAAAGGGAAATGAAAGCGGTTATTATTAAGTACATATTCCAATCAAAATAGCGTGGTCCTCTTGAAGACGTCAGACCCCGCCCGCCTTGCTCTTCTGCGGTGTGAAAATAAACACCCTGATGTCTGCTTCTGTGGCTCACGGATCTGGTTCAGCTGGAGACACCGCGCCATCTAGTGGACGGCCACGGAACACACACGTACCTTCTGAACGGGGTCGCCAAAGACACGTTCGTACACTCAATATACAGCCCGCCCGCCGGGTCACCGTAAAGGTTGTTTTATTGCACTCTTGGAATTGAAGGAATGTGAATTCAACACTGCAGATGAGCATTTGGCACACATTTATTTATAAGTTATCTCAGTGCAGTTTACATGGAGGAGTGTCTGCATGCTGTCTCAGACCACTGAGCATCACGACCCAGCGGTCCCACGGCCGTCTCCTCCTTTAACTCCATGTTACCAGGAGAACATTACATCTAACAACATTCAGCTGTCGAGATAAGAATAAAAACATACACCATAAACACCTAAATACAGTAAAACAGCTTTGTTTCTTTGTAAGAATAAAAGGGGGTGCTGATTAGTTTGATAATAGTCGGATAATGTTGTCACTGTGGGATAAAGCCTTTTAAGTATTTATGTTATGACGTCTCAATGACATCTTGAACGTTTAACGCAAACCACACGTCTCTTCGCCGGCGATTGGTCATGTTTGAATGTAGAACTAAAAAAAAAAACTCGAATAGTACTTATAGTTCTGGAGAGTGAAATGATTAACAACACAACAAGAAGGAACAAGGATCATTCATATTTATTAACACTTTTAGCCTCTTGTGGAAAGCTTCAATTTTTAGGTTTATAAATAAAGATTTATTATAATTTAGGAGAAAACTTTTCAAGATTTCAAGTCCTCATGGGCATAGAGCTAATGCAAATGTTACTGATTTGACATTTTTGAAAAATGACAAAATCCCAGGTTCAGACTGATTTAAATCTAAATAAATACATGAGGCATGATTCCCAGGCTTACACGGGTGGGTTCCCCAAAGAGACCCCAGGACAGACGCATTCAGGAATCAGGTTGGAATCAATTGACTTCCATCTTCTCTTTCTACAGCTTCACCTTGCCTTCGTACAACCTACTCATTTTTAAATCAAGAAAACCATCGGAAATTCAAAGCCAAAAATGTTCCAGATTCAAGTCAATTACAGGCCTGGAAACACATGACTGCCAGACCTGGAGAAGTTATCAGACCTGGAGAAGTTATCAAGAGCTTGAGAACAGTAATCAGACCTTGAGAACAGTAATCAGACCTTGAGAACAGTAATCAGACCTTGAGAACAGTAATCAGAGCATGAGAACAGTAATCAGACCTTGAGAACAGTTATCAGACCTTGAGAACAGTTATCAGACCTTGAATAAGTGCAGTTGCTTCTCATCATTCTGGTCCTGAGTCAATCAGTGCTGAAGAAATAAAACACAAAATGGCTTCCAGTCAACGCCTCCTCCTAAGTAAGCATTACATCAACATTTCCCATTTCATCAAAGATCTGTGCAATACACTTACAAAAGAAAATCTGTACAGCCTTACCGCCGCAGTAATATATAATATCATATAAATTAAATAGGGACCCTGTCACCACAAACCCAGTTACTATAACAATGCATCAGGACTTATTGCTTGGCATACACACTGTAGGGATGGAACAGAACCACATGCCAGGAATGTCAACTCTCCTGCTAACACTATACTGTAGCCAGAGGAGATAACTAGATCATAACTCAAGACGCTGTTACAACCGAGTTCTGAGGCTTCTCTGGACTCTTGGGTCACATGGCTAAGAGGCCAGGGCGTGATGCTAGGTAGCAATGCTAGTTAGCACTCTTGTCGTTTCAAGTATTGAACATTCCATCGTGTACACAGTCTAATGT
This sequence comes from Urophycis tenuis, assembly GCA_036785325.1. Classification (NCBI taxonomy): domain Eukaryota; kingdom Metazoa; phylum Chordata; class Actinopteri; order Gadiformes; family Phycidae; genus Urophycis; species Urophycis tenuis. The sequence continues at coordinate 327,596 of JAXIVH010000100.1, read as the reverse complement.
ACTTGGTGAAAGGATCCTAAAGAAGAATTTATTCAGTCAATGTCAGTACAAATCCAGTCAAGGCTACTTTAGCTCTGTGAACTGTGAACGTACACTTTTTAATGCAAGTTGGGTATCTAACTGCATTAATTTTAAAAGCTTTTGAAACAAGTTTAATCATGTGTCACTTCCCTTCTCCTTTACCACCTTTTGACCACAACTAGCGGCGGTAGCAGCTATGCTAACCCAGCATAATGCTAACATGCTAACGCAGCATAATGCTAACATGCTAACGCAGCCTCAGGCTAACGTAGGTACTCTAACAAAGCCACAGCGCGATAGAAACTGGAGGACAGTAGCTGGAGCAGTAGTGGAGGGCTGTCCTCCCGCTAATCTTGCATGCTGCGACATGTTTATGCTAGCTGATGATTTATGTGCTGACCAGCATGCCATGTTCTGCCGGTAACCTAAACACAACCCTCCATGGTGGCTCCCCTGCACCCATGTAGGGGCCGCATGGCGGGCCCAGCGCACGGCAGCGGGGCCGGCGTCAGCCGAGCTCCTCGCCCTCCGACATCGCAAGGAGACAAACAACACCTCTCGTTGCCTGGGTTACGGCCCCACTGTTGGGCTCCAGTCACCTAGTGGTCAGCCAGCAGTCACAAAGCACCAAGGGAGGGGCGAAGGCCCACTCCATCAAATCTCAAACATCAATCATCCAAGTTAAATTCTTCAGGATAAGAATTAGGGAACACACACACACTCTGGGTATTAATATAAAAATAATAGAATTATTCAGAACTGGCCACACAGTTGCCATGGTATCCATCCGCCATTAACATAATGCTAAATAAACCAGTTCTCTTCCAATAGAAGACGTTACCTCCCAGCATCTGTCCGACACTGCACACATAGCCATTCCCCACGTTTCTCTTAACCCTGTCACCTCTTTAGTGCTCATACTAGGGGATGTTTGAATGGTTGATGAGGACAAGTTGGTGGCATGATTTTTGTTTTGGTGGCTCCAGGCTGTGGACCAGGGCAACCCTCACTAACCCTAACCTCACTAACCCTAACCCTCACTAACCCTAACCTCACTAACCCTAACCCTCACTAACCCTAACCTCACTAACCCTAACCCTCACTAACCCTAACCTCACTAACCCTAACTTCACCAACCCTAACCCTCACTAACCCTAACCTCACTTACCCTAACCTCACTAACCCTAACCTTACTAACCCGAACCCTCACTAACCCTACCCCCACTAACCCTAAACCTCACTAACCCTAACTTCACCAACCCTAACCCTCACTAACCCTACCCCCACTAACCCTAACCATCACTAACCCTAACCTCACTAACCCTAACTTCACCAACCCTAACCTCATTAACCATAACTAACCCTAACCATCACTAACCCTCACTAACCCGAACCCTCACTAACCCTACCCCCACTAACCCTAAACCTCACCAACCCTAACTTCACCAACCCTAACCCACACTAACCCTAACCCTCACTAACCCTAACCTCACTAACCCTAAATTCACATACCCTAACTTCACTAACCCTAACCCTCACTAACCCTAACTTCACCAACCCTAACCTCATTAACCCTAACCTCATTAACCCTAACCTTACTAACCCCAACCTCACTAACCCGAACCCCCCACTAACCCTAACCCCCACTAACCCTAACCCTCACTAACCCTAACCTCACCAACCCTAACTTCACCAACCCTAACTTCACTAACCCTAACCCACACTAACCCTAACCTCACTAACCCTAACCTTACTAACCCGAACCCTCACTAACCCTACCCCCACTAACCCTAACCCCCACTAACCCTAACCCTCACTAACCCTAACCTCACCAACCCTAACTTCACTAACCCTAACTTCACTAACCCTAACCCTACCCCCACTAACCCTAACCTCATTAACCCTAACCTTACTAACCCCAACCTCACTAACCCGAACCCCCCACTAACCCTAACCCCCACTAACCCTAACCCTCACTAACCCTAACCTCACCAACCCTAACCTCACCAACCCTAACTTCACTAACCCTAACCCTCACTAATCCTACCCCCACTAACCCTAACCTCATTAACCCTAACCTCACTAACCCTAACTACAGATTACTACTACTGACCAGATTCTTTGGTAGCCGTCCTCTAGTGAATAGCTGGGTTACATTCAAGTCAATATCGCCGGGTCTACTACTGCTGTACTACTACTGCAGTAGTACTGCAGTAGTACTGCACTAGTACTGCAATAGTACTGCACTACGAAGAAAAATGAGCTGTGGAATGAGGGTAGATGTCAGACCTCCACCGCGTGTCCGGTGACATCACACAGCTTCAATGGGGAGCAGTGGACTTCATGCTGAGAGCATGTTATCACATAACATGCATCACAACACCATGGATCACACCATCACATAATAACATGTAACTGGAAGCTGCCCCACCTTCATGGTCCTCGTCTTATCAATAAAGAATAATAATGATTAAATAGAGCCAAAATATACATCTCTCATTAATAAATAAGGATGATCATAATATATGGACATAGTTCCATTCTCAATGGAAGGGGCTTTTAACATAGTGACAAATTAAAGTTTCACTTTAAACATTTGTACCTCTAACTTGGAAAGTCTTTTAAAGGCAAAGCAGCCGATTAATGATGTTCTCTGTCCTCACTGGGGGTCTGGGAATACCCCCAGGTGACCCCAGATGACCCCAGGTGACTCTGGCCTCCCAACCTTGTTGCGTACAGGCCACGCCCCTCCCTCGGCCCCGCCTCCAGGGGGAGGATTAGCTGTTGGTCTGGGCAGCGTGTTCCTTCTCCTCCTTCTCCTTAGCCTTCTCCTTCTCCATCAGTTTCTCCTCCTTCTCTTTGGCTTTCTCCTTCTCCATCAGCTTCTCCTCCTTCTGCAGCATCACCATTATGTCTGCCACCTGATTGGTGGAGATGTCGATATCCTCCTTGTCGATCAACTCCACCACCTGTAGGGATTGGACAGACTGCTGTAGCTGAAACAGCCCACTGTGCCACAAGACTTCTGGACCCCAGCTTTCTCGAAATGAGCGACGGCCTACTTCAGCTATCAAACAGGGAAACAAGCTCAGAAGCTTCTAGAGGCTGTTAGAAGGTTCTGATCATAGTAACGGCACCACGACGGCAGTGGTACAGCGTGACTAGACGACGTGCGGTTCACTCAGACGCTGAGCCCACCTTGATGACATCGTCGATGTCGATCTTGCCGTCCTTGTTGTCGTCCAGGGCGTCAGCGATGCTCTGCAGCTTGTGTTCTGGAATGTTCTGGATCTGCTTCATCACGGCGATGAGCTCGTCGATGCTCACTACGTTCTCCCTGAAGGTGTAGAAGAGACTGCAAAACGATTACTCACTAGGGTTAACGCACCAGGCTCACACCAGGCTCACACCAGCTCACAGCAGGCTCACACCAGCTCACACCAGGCTCACACCAGCACTCACCAGGCTCACACCAGCTCACACCAGGCTCACACCAGCACTCACCAGGCTCACACCAGCTCACACCAGGCTCACACCAGCTCACACCAGGCTCACAGCCACCACTCACTAGGTTGTAAACCGGCACTCACTAGGTTTACATTGGCAAAGCAGCGATGACTCAGACCGTCTGTGTCTATGTGTGTGTGTGTGTGTGTGTGTGTGTGTGTGTGTGTGTGTGTGTGTGTGCATGTGTCTATGTGTGTGTGTGTGTGTGCGTGTGTCTATGTGTGTGTGTGTGCGTGTGTCTGTGCGTGTGTGCGTGTGTCTATGTGTGTCTATGTGTGTGTGTGTGTCTGTGCGTGTGTGAGTATGCATGTGTCTGTGCGTGTGCGTGTGTCTAAGTGTGTGTGTGTGTGTGTGTGTGTGTGTGTGTGACTATGTGTGTGTGAGTGTGTCTGTGTGTGCGTGTGCATGTGTCTGTGTCTGTGTGTGTGTGTGTGTCTGTGTGTGCGTGTGTCAGACTGAGGGACCTAGGCTACATGCTTCATTCAGGGTTCCACATCACATCAACAGCCCACCCAGATCTGTATATCCAGTACTACAATATGACACTGGATATACGTAGAAGTCATTCCGTTGATTATTTTGTTAATCAAACATTTAGTACATGTTTTAATTTGAAACGGTAATTTGTTAATAAATATTTTGCAGAAAACTTTGATTTAGAAGCTGTAACCATGGCATTGAATTAGCTGACATTTGTCATTTGTCTCAACTACGATTAAAGCAAAGGGTTAAAATAACAAAGCTAAGCTCCATGCATCTCCTTACCTTCTGGGGCCAGCGCTTCTATCAAGGAACAGTCTGCAACACGTTCAACTGGTTAGAGCTCCAACTAACCACCATGCAGAGCTCTAACTAACCACCACAGAGCTATAACTAACCACCATGCAGAGCTTCAACTTACCACCATACAGAGCTCTAATGAACCCCTATACAGAGCTCTAACCAACCACCATACAGAGCTTTAATGAACCCCTATACAGAGCTCTAACTAACCACCATACAGAGCTCTAATGAACCCCCGTACAGAGCTCTAACTAACCCCCATACAGAACTCTAACTAACCCCTATACAGAGCTCTAACTAACCCCTATACAGAGCTCTAACTAACCCCCATAAAGAACTCTAACTAACCACCACAGAGAGCTCTAACGGAGCTCGAACACCACTGGTGATAGTGAACACAAGACGCGCGTTTGTGCGCTCTGAGACGTGTCACGTGTTCTACGGTGACCCTTGCCCTATGACACGTGTCACGTGTTCTACGGTGACCCTTGCCCTATGACACGTGTCACGTGTTCTACGGTGACCCTTGCCCTATGACACGTGTCACGCGTTCTACGGTGACCCTTGCCCTATGACCCCTTACCCCAAAGGTGGGCTGCTGCCCTGCTCCAGCGGTCGGTCCAGCACCTCGCCATCCTTCTCCAGCACCTCCTTGTCCTTCTCCAGCTCCCCGATGATCTTCCCCACACGCTGGATCATGCGGTCCACTCGCTTGGCGAGACGCTTGCTGGCCTTGGACTCCTCCACCTCCTCCTCCTGGCCCATCTTGGACAGCTCCTTCTTCATCTCCTCCAGGTCCTGTTGCACAGCAATACACCTCCTGTGTTACACCTCCTGGGGTTGCACCTCTTATGTTTACACCTCCTATATTACACCTCCTCAATTACACCTCCTATATTACACCTCCTCAATTACACCTCGTTACACCTCCTGTGTTACACCTCCTGGGGTTGCATCTCTTATGTTTACACCTCCTATATTACACCTCTTATGTTTACACCTCCTATATTACACCTCCTCAATTACACCTCTTGTTACACCTCTTGTGTTACACCTCCTTTGTACCCCTCCTATGGTACCACTGTGTGTGTATGTCAATGTGGGATGTGTTTGCTACTGCAGAGGTGTTATCCTGATGTTGAAGATTTGGGAAGTGACCAATTAACTTTTGAAGTGAATGAACTAACTAAACAAACTAATTAAGGTCATTGAATCAGAGCTCTTCATTTGGGGGATTTTCCTACTGAGTAAAATGGCCGAGTGATCAGCTCAGCCTGCTGTTATTTGGGTGTCAAATGTTTCATTGTGTGCACAGTATCTATGGCCATCTATTTGTACCTCATTGTACTCCTGGACGTCATCCTTCAGCTCCTCCAGCTCCTCCTTCTCCAGGGTGAGGAGTCTCTTCTGCTCCTTCAGTTTGGAGCAGGCGTCACTCAGCAGGTCAATCTCCTCTTTGGTGATCTCCTCCCCCTGCGAGAAGAGCACAGTTCAAATACAAGCACCTCCTGGTCCCAACACCTCCCAACACCTCCTGGTCTTCCTACCTCCTCCAGAAGACAGCCCGGCTGGTCTTCACCCTCCCCCTGTTCTCCCACACCCTCCCACTCCTCCACACCCGCGTGACAAATACATGGCAGGACTTTTACTCTGAAGCCAGTCTGCTGTCCCATCCTTCCTATGCATCCATCAGTTAGTGATGTGGAGTTAAGTCAGAGCTGGACCACTAACAGCACTGCTACCGGTTCTAATGCTAGTCACCGTATTTGCATTAGAACTGTCCAAATGAAAAGCCAGAGGAAAGGTTAGGTGTGTGTATCCATAGTGTGTGTATCCACAGTGTGTATATCTACAGTGTGTATAGCCATAGGGTCTTTATCTGTAGTGGAGTATTTACATTACCTTGATGCCCTCCAGGATGGGGGCGGAGTCCTGCAGCGTGTCAGGGGAGGGGGAGGAGTCAGGCTGGAGTTCTCCTTCCTGTAGACAGAACCACCCACACAATACTCAGATATCAAAAGAACACACTCCTGTTCATTCACCGGCCGATATTCAAACAACATACATACAACATAGTACACTGCAAGGTGGACATTAGCTTGCAGTGCGTTTCCGCTGCTGGTTGTAAAAACTCAAAGTAGCCTTCACACTATCTTCATAGTGAGTAGAAGAAGAAGAATTACTCTTTTGATCGGGGAGCAGTGAGGGGATAGGTGCTTTGCTCAAGGGCACTTCAGCCATTCGTACTGGTCGGGGTTCGAACCGGCAACCCTCCGGTTACAAGTCCGAAGCCCTAACCAGTAGGCCGCGGCTGCCTGAGTAATGCACTTCATAACAGCCAATGTGGAAACCAATGGCTGACGTCGCAATGTCAGAGTCTATGGCTGGGGTGGGAATATTGAGGCGCAGTACCCTGGCTGTCCTCTGGGCGGCGTCGGCCAGCCTCTCCATCTCACGCTCCCTGTTGTCCTGGCGTATGGCTGCCTCCTCCAGCAGTGTGCTCTCCACCTTGGTCTTGTTGTCCACCTTGGACAGCTCCATCTCAGCCGCCATCAACTCTGCTTCCCTGGTCTGGACAGAGGCCTCCAGCGGGTCAGAGTTGGGTCCGTGTGTGTGTGTGTGTGTGTGTGTGTGTGTGTGTGTGTGTGTGTGTGTGTGTGTGTGTGTGTGTGTGTGTGCGTGTGCGCGTGTGTGTGTGCGTCTCATGGTATTCATCTTGTGATGTCACAGCTACGTACCACCATCTCGGGCAGGGTCTGCAGGGTAGTGGTCAGCTGGTCTGCGGGGGACAGCGTGTCTGGGAGGAACATGGCTCTGGACAGGAGGAGCAGGGAGGTGGGGATCTGCTGCTTCAGGTGGAGCTCCAGCCACTGGAACACACGTGACACACCACATATATACTAGTACACGTGTGATACACACGGCGCTGCCTCAGCAGGACTGCTTGGGGTTCAGCCTGGGTGTTTGCGGCCACAACGTTATATAGTAATATCGTTTTTATAGCAAGGTGATAGTGGCTGTACGCACACTGAGGTATAACGAATCACTATCGCTAGATGAACCTGGCCGGGATCGTCAGGACCCCTGCACGAAGCAAAGGGGTCCAGAGTCCCCCTGAAGGCTGCACATGGTCCTGCTTATGACACGGCTACCAACTAAAGACAGCATCATTAGATAAAACTACGATTTTTTATAACAAATGATTGAATTATATAAACAGTGTTTTATAAAAAATATATATATATAATAACGTCATACAAAATCTATAATGGGTCGTAATGGTGGCGTATGTATGCATCTATAACCCCCCACAGTTACCTGGCTGAGCTGCTCTCGGAGGCGGTCCTCTGTGACCCCCAGTGACCTCATCCCTCTGACCCGACACGCCGTCTGGACCTCGGTCACGCTCAGGCTGTCCACCCCCTCCTCGGCTATCAGCTACACACACGCACACACGCGCACGCGCACGCACACGCACACACACACGCACACGCACACGCACACACACACACACACACACACACACGGTGAGCATCATTAAGCTATACATGACCAGGCGTGCGTGTCTGCGTGTTAACAGGAGGGGCTGTGGACCTTGTCGTCGGCCCGGATGCTGCGTAGCTTCATGATGAGCTGGAAGCGCAGGAAGTTGTTGGTGCCGATGGACTGCAGCTCCAGCAGCCGACACAGGGCCACCAGCTGGGGCCGGGTCAGGTTGTCCAGGGTCAGCTCGTCCTCAAACAGCTTGGAGAAGCGGAGGATCTGCTCGTTGCTGGGCCTCTCGCCGGAGTCCCTGATCTGGTGGGGACGAGTGGACGGCTCAACCGCACTGCACTGCACCTGCACTGCACTGCACTATCATCCTGTCCTCCTCCATCATGCATGTGGACAGCCTGTGAGGGGCCCTATAAGAGGGCCCCGTGATTCACAGTGTGTGTGTGTGTGTGTGTGTTTGTGTTACCATCTGGAAGAAGGTGGAGAACTCCTTGGTGACGCTGCTCTTGGAGGCCTTGTTCCTCAGAGCGATCTCCTCCACGGTGTCCTGGAGGAACTTGGCCATCTCCAGCTTCACTCGGAGCTCCTTCTTCAGGCGCTCCTCCTGCACACATGACAGTGTCTTTACTCCCCCAGCCCCACAGAGGACAGCTTCACCTACTGCAGCAAACATCTGCGTGCCGTGGGGGTCTTCAGTTGGCTGCCGAACCCGAACCCAACATCACCACTGGTTGCTACCAAATTCTACAAACTGCAAGTATTGTGTGTGTGTGTGTGTGTGTGTGTATGTGTGTGTGTGTGTGTGTGTGTGTGTGTGTGTGTGTGTGTGTGTACCTTCTTGGACTGCGTCTCAAAGGTGGAGGGCAGCATGTTGGGGAAGAGCTTGAGAGCGACAGGAAGCAGGAACTCCATGAAGGGCACGATGATGAAGACCAGGAAGGGGAGGAGCCTGAACACGTCCGCACACGTGCGCAGGAACTGGAGAGACAAAGCTGATGTTTCATGTTCTCCCACTTCATCACAACACATAAAACATACATGTCACATATGTGCATCACATACACTGTATGTGAGACACATATTATGATAACACATCATAATCGTGATAGTCAGAAATAAAACACTGCTATAAACAATAGACGACCTCTCTTGGAAGTGAACGTCTTCAAAACAGGCTCTCCACAGCGCAGCAAACATCACAGTTCACAGTTGACCCACACGACAGGTGGGCCGTGTGGCTCCTCCTCTAGGAGGCCTGTGGGGGGGGGGGGTCTCACCTGACGCCGCTCGCGGCGCGACAGGGTGTGTCCGTTGAGGACCCTCCACAGCATGCGGCCGGCGATGGTGGTGTCGATCCACAGCAGGCGGAAGCCGTGGTAGTAGTGCTTGACCTCGTCCACCACGCGCTGGCTCAGCGCGCGCCGCACGGGCCGCGCCTCCGCCGAGGGGCTGTACACCGGACCGCCCTCCTCCAGCTTCTTGTTGTGCTCCTTCAGGGAGCGGAGGGACTTCTCCACCTTGGACTCGTCCAGACAGCGCCGGCCCGTGTGGAGCCGGCGTACCCCCCACCAGGCGGCCGGGGGGCCCAGGGCGGCGGCGGAGGAGGGGGACAGGCGGAGGGGGTCCGGCCCGGCCCAGGGGGAGAGGGGGATCGGGGCATGGAGCACGGCCACGGGACCCCAGTCCGGCCTGCGGGGACAGACGGCGTTACAGTAGTGAGCGACCAAACCAAACCCGTCAGACAGCAGGGCGGCGGCGCCCCCCTCTGGTCGGCAGGGGGCATCGCCAGGCTCTTTAGTGCAAGGGAGACGCAAAGAACGTTGCCCTCTCTGTCTGCACGCTCTGCTATTTTAAGATAATGATGTTATGATACACCAGAGTGCTGCAGCAAAGTGTGTTCTGTTTTCCAACATAAAGAGTTTGCTTCATGCTATTCATTCTATTCTTAGAAGTTTACAAGCGTTTAAGTGTTTCGCTGTGTTTTATTGTTTAGAGTGTTTTAGTCTGTGGCACATGTCGTGTTTTAGATTATAATGAAGAGCTTACTTTGGACTGAGCAGTCGGAGGGCGGTGCAGCTGAAACCAGCACCATCGTGTATCTTCCCTGTAACACACGAGCAAAGAACATAATAAAACAGCTGTGGCCTGATAATGGATGCAAACACACATGCACACACACACACACACACACACACACACACACACACACACACACACACACACACACACACACACACACACACACACACACACACACACACACACACACAAGAAATGCAGAAACATGCAACACATGACCTAGTTAGATATCTTGTTCAAAAAGATATGATGAAACAGATTAATTCTCCTTTTAATTATTAACAATTAGTTATCGATTTAAAACCTTGAGACTTGGTTTTGGTCTGTACTTTGCACAGCAGGGCTGTACATTGAATGTACGGTCATCTACTATAGCAGTTCTAATGTGGAGAATATGATAATCCCTTCATCTCTCGGGGTCAGTTCTCTGGACATGCGGGGTAATAGGGGCCCAGAGAAGGCACCTGTTCACAGAGAGGGAGGGGCGTTCAGCACAGACAGCCAATCACCTGCCCCCCCCTTGATGTCACATGGCTGAGAGAATGTAGTCAGCCAGTGGACCAGAACTCATTCACCATGTGATCCCAGGCTACCAGCCCTAAACAGGGTTACAGTGCAGAACACACTGGAATACACCACAACCTAACCCTGGGAATAACTACCCCTGGAGGCAACTAACCCTGGACCTCACTAAAACTGGGATTAAGTAATCCTGGAACTAAACTAACTAACCCTGGAACTAACTAACTAACCCTGGAACCACCTTACCCTGGAACTAAGTAACCCTGGATCTAATTAACCCTTGGACTAACTAACAACTCTGGGACTATCTAACCCTGGATCTAATTAACCCTTGGACTAACTAACAACTCTGGGACTAACCTTGGACAGAGTCAGGCTGGACCAATCAGACTTAAAGTTCAGATGGATTTCAGTCTGCCGAAACCAACACCAATACACTAAATGCATTGCACACATTTAGCCCCAACTGCTTTCCCCAGTCTAACACATTGTGGCTGTGTGGCAGCACTTAACACATTGTGGCTGTGTGGCAGCACTGCTAACCACATGCATCCCAAGCTAGGTGCCATAACCCATACCTGCTGCAAATTAACATACTGATCCAAAGCTGCTAAACAGTGGATATGAGCCCACATAGAGGCCCCTGTTGAGAACCTATGGAGCCACTGAGAGCTTCTGCAGCCAATCAGAGCTCCCTCCAGAGGGTCAGAAGAGTAGGCCGCTTCTTTGCACAGGTAGACTGATGAATACATGAATCAGCTCATGAAACAGATAAACTCCAGGTGGATGAATACATGAATCAGCTCGTGAACCAGATAACCTCCAGGTGGATGAATACCTGAATCAGCTCGTGAACCAGATAACCTCCAGGTGGATGAATACCTGAATCAGCTCGTGAACCAGATAACCTCCAGGTGGATGAATACCTGAATCAGCTCATGAAACAGATAACCTCCAGGTGGATGAATAACTGAATCATCTGATGAAATAGATAACCTCCAGGTGGATGAATACCTGAATCATCTGTTGAAATAGATAACCTCCAGGTGGATGAATAACTGAATCATCTGTTGAAATAGATAACCTCCAGGTGGATGAATAACTGAATCATCTGATGAAATAGATAACCTCCAGGTGGATGAATACCTGAATCATCTGTTGAAATAGATAACCTCCAGGTGGATGAATAACTGAATCATCTGTTGAAATAGATAACCTCCAGGTGGATGAATAACTGAATCATCTGATGAAATAGATAACCTCCAGGTGGATGAATAACTGAATCATCTGTTGAAACAGATAACCTCCAGGTGGATAACTATTTAAGGACACCCTCATGAAACCTCGTGTACCCAACCATCCATGATCTCCACATGAGACTCCATTCTGTTGGGACACAGCTACAGGCATCTACGTGCAGACCTGGGGGACCTAGGGGTTATTACATGTTGTATAGCAGCACGCTTATAAACTAGATATTCTGCAAAATTTAGCATCAATTACATAATTAGCCATGGTTAGTTGTATTGTCAAGTTGTTAATAGTATTGACAATTATCTAGCATGAACCCAGCTAGATTAAACAGACACTTACATTTAGTTTTTTAACATTAACATTAAAATATATTTTGCAAGATGACCTGGTCAAGACAAACATCACATTTCATACACGGTTAAATAGGAAAGCATTGAGATGTGCCATTCATTGCCCCAACGGGAGGCTGTGAGGACACCTAGGGGTCAACATTTGTTGCTGGTTTTCCCCAACTGAACGTAATAAACATTACAACTATTATCTGGAGGACGGGATGGGGAGTAGCAGAACCACTTGAGACGGCGAGAGAAGACGAACCGAGCCGAGAACAGCCGAGTATTCCCGTCCTCAGGTGACCTGTTGTTGTGACGCGCAGTGGGCCTACCTGGTCTCGCGATTACCAGGCTGATTCCTTCTACCTGTTTCTCATTCTCACCCGGTAGGGATCAATGTTCTGGACGAAGCATTCTAACCACCCTTTACATCCACGACCCAAACGAAACTACAGAGGTTCTTCTGGAGACGAGATGTTTCCTCACGGATGTGACACGAAGCACACAGTCCTCACCTTTTCTCAACTCGTTTTTCAGGGTCCGAGAGGTCTTCACCAGCTGAGAACGACCCCTCGTTAACAGGATTAACGCCATGCGGAGACGATCGATCACAAGAACGACCGATCACAATAACGTCAACTTCAAGGATGCTAGAGAGCTAGCGGCTAGTGGGGTCCAGACGAGTGACGGAAGGTTACATAGGATAAACCGCACCGAGCTACAGGGGTCCAGCGTAGTGTACGGTCTTCCTGACAGCTAGCTGCTAACCGCTAGCTGGTGACGTAGAACGTGCGTCCCTGCGTCATACAGGCCCCGCCTACTGTGTGTAGGTCTCACTGGAAAAAACAGGTCATTATGTAAAAGAACATTTTGTTCAAATGTATTCTTACAATACCCACAGATAATAATATCATTCAATAATTAAAATACTTAAAAAAAAAATCAACAAGGCCAAATTAATCTTGACCACGGGTGATGCGGAAGGCCGCCCTCTGTCGGTTCATATCGGACTGCGGTAGCATCATAAAGCGTTTCTAGAATAACGACCACGGCTGCAGATACAATCGGGTATTTTTTTATGAAAGACATGTTATTTACCTTACTATGTATTGTGCTGGGAACTGAAACGCATTAGATTGTTTGTATTGTCCATATTGTATTCCTTCTTTGGTCTGTTTTTGAGAGGGCCGGTTGGAGGTGGACTCCCGGCCAATCACAAGTCAGGGTTTTTCGCGCCGGTCGGAGCAGAGTTTTGAGTTTCCCGCTAGTAATAAACCTTCTCCAAACGGCACCAAGATGGACTTTTATTACTTTTAATCGTTGAGCAGGAATTCAACAGGTAAATTCAGATGGATCTCCATCTCCTTATCATTACTTTTTGGAAAATGCAAACGCATGACTTTGTGTAAATACGCTTGTTTGTCTTTATGCAGCCGTAGAGTTGTCAGGTAATGCTAGCTCTGTGTGACCAGCCTTAAGGAATTATGAGCGCTAGTGCTAACACGTTAGCACGCTAAACCTGACTGGAGTGGGTTAGCATTGGAGCTAACACATTAGCACGCTAACATGACCGTGAGTGGGTTAGCAGTAGCGCTAACACGTTAGCACGCTGACATGACTGGGAGTGGGTGGCTTGTAGGAGGTTAGCAGTATTGCTGGCAGGGCTAGCCGTCTCTTGGCTAAATAAGCGCAGGGTTTTGAATGAGCTGTCATTGCGTCTCCGGCAGCGACCAACTATATGAAATGCCAGTAGACATGAATGCATACTAAAGTCACAGCAGTGCTGTTTAGTTGTTACTTCATCATTAATTCCACCGTTGTGCATACAGTAATCGGAGTATTTGGCTCTGGGGTCCCGGTGCAGTCTATTTACTGGGGCTGAGTGAAGGCTGATCAGGCAGACAGTGTGACTGGACCGCTCCCTATAACGGGAGCGTTGCTCCAGAGATTAGCCGGAGCCCGTGTTGTGCTGGACATGACCATCCACTGACAATGTGGCCCGGAGCAAGCCAATGGTACTGGTCGGGGTGTTAAACACTGAGCAGAATGAGCGAACGGGTCAAGTTAAATCACCACCACGACTTCTTGGGTTATTTGAGAGAGAGTCGTGTATTCTATTTTTAACACTAAAGACGGTGCCCACTCCCATCTGCTCTCCAGGGCTTGGGGACAGGAGTTCCGCTAGCCAGTAGCCACCCACTCCTCTGCATGCGGTTCCCTACCTCCCTTCCTCCCAATCGATTACTGCTAGTTAGCCGATGTACACATAGAGCTAGGAGTTAGCCTCTGTACACCTAGCGCTAGGATTTTGCCTCGGTACACCTAGAGCTAGGAGTTAGCCTCTGTACATGTACAGCAAGGAGTTAGCCTCTGTACATGTACAGCAAGGAGTTAGCCTCTGTACATATACAGCTAGGAGTTAGCCCATGTACACAGAGCTAGGAGTTGGCCTGGGAACACATAGACGACACGTAAGTGTCTGATGAGCACTGACCGGCGTGCCACATTGTCCGGAACTGTATAAAAAAACGAACCCAAAAGTTGAATGTTTCTGCGACTTGTTGATTGTGTTTCTCGAATTGAAGTAAAGTGTAATGCACCACAGGTGCAATTCCTTTTCTCCCCCCCCCCCCCTACTCTTCGAGAACTGAAATAACCATTTCACAGAGCATTTCTCTGAATAACCAAAATATTTCGGGTTTTCACCCTCCTTCGTTGGCATAACATGTAGTATTCATTTACTGGAGCCAACCTAACAGATTCCATGTGTCCTCCAGTTGTCTGAGCTCAGACGGATGGGATGGAGAGCAAAGGAAGCTCCCTGCCCTCCATGGCTGCGCCTGCCAGCCCGCTCAGCATGAAGCCCCTGCCCGACGCCCCCCGCAAGGGCCGCCCAGAGGCCGGTACCGACCCGGCTCTGCCGGTGGACCCGGCCGCGCTCCAGGACTCCGCCCTGCAGAAGATGGCCGGCCACCACCACCACCACCACCACGAGAGGCTAAAGGACCTGACCTCCCGCGTGCTAAACGGTGACCAGGACAAGCCGCCGAAGCTCTGCCCCCCGCCGGACATGCCCGTCATGAAGGGGGCCGATGCCCTGCCCGCCACGGCCTCCCTGCAGCGCAAGGCTCCGCTCCCCCACGCGGAGCCCGTCCTGAAGGGGCAGATGAACCAGCTGGCCGGCGAGGCTGTCCTCTCTGGCAGCGACGAGGTGAAGAAGAGGAGGGGCAGAGCTCTCAAAACCAAGCCTCCGGCAAAGTCCCCAGCAATCACAACCATCAGCCCCCCGGCCACTACCACAAGCCCCCCAAACCCCAGGCCGGCCACCAGCACAACCAGCCCCCTGCCCACCAGAACCCTGGCCACCATCAGCACCAGCCCCCTGGTCACCATCAGCACCAGCCCCCTGGTCACCATCAGCACCACCAGCCCCAGCCCCTCCATGGCCTGCTCACAGGTAGGAACCCTTTTAATCTTGACGAGGCTTTCATTTTCCTCTAGGGACCTAAAAGACAACTTCATAGCCAGGTCTCATACTCTGCATGACATGCTAATCCCAGGACGGAGGCCTATCTACTCCAGAGAAAATGGTTCTCTATGGCTAGAGCACCTGGTGAAGCTAACAGTCAGTGTGTCTGTGGGCCCTGAGATTCCTGAGTGTTCAGTGTGTTGCCAGGCAGCGACCCACTGCCAAACATAGTTTAAGGAACGCTGCACTGAGGATGTTCTGGTGCATCTCTACTGGACCAAAGATGTTAATCGTGCTGCATAAATGAGCAAAACACCCCCCAAAACATGAACAGGTAGGCCTACCGGTTCCTACAGTCTACCGGGTAGGCTGGTAGACTGACCTTACCATCAGGCTTCTGAGTGGACGCTTGGTGATGTCACTCAGTCAGGGCAGATAATTACACTCACCTGGTGGTAAAATAGTGGTCCTTTTAACATTGGAGTTGTACAATAAAATTGTTTTATGAATGGCATGGTTAAAGCCAGATGTTCTATCTGGCTTCATCCCTATATTGTTGAACTGTGAACCACTGAGCTGTTTCATAGCATGGGCGCGCTTCTCCCTGGATTCCACAGCCGCCTCGCTCCCTCGAGCAGGAGGTGAAGGACGAGGAGGAGGTGAAGGTTGCGGAGGAGGAGACGGGGGACCAGGGCGTTAAGGAGATGCAGCAGCAGCAGCAGGAGGCGGAGGCCCAGAAGGGACCGCCCTCTCCAGCGGTCAGCTTCTCTGTGGGTGACGTGGTGTGGGCCAAGGCATCTGGCTACCCCTGGTGGCCCTGCATGGTCTCCACCGACCCGGTGCCGGAGCATCACGCCAAGCCCAAACACAGAGGTGACCCCCCGCTTCTCTGAGCTGGACCGACCCCCCCGCCCGGGGGAGGGGCGTGAGCCACACCATAAGCTGCTCGGTTCGACCCTCTGTGACTCCAGATGTTGACCTTGACCTTGTCTCTCTCTCTCTCTCTCTCTCTCTCTCTCTTTCTCTCTCTCTGTACCCCCCCCCCCCCCTCTCTCTCTCTCTCTCCGACAGCGCACGGCCCCCCGGTGCACCGGTACCATGTGCAGTACTTCGGGGACTGTCCCGAGCGAGGCCACATCCTGGAGAGGAGCATGGTGCTGTTCCGGGGAGAGGAGCAGTACGAGGAGCTCCGACAGACCACCAAGCAGCCGGCCTTCCGCATGGTCCACAAGAGGGTAACGCTTTGAATGTTACTATCTTGGGGGCAGCCGCGGCCTACTGGGTAGGGCTTCGGACTTGTAACCGGAGGGTTGCCGGTTCGAACCCCGACCAGTACGAACGGCTGAAGTGCCCTTGAGCAAGGCACCTAAGCCCTTACTGCTCCCCGAGCACCGCTGTTGCAGGCAGCTCACTGCATCGGGTTTACGTGTGTGCTTCACCTCACTGTGTGCCTCACCATCACTGTGTTCTGAGTGTTTCACTAATTCACGATTGGGTTAAATGCAGAGACCAAATTTCCCTCCCTCACTTCCCTCCCTTCTTTATGCTTGTATGTACTCTTGCTCTTGTGTGCTGATTACACGGTTCTGACAAATGTACCCATTGTAAGTTGCTTTGGATAAAAGAGTCTGCTGCTAAATGCCCTAGATGTAAATGTAATGACACTACTGCTGATCATTTTGAACAATGTTGGGGTTGTGTAGTGGTCAGTGCTGCGGGCCGGTGACCTTTCAAACCATTATGATCGTTATCCTCCTCTTCATCAGCGTCCTCGGCTACATTTACAAATGGAGACACGAGAACTTCTGTGTGGAGTGTTTATGAAGGAGTTGAGTGAATGGTACATGTTCATCACTGTGCCGTGCTCCAACTACAGCTTGCATGTTACGATGACAAAATCCCTGCTCCACACTGTAATGGTGTTTCTTAGGAAGCCAATAGCTTCTCATGTTACACATGACAATTAAAACAAGATGATGAATGTTTTTCCATAATGTTGAAAACATGTATTTTATAGCCTGTGGGTTTGTATCCCTTAATATATATATATATATATATATGTATATGTACTTTTCTATAAACTCCTTAATAAACAGTCAACATAAAAGCTATGAAACAAGCATTTGAAATGGCCATTGCTAGCAGTGTTATCGTTCAGCTCTGGTTTTCTGACCAAGACCGGAAGTGACAGCACTTAAATCTGCATGTCGCCATCTAGAGGTGTATGGTGCGTACGCACCAGAGTTTACAGATCAGCTGCGCTTCACGGTGGACAAACCTCTACGACGTCCACAAATGCGTATGGACTAGTTCATGTCTCAACTTTTGGTTCTCAAAGTGTGGATGTCGTGGAAAACGATAATAGTAAAAGTACAAAATATGCATTTGTGGAATGCATATTTGTGTGGACATCATTTTACAAATCACGATTGTCGTACACGCATTGTACACAAATTTGTCTTCTGTGGATTAGCCAAAAAAAGCAAGTGGAGAGTTGTCTGGTGTGTAGCATACATAGCGTGACCCGAGTTTCTCCCGGTGTCCCTCAGGGCAACGCCTCGGTGCCCCGGAAGTTCCGGGCCCAGTGGAGCGAGGGGGTGAGCCAGGCCCGGGAGGCCCTGGGCCTGCCGCTGGACCAGCGCATGGACCGGTTCTCCTACGTCTACGACCAGGACGGGCTGCACCTGAACCCCCACGTGACGGAGAAGCTGTCCAAACCCCACGTGGCGCTGGAGCCCGGGCCGGAGGGGGCCCGGGAGCAGGGGGCGGCCTCCCGGCTGGTCCCGCCCCCGGGCCCCGCCGCTCTGCACGCTGCCGCCGCCGCCGCCACCGGGAAGAAGAAGAAGGAGGAGGCCGTCGTGAAGAAGAAGCCGGCGCGGGGCCGGGCGCCGGTGGCAGCGGCGCTGAGTAGCCCCAAGCCCGCGAGGAGAGGTCCGGCTCGACCCACAGAGAACCCCCCCAGGACCCAGACACAGGTCAGCGTCGCACCCCGGACCCCGCTGCGGTGGAGGCTTGTTCTGCTGGATGTTTATGGGGGGGGGGGGGGGGGGGGGGCCCACGTGTCCAGCCTGGAGTGGCACCTTTTGTTTATTTTAGGTGTACGTTTTTTATTTAGATTCAACATTGATTCAAAATCCCCAGTTACTGAAGGCGCTGCAGTCCTATTGGAACGTGTGTGTGTGTGTGTGTGTGTGTGTGTGTGTGTGTGTGTGTGTGTGTGTGTGTGTGTGTGTGTGTGTGTGTGTGTGTGTGTGTGTGTGTGTGTGTGTGTGTGTGTGTGTGTGTGTGTGTGTGTGTGTGTGTGTGTGTGTGTGTGTGTGTGTGTGTGTGTGTGTGTGTGTGTGTGATCACCACCACCATCATTTTGAGGGCTAATGTAGTGTTTCTATATTTTCTAGGAGTCCACCCCGGCCGTGGGCTCTGAAAAACAAGGAGAGTTTGGTGAGACTCCGCTGAAGAGGAGAAAGTCTGACCAGAGCAACGTGACCAAGTCACCTTCAGCCACCAGCAGCAAACCAGAAGCACTGAAGAAAACCTCCAAGAAACCTCCGGCCCATACCTCCCTCTCTGGTGGGTGTCAACGCTCTGGTTCATCACTATGTTACACTCGTCTTTTCTCTCCGTCGTCAGCTCTAGGAGGACCGGGGAGGAAGTCTCCCCAGAGGATGACGCACAACAGGAAGCTCCAGTAGTGCCCCCAGTGGCAGGCTTCATCGTTCAGTGTCTCAGCCTGATCCTCTTCTTTTGTCTCCTTAGCCAAGAGGAAGACGCCAGTCAAGTCTCCGCCAACGGAGAGGACGGAACAGCAGAAGGACCGCCGGCCCAAAAACAACCGCAACCCTGCCAGACAGACGGACAGACTCAAGGTGAGCCCAGCTTCGGCCGGACCATCAGACGACGTGGTTCAGCCTGGACCGACGCCGCGCACCGATGCTAACGATCGTAGCCTTAGCGAGCCGCCAGCCAGCGGCAATGGCTTGCAGAGCTGAAAAACAAAACCAATTGAATGGCATCCCCAGCACGCAATCCCATGAGCCGGGGGGGGGGGTGGGGAGACCTGTTTCAGATGGTCTCTGCCTCAAACAGGCGTCACCACATCATCGACGCGTTTCCTTGGTCCGTGATGCTCGTGTACACGATCACGCAGCAGAGGGACATTCTCATCCCTCACCGGCACACAAACACGGCTGAGCACGTCTTTCAAACACGTCACACCACCACCACCACCATCATCATCGTCATCCAGGCTGGGAGGGGAGTGTCCCCGCGTCCTGGTGGTGACCGTGTAACAACTCCCGGGGGTTTGTCTGCCGCAGGTGGCGAGGACAGAGGTTCCCCCCCAGAAGAAGAGGAACACCACTGGAGAAGATGCTCCCTCAGCCAAGAAGAAGAGGAAAGGCTCCGTCTCTGGTAACCGTCTTTTGTAATTCACCCTTTCGGGGGGGCCTTTGACCTCCGCAACATCAAGGGCCCCTCTGGGCTAGGGGCCCTAAGGCTTGGGGCTCGGGATCGAGTAAGGGTTAGGGCCAGGATTAAGGCCATCGCATCGCGGAACGTCGGCAGCCCGAGTCAAACGAAGTCTGATCTGAATGGAGCCTGGTACCCAACAGGGAGCAGAGGACGTTGTCTTCAGTCCTCCAGTCTGACGGTGTTGTCTCCTTCAGGTCCCGCGGGCGAGCAGCTCCCTCAGAGGCAGCCGCGCGGCAAGAGGAAAATGGACGTCGACCATCAGGCCGCGCCCTGCAAGGCCAAGAAGAGGCGGACCTCTCCCTGTCCCGAGTCGGAGGTAAGGGGGCAAAGGTCGTGCTGGAGGTGCAGGTGGATGGTACTTTCAGCCTGGCGCCCCAGGCGTGTGAGAACGATGGCCCTAATGGCGGTGGTACGCCATGTGTGGCATGACACACACAGGGTTCTGGCAGCGAGGAGCATCCGGACTCCCCGAGTGATGGCCTGGACGACCCGAAGAAGACGGAGAGACTCACTGGAGCCAGGAAGGACGTCTGCCAGGTGCGGTGACGCGGTTTGAGGATGTGTTGCAGTGCGACGTGGGACTGGACTTCACTCTTTGGTACTCTGGGCTGTGTGTTCTCCCAGGTGTGCGAGCAGCCAGGGGAGCAGCTGCATGCCTGCGCGGGTCAGTGTTCTGGGATGTTCCACCTGTCCTGCCTGGGCCTTGCCGTGAAGCCGGAGGACAAACTGCTGTGCCAGGAGTGCGCCACAGGTGAGCCTACCGACGGCGTAGACACCTGTCCAGACAGTGAAGCTAGCCTGCCTGGGCCTCACCGTGGGTCTCGTGACCTTTTTAACCCCCGCTCTCCCCCTCCCCCCAGGCGTCCACCCCTGTTTCACCTGCAAGCGGGCCGAGGGTGCGGCGGAGCTCCTGCGCTGCTACGTGCCCCACTGTGGGAAGTTCTACCACCAGGCCTGCGCCCGCCTCAGCCCGCTCAGCGTGTTCGACCAGCGCGGCCTGCGCTGCCCCCTGCACACCTGCCTCAGCTGCCACCTGGGCTGTCGCTCCAACGGCAAGGCCACCAAGGGTGAGGCTACGCTGAGCTAGGCGGAGGTAGCACCACGCTAGGCTAATTTGATGCTATGCTAAGCTAGGCGGCGGTAGCACCCACGCTAGGCTAATTTGAGGCTATGCTAAGCTAGGTGGAGGTAGCACCCACGCTAGGCTAATTTGAGGCTATGCTAAGCGGCGGTAGCACCCTCGCTAGGCTAATTTGAGGCTATGCTAAGGTAGGCGGAGGGAGCACCACACTAGGCTAATCTAGGCTACGCTAAAATAGGCGGGGGTAGCACCCACACTAGGCTAATTTGAGGCTATGCTCTGCTAGACTGGGGGGGAGGCTGCGCTAAGCTAGGTGGAGGTTGCACCACGCTAGGCTAATGTGAGACTATGCACTGCTATGGAGAGGTTAGGGTGACATATGTGTGTGTGTGTCTGTATGCATGTATGTAGGTAAGATGATGCGCTGCCTACGCTGCCCAGTAGCCTACCATGTAGGGGAGCAGTGTGTGTCGGCAGGCAGCCAGGTGGTCACCAGCACGGCCCTGGTCTGCACCAGCCACTTCAACGCCAAGAAGGGCTACAGCCACCACAGCCACGTCAACGTCAGCTGGTGCTTCGTCTGCTCCAAAGGTAGACCACGCCCCCGAGCCCAAGCCACACCCCCATGTTATCCCCAAAGGGGAAATGGGTCACACTTGCGCGCACACACTACACACACACACACACACACACACACACAGAAACACGCTGCCTCCGGCCTGTATTGAAGGCGGCAGGTCACCGCAGTACAGACCGATGTGTGCTTAATGTCGCCGATGTAGCCTTACAAGCATTACAGCACAATGCTTGCAGCCTGCGAGGCTCTGGGTCATCCACATGCACCATCATTCGTAGTGAGGGAGCTCCGCTGCCGCTAGACTAGTGGTGGAATCACAAGGCGTTGTTGGTGACCACCGTGTGCAGGCGGCCAGCTGCTGTGCTGTGAGGCGTGTCCTGCCGCCTTCCACCCAGACTGCCTCAACATCTCCATGCCGGAAGGCAGCTGGTTCTGCAACGACTGCCGGGCCGGGAAGAAGCCCAAGTACCAGGACGTGATCTGGGTCAAGCTGGGCACCTACAGGTGGGTCCCTAACTCTTACCCTGGGTCCCTGTCCCTAACTCTTACCCTGGGTCCCTGTCCCTAACTCTTACCCTGGGTCCCTGTCCCTAACTCTTACCCTGGGTCCCTGTCCCTAACTCTTACCCTGGGTCCCTGTCCCTAACCCTTACCCTGGGGCCCTGTCCCTAACTCTTACCCTGGGTCCCTGTCCCTAACTCTTACCCTGGGTCCCTGTCCCTAACTCTTACCCTGGGTCCCGGTCCCTAACCCTTACCCTGGGTCCCGGTCCCTAACCCTTACCCTGGGTCCCTGTCCCTAACTCTTACCCTGGGTCCCTGTCCCTAACTCATACCCTGGGTCCCTGTCCCTAACTCTTACCCTGGGTCCCTGTCCCTAACTCTTACCCTGGGTCCCTGTCCCTAACTCTTACCCTGGGTCCCTGTCCCTAACTCTTACCCTGGGTCCCTGTCCCTAACCCTTACCCTGGGTCCCTGTCCCTAACTCTTACCCTGGGGCCCTGTCCCTAACTCTTACCCTGGGGCCCTGTCCCTAACTCTTACCCTGGGGCCCTGTCCCTAACTCTTACCCTGGGTCCCTGTCCCTAACTCATACCCTGGGTCCCTGTCCCTAACCCTTACCCTGGGGCCCTGTCCCTAACTCTTACCCTGGGTCCCTGTCCCTAACTCTTACCCTGGGTCCCTGTCCCTAACCCCGGATCCCCGCCCCAGGTGGTGGCCCGCAGAGATCCGTCACCCCCGGACCGTGCCCACCAACATCCAGAACCTGCGCCACCAGATCGGAGAGTTCCCCGTCTTTTTCTTTGGCTCCAAGGACTTCTTCTGGACCCACCAGGGCCGGGTGTTTCCCTACATGGAGGGGGACCGCGGCAGCAGGCCCCAGAAGACCAACATTGGCAAGGTCTTCAAGAACGGTGAGGGATGCGGTTCTGATGCCTGACTAGCTCACACTCCGGGAGCCTCTTCTGGGTTCCTCCTCAGGGTTCCACCCTCTGGTTCTGGAGGCTTCTCCTTAACCTTCCTTAGGGTCTAGTGTTAGGGGTGTCTTGTAATGTGAACCCCTTGGTGACTGGAACTGGAATGAAGAACTGTACGAGCTAACAAACGACCACGCGTTGCTAAGTATAGAAATGGTATCATAACTTCTGGAAAGTCCTGGAAAAGCTTGGATCTTAAAACGTGTTCCAATCATGGGAAAACAAATCAAAAATGTCCACCTTGTGATCAGATGTCCTAAAAAAAAAAAAGCAAGCACATGGAAAACATCCTTCAGGGACTGAAACACCACTCTACTGAGCACGTTTGTAGGCATTCACCGTGACCTGTAGTTCAACATGCAGGGCCTTGAGCCAACATGTCTATGGTCACAGGTATCCCCGTGCCTTCCTGGCAGTGACTGCTTGTCCGGCAGGGCTTGTGAAAGGCCTCTCTGGGGTCACGCTACTCGGTCCATAGAGATCAGGGTGGCTGTTAACAGTTCATACAGAGAAACGTTGACCTCACTGAGCGCAGAGCGGTCGTGTTCTGGAAAATGTCAGCTCAAGAGAGTAACATGTACATGTCATCGGAAAGCAAAGTGCAGGATGTCCAGGACACACACAACAAAGTGATTTTAAAAAGCAGTATCTGGTCCTTGGTGTGGTCTTCACCATGTGCCGTTCTTTCCCACAATCCTCAGCCCTGCTGGAGGCGGACGCCCGCTTCAAGGAGACCAAGCTGAAGCGAGAGGCCAAGGAGGCTCAGGAGAACAACAGGAAACCTCCTCCCTACAAGTTCATCAAGGTCTCAGAGGATGCTTTGTGTGTGTTTTTGGGAGCCGTGTGTCTCACCAGCAGGGTGCTGTCTGCATGGCATGCGAACCGTTTGTTAAGTAGCCTCGCCAAATCCTGCACCACCAAGTGAATCCGGCGTGGAGAGCGCCATCGTTTTGTCTGCCGTCCCATTTCTTCACCATCCATCAACACTGTGTCAACAACCGTTGTGTTGCCGCGTCCTGTCGCAGGTGAACAAGCCGTGCGGGAAGGTGCAGGTGAGCACGGCGGACGTGTCCGAGATCCCCAAGTGCAACTGCAAGCCGTCGGACGAGCGGCCGTGCGGCTTTGAGTCCGAGTGTCTGAACCGCATGCTGCTGTACGAGTGCCACCCCCAGGTGTGTCCCAGCGGCGCGCGCTGCTGCAACCAGGACTTCACCAAGCGTCTCTACCCCGACACCAAGATCATCAAGACCGCCGGCAAGGGCTGGGGACTGGTCTGCCTCCGCGACATCAAGAAGGTAGGCCGCCGCGCCTGATTGGCCGATTTGAGCGGCCGTGGGGCGCGGGGATTACGTTGGTTAGCTAGCCAGTTGGTCAGTTTGTTAGCTAGTAACAGCTGTGTGTAGTTAGCTAGTGGCTGTGCTGTGTGTAGCTAGCTATTGACTGTGCTGTGTGTAGCTAGCTAGTGGCTGTGCTGTGTGTAGCTAGCTAGCTAGTGACTGCTGTGTATAGCTAGCTATTGACTGTGCTGTGTGTAGCTAGCTAGTGACTGTGTAGTTAACTAGTCATGGCGCTGTGTGTCCTGCAGGGGGAGTTTGTGAACGAGTACATCGGGGAGCTGATCGATGAAGAAGAATGCAGAGCTCGCATCCGATACGCCCAGGAGAATAACATCTCCCACTTCTACATGCTCACCATCGACAAGGTAGAACACTGGAACAGCCCCCACAGAACCCAGCAATACTCCAGCTCTTCTACAGGTCTTTTCAAGGTTCTAGTTGGAATGTATTGGGCTCTAGTTAAAATGTTCTTAATTTTTGAGTTACAATTTTTGACGTTCTATGTAGAATACCAGGTTCTTCTTAGAATGTTTTAGACATTTTTATTAGAATGTTCAAGTTGGAATGTTCTTGAGGTTCTGGGATTGTTCAAGTGAGACTGTTCTAGGTTCTTGAGGTTCAATTTAGATTTTTGTAGGTTCTAGTTGTAATGTTTTGGCTCCAGAGTGTCTTGGTGCCGGTGTTTTCTACACGGTAGCGTTCCCTCTTGGAGCAAGAAAAAACCAAGCAGTCTGGGATTGGGAATGTCACACATCAGCTCAGTGTGATGTTACAGTAACCCAGACTACAGTGTGTTACACTCACCACAGTGTTACACCACCCAGTGTGTCCCATGTCACAGTAAGCCACACCACTGTGTTTGTCCAGGACCGGATCATCGATGCAGGGCCCAAGGGGAACTACTCCCGCTTCATGAACCACAGCTGCCAGCCCAACTGTGAGACCCAGAAGTGGACGGTGAACGGAGACACGAGGGTCGGCCTGTTCGCCGTCTGCCACATACCAGCAGGTGAGGAGCGCCTCAGACAGCAGGTAGGGGTTAGACAGTACAGAGACAGGTCATTGAGGAGCAGGTAGGGGTTAGACCGTACAGAGACAGGTCATTAAGGAGCAGGTGGGGGTAGACAGTACAGAGACAGGTCATTAAGGAGCAGGTAGGGGTTAGACCGTACAGAGACAGGTCATTAAGGAGCAGGTAGGGGTTAGACAGTACAGAGACAGGTCATTAAGGAGCAGGTAGGGGTTAGACAGTACAGAGACAGGTCATTAAGGAGCAGGTAGGGGTTAGACCGTACAGAGACAGGTCATTAAGGAGCAGGTAGGGGTTAGACAGTACAGAGACAGGTCATTAAGGAGCAGGTAGGGGTTAGACAGTACAGAGACAGGTCATTAAGGAGCAGGTAGGGGTTAGACAGTACAGAGACAGGTCATTAAGGAGCAGGTAGGGGTTAGACCGTACAGAGACAGGTCATTAAGGAGCAGGTAGGGGTTAGACAGTACAGAGACAGGTCATTAAGGAGCAGGTAGGGGTTAGACAGTACAGAGACAGGTCATTAAGGAGCAGGTAGGGGTTAGACAGTACAGAGACGGGTCATTAAGGAGCAGGAAGGGGTTAGACAGTACAGAGACAGGTCATTAAGGAGCAGGTAGGGGTTAGACCGTACAGAGACAGGTCATTGAGGAGCAGGTAGGGGTTAGATAGTACAGAGACCGGTCATTAAGGAGCAGGTAGGGGTTAGACAGTAGAGAGACAGGTCATTAAGGAGCAGGTAGGGGTTAGACAGTACAGAGACAGGTCATTAAGGAGCAGGTAGGGGTTAGACAGTACAGAGACAGGTCATTGAGGAGCAGGTAGGGGTTAGACCGTACAGAGACAGGTCATTGAGGAGCAGGTAGGGGTTAGACAGTACAGAGACAGGTCATTGAGGAGCAGGTAGGGGTTAGACAGTACAGAGACTTGTCATTGAGGAGCAGGTAGGGGTTAGACAGTACAGAGACTTGTCATTGAGGAGCAGGTAGGGGTTAGACAGTACAGAGACAGGTCATTAAGGAGCAGGTAGGGGTTAGACAGTACAGAGACAGGTCTTTAAGGAGTAGGTAGGGGTTAGACAGTACAGAGACTTGTCATTGAGGAGCAGGTAGGGGTTAGACAGTACAGAGACAGGTCATTAAGGAGCAGGTAGGGGTTAGACAGTACAGAGACAGGTCATTAAGGAGCTGGTAGGGGTTAGACAGTACAGAGACTTGTCATTGAGGAGCAGGTAGGGGTTAGACAGTACAGAGACAGGTCATTAAGAAGCAGGTAGGGGTTAGACAGTACAGAGACTTGTCATTGAGGAGCAGGTAGGGGTTAGACAGTACAGAGACAGGTCATTAAGGAGCAGGTAGGGGTTAGACAGTACAGAGACAGGTCTTTAAGGAGTAGGTAGGGGTTAGACAGTACAGAGACTTGTCATTGAGGAGCAGGTAGGGGTTAGACAGTACAGAGACAGGTCATTAAGGAGCAGGTAGGGGTTAGACAGTACAGAGACAGGTCATTAAGAAGCAGGTAGGGGTTAGACAGTACAGAGACAGGTCATTAAGAAGCAGGTAGGGGTTAGACAGTACAGAGACAGGTCATTAAGAAGCAGGTAGGGGTTAGACAGTACAGAGACAGGTCATTAAGGAGCAGGTAGGGGTTAGACCGTACAGAGACAGGTCATTAAGGAGCAGGTAGGGGTTAGACAGTACAGAGACAGGTCATTAAGGTGCAGGTAGGGGTTAGACAGTACAGAGACAGGTCATTAAGGAGCAGGTAGGGGTTAGACAGTACAGAGACATGTCATTAAGGAGCAGGTAGGGGTTAGACAGTACAGAGACAGGTCATTAAGGAGCAGGTAGGGGTTAGACAGTACTGACAGGTCATTAAGGAGCAGGGAGGTGTTAGACAGTACAGACAGGTCATTAAGGAGCAGGGAGGGGTTAGACAGTACAGACAGGTCATTAAGGAGCAGGGAGGTGTTAGACAGTGCAGACAGGTCATTAAAGAGCAGGGAGGTGTTAGACAGTACAGACAGGTCATTAAGGAGCAGGGAGGTGTTAGACAGTACAGACAGGTCATTAAGGAGCAGGGAGGGGTTAGACAGTACAGGGAGGGGTGAGGGGTCACCTGGGCCCCCACCAGGCGGTCCTGACCAGCTGTGTGTCTCCAGGTACAGAGCTCACCTTCAACTACAACCTGGACTGTCTGGGGAACGAGAAGACGGTGTGTCGCTGTGGAGCCCCCAACTGCAGCGGCTTCCTCGGCGACCGGCCCAAGGTGAGTCCTCCCAGAGACGCTGCCCCGCGGCTCCAACTGTAGATACTTACTACTATATTATGATACTACTATATATTATATTAGATACTACTATATTTATGTATTTCTGACGATGCATTGTGTCTGGCCGCAGACCTCCTCCGCCGCGCCCTCCGAGCTGAGGGCGAAGAGGACCAAGAGGAGGAAGAGGAGGAGCGAGGGCAAGCGGTCGGAGGACGAGTGTTTCCGCTGTGGCGATGGGGGCCAGCTGGTGCTCTGTGGCAAGAAGAGCTGCACCAAGGCCTACCACCTGGCCTGCCTGGGCCTGGCCAAGAGGCCCTTCGGTGAGGGCTCGCCGCCTGCAGTCAGAGGCTTCTTATTCTCACTGTTGTTGTTGTTGTTGTTGTCTCTCCTGCCCACATGTCCACATCGTAACTTACTCACTCATGAGATGGAAAGGTTTCTCCCATGTATTATCACATGTCTCTCAAGCTGTCCATTGTGTGCCATGTTTCTGCCATGTATTATCACATGTTTCTCAAGCTGTGGGTCATGTTTCTTCCATGTATTATCACATGTTTCTCAAGCTGTGGGTCATGTTTCTCAAGCTGTGGGTCCTGTTTCTTCCATTTATTAGCACGTTTCTCCCATGTATTATCACATGTTCGTCATGCTGTCCACGGTGTGTCTGCAGGACGGTGGGACTGCCCGTGGCACCACTGTGATGTGTGTGGCAAGACCTCGGAGGCCTTCTGCCAGCTGTGTCCCAACTCCTTCTGCAGCTCCCACCAGGAGGGGGCGCTGCAGGACCACCCCTCCTCCTCACAGCTGTGCTGCCTGGAGCACGAGCACCCGGACCCTCCGCCGGACTAGACCACCAGAACCCCCCCCAGGACTAGACCACCAGGACCCCTCCCCACCCAGGACTAGGCCACCAGGACCCCTCCCCACCCAGGACTAGGCCACCAGGACCCCTCTCCCTCCCCCCCCCCCCCCCCAGGACTAGGCCACCAGGACCCCTCCCCCCCCCCCCCCCCAGGACTAGGCCACCAGGACCCCTCCCCACCCAGGACTAGGCCACCAGGACCCCTCCCCACCCAGGACTAGGCCACCAGGACCCCTCCCCACCCAGGACTAGGCCACCAGGACCCCTCCCCACCCAGGACTAGGCCACCAGGACCCCTCTCCCCCCCAGGACTAGGCCACCAGGACCCCTCTCCCCCCCAGGACTAGGCCACCAGGACCCCTCCCCACCCAGGACTAGGCCACCAGGACCCCTCTCCCCCCCAGGACTAGGCCACCAGGACCCCTCTCCCCCCCAGGACTAGGCCACCAGGACCCCCCCCCCCAGGACTAGACCACAAGGACCCCCCCACCCCTGGACTAGAGTACCCCTGTTCACCCCACCCCTAGAGGTCTGTCCCCCCCCACACCCACCCCCATGTTTGTGTTGCTGGGGTCAGAGGTCAACAGTGTAGATGTGATGTTTGAAGCGAAACCAAAAGGATGTCGTTGGGGTTAGTTGGTAGGACGTAGAGCGACGGCGGGAAGCCGACGTTTAGCGGGGAGCCCTCCTCCCCCCTACAGAGGGGGGAGGAGGGGGTTTTTAGTTGTAGTTGTTTCGACGAAGGGTCTCCAACACTACTGTTAACCTGATGAGCCCAGTCAGTGTTTTAGCTTGTGGATAAAGATATAAAGATATATATAACTATACAGCGTGCTGCCGCGGCCCGGCCAGAGGTCCTCGGTTCTGCAGTAGAACGTTCTGACGGCCACCTCCTCACGTTACACTTGTGACGGTTTCTCAACACAGAGGCCTTCCTTTTCCTTTGGGACGGCGCCTCGGTTTCATTTGTCCCCGGCTTCACGTCCCGCCAGGAGGTCAGACCAGTGTGTACATAATGTAGAAGTCCTTATCGCAAACGCCGCCATTTGTAAATACCGTCTCATCCCGGCCCTCTCCTGTGTTGTTTTCCCGGCCGCGGCGGCGCCAGGTTTCATGGCTGTCAGCTGTCATGCAATAAAAGTGGTTGAGAAATGATGTGTGTGTGTGCAGGATGTCCACGGTGTGTGTGTACCTTTGTTTGTTTCTTATATTGAACATGTACGAGAGAGGGAGGTCTGTGACCGTTGGGGCGGGTCACACATGTGATGCTGATAACATTTGGCTTCTGGTGATCCAAACTAACTGGTGATGGGGCTAAGGGATAGGGTTGGGTTAGATCACTGAATAACAGAACTAGTCACCAGAGTTCATCATTCTTAAGAATGATGAACTCTGGTGACTAGTTGTTATTTTTGGAAGTGTTTTCTTTTTCTTCCACGGGGTTGGCTTGACATCTTAAAAAGTTACTGACATCTGGGGGGCAGCCACGGCCTACTGGTTAGGGCTTCGGATTTGTAACCGGAGGGTTGCCGGTTCGAACCATGACCAGTACGAACGGCTGAAGTGCCTGTGAGCAAGGCACCTAACCCCTCACTGCTCCCCGAGCGCCGCTGTTGGCAGCTCACTGCCTCGGGATTAGTGTGCTTCACCTCACTGTGTGCTGAGTGTATTTCCACTAATTCACAATTGGGTTAAATGCAGAGACCAAATTTCCCTCAGGGGATCAAAAGAATTCTTCTGTCTGGCATCCCAGGCTTCACTCACAAAACACCCAAAAACTCAATGGAACCGGAAAACTGCAGACTTTTATTCTTAAAGGGAAAACATTTAAATGTTTTATTTTGCATAACAGTGCAGCAGCAGCTGAAGGTACAAAATGTGTTTTCAGTGTAAAAATATCTAAACTCACCGACCTCTGATAGTGCAAACGCATTAAGGACTCAACACGTTAAAGACTTAATGCATTAAAGTTAGGCACGGTAGCTACGAGGCCTCATTACTCGCTCTGTTCATCTGTGAATGATGGACATAAAGTAGCTCTCGTCAAACGAGCCAGATCTTCCACAACCACTGCACCCGTAACCTGCAGTTCACCCTTAACCAGCTGGACATCCTTCTCCGGAAGTAAGAAAATGTAGGTAAAAAGTAGATTATTTCCCAGATTTGTACATATCTTACAGATGAAAATAAATAACAGCTGTTTGTAGTCGGCCGGAGGGCAGCCTCCATCAGGAGGCAAGCACGCCCTGCCGGATGAGGTGGTCGCCATAGCAACGGCCGAGCGCCGCATCCCGTCTCAGCTGGTGGGAGTGACATTGCTTGGGGCTCGGCTCCGCCTCCCGGGGGGGCGGGGCCCCGGAGCGGAGCCGGGGGCGGGGGGCGTGGGGGCCCGGGGGTTCTACGGGGGAGGGTCCCTCCTCCCTCTTGGGGATCCTGAACTTCCCCCAGTTCTTCAGGTGGCGGCCGGGGGGCAGCAGGCGGATGTCCACCAGGCGCACGCACACCGTCTTCTCCAGGCCCCGGGGGCCCGGGCTCCTCCTCCTCCTCCTCTTCCCCTCCTCGGGCTCCTCGTCCGGACGCCTCCCCGCCTCCTCCCCCACTTCTCCCTGCCTCCCCCCCTCCGGTCCGGGGGGCCCCTGCTCAGGCCTCTGGTCTGGGGCCGGATGTCTGTTCGTCAGGCTCCCGGACCCCTGGGGCCCTCTGGGGGGAGAGTCCGTGGAGCTGCCCCTTCTGCGCCTCCTGTCCGGCTTCAACCTCCTGCCCTTCGACGAGGAGGAAGAGGAGGAGGACGACGACGAGGAGCCCTCGGAGAAGTTCTTGTCCAGGTCTGTGGCTGAAGGATGAGCTGAGGAACAGAAGGATCAGATCATCACTCTCAGGTCTCACAGAGAGGACCACATATTTAGTGTTCCACACTTAATATGATTCAATGTGGAACACAATAGATGACAGAAAAGTGAAATAAAGTACTAAATTGGAATGATGGTGAGTTAAGGCAGTGACTGCTGAGCCATCGCTGGTCCAGCAGGTTTCGGAACTGAACTGGATCATAATAGAATACTTTCTAGTGAAGTCTTGATCGTAGCGGATCATTCTATGAATGGATTGGGCCAGGGTATTCTGAGGCCCACTGGATTTGTTCTGGGACACAGAGCGTTACCGGGAGCAACGCACAGATCTCCGGGTGGGATAGTCTCTGGAAAGAACTGGTGTAACGAAGTACACAACTCAACAGAATCTGGTATATAACATGAGGTATATATAAACCTTTGAGGTGGACTACAGATGTTATTGTGGCTAATAGTACACCATTCATTTGAGTGTCTTGGGCGTCCAGGTGCAGGAGGAGGTTACAGAGAGGAACTGACCACTGAGCTGCTCCAGCAGCAGGAGCTGCTTGTGGAACATCTGCTCCTGGAGCCGGCAGAGCGACCGCTTCAGTTTCTCCCTCCTGGTCACCATGTAGCTCAGGTTCCTCACCTGGGGAGCAGGACAGAGGGGGTCGGACTGGGGTCAGAGGGGGTCTGTCTGGGGTCAGAGGGAGTCAGTCTGGGGTCAGAGGGAGTCAGTCTGGGGTCAGAGGGAGTCAGTCTGGGGTCAGAGGGAGTCAGTCTGGGGTCAGAGGGAGTCAGTCTGGGGTCAGAGGGGGTCTGTCTGGGGTCAGAGGGAGTCAGTCTGGGGTCAGAGGGAGTCAGTCTGGGGTCAGAGGGAGTCAGTCTGGGGTCAGTCTGGGGTCAGAGGGGGTCTGTCTGGGGTCAGAGGGAGTCAGTCTGGGGTCAGAGGGAGTCAGTCTGGGGTCAGAGGGGGTCAGTCTGGGGTCAGAGGGAGTCAGTCTGGGGTCAGAGGGAGTCATTCTGGGGTCAGAGGGAGTCAGTCTGGGGTCAGAGGGGGTCAGACCTACCCTCTCCAGGTCCTGCCGGAGGTGGGTGAAGAGCTGGAGGCGTCGGAGCAGCACCTCCTGCTCGCGACGGGCCAGACTCTCCTCCTCCTCGTTTTTGGGGGTCAGTAGCGGCTGGTTGAAGTTGGCTTTGCGCTTCAGCTTCCAGTACTGGAACAGGAAGTCCACCAGCTCCGAGGACAGCCTCAGCTGCTCTGCCACCTCCTCTACCTCCACGAACATGGAGAACTCCTCCTCCAGCTGCTGAAGTTTCAGCTTGCGAAGGTTCCCCCTCTTCTTCTCCTCCTGCTCCTCCTCCTCCCCTCTTACCCGGCCCCTCCTCTTGCTCCTCTTGTCTGCCACAGACCCCTGATCCTCGTCCTCCTCATCCTCTTCGTCCTGGCCAGAGTGTTTGGGGCAGTAGGACTTAAACTTGACCTCATCTTCCTCGGTGAGGAAGCTGATCATCTTCAGCTTGGCCTGGAGGCCACAGGTCACATGGAAGGCTGTGCGGCAGTTCTTAGCTGAGCACTGAGGAGGAGAAGCCTGTTAAACCATGCTCACATACTGGCATGCTAACATATTAGCATGTTCTTAGCAAAGCACTGAGGAGAACCCTATCATATCAAGTTAGCATAGAGGAAGAGAACCATGTTAACATTCTTGCATGCTAACATACTAGCATGTTGATGTACTAACCCTCCGCATCAATAAACTGGCTAAGAGCAGTAAGCCAGGTTGGCATGCCAGTGACAGAGCACTGTATCCCAGCATGCAGTGCTGTACCTGTATGCAGGCTCCGGTCTTGTCCTGACAGACGCAGCAGAGCAAAGCCCACCGGCTGCTGGGGATGTGAGACACGTTGGTGATGGGCTCCATCTTCTCTGGGTTCCCTATGCTCACCTACGACATGGTTACCATAGTTACCAACACACCTACAACATGGTTTCCATAGTTACCAACACCCCTACGACATGGTTACCCTAGTTACCAACACACCTACAACATGGTTTCCATAGTTACCAACACCCCTACGATATGGTTACCCTAGTTACCAACACACCTACAACATGGTTTCCATAGTTACCAACACCCCTACGATATGGTTACCCTAGTTACCAACACACCTACAACATGGTTTCCATAGTTACCAACAACCCTACGACATGGTTACTCTAGTTACCAACACACCTACAACGTGTTTGCCATAGTTACAAACACACCTACAGCATGGTAACCATCGTTACCAACACACTTACAACGTGGTTACCAAAGAAATGACTAGACAAATGAAATCCAAAGTTTCCAAAAGCTTTCATTGCAGCTTAATCTTTGGTTGTGGTGTTTAAGAGCCATGCGTTGGTACTGTATGACTGATCTGCATGTGGTGTACCTCAGGGATCCACAGCGCACAGCTCACGTGGGCCCACTTGGTTCCACTGCGGCTGGGCTTCATAGCCCCGCCCCTCTGGGGACACAGCTGGCAGCGAGGAGCCAAACCCAGCGCACACGTCCGACACAACCAGCTGCCCTCGGGCACCTTCTGGATCCCATAACACGCCTGGAGACAACACGTAGAAGACATGGTGACATGTAATAACATGTTGTATAACACATAGTATCATGTCTCAACACACATCATGCATCACACGTTACAACACATAGTAACATGTTGTATAACACGTTACAACACATATTAACATATAATAACATGTCACAACATCATGCATAACACATTACAACACATAGTAACATGTAGTAACATGATGTATAACATGTTACAACACATAGTAACATGTAATAACATGTCTTAACACACATCATGCATAACACATTACAACACATAGTAACATGAAATAACAAGTCTAAACACACATCATGCATAACACATTACAACACATAGTAACATGAAATAACATGTCTAAACACACATCATGCATAACACATTACAACACATAGTAACATGTAATAACATGTCTAAACATACATCATGCATAACACATTACAACACATAATAACATGTCTTAACACACATCATGCATAACACATTACAACACATAGTAACATGAAATAACATGTCTAAACACACATCATGCATAACACATTACAACACATAGTAACATGAAATAACATGTCTAAACACACATCATGCATAACACATTACAACACATAGTAACATGAAATAACATGTCTAAACACACATCATGCATAACACATTACAACACATAATAACATGTCTTAACACACATCATGCATAACCTGTTACAACACATAGTAACATGGGTTAACATGTCTTAGGCCAAATGATTCCTCGTACAGATTCTGCCAGGCAACATCGGTACGTGGACTCCAGTCCTACCGCCCCCCCAGCCTGCGGAGCGTCCTACCCTAGGCCCTTCCCAAACACCCACCTGGTGGACACAGATGTTGCACTTGTCACAGAACACCATCTCGTTGTTGTCCTCGCCGTCGGGCGAGCGGCACACCTCGCAGACCACGTCGGCGTCGTACTCGATGCCCAGGCCTTCCTCCGTCTGCATGGCGTGGCTCATGTTGTCGTGGCAATGCCGCTCAAACTCCTCCATCACCATCTCCATGGTGATCTCGTCCAACAAGGGCATACCTGGGGACAGGCGCACGTCGCCAACCGTTACCAGCTGGCGTCCACACTGTGCTACGGTCTACGACGCTGACCGCTACAACGCTCCTGAGGGCCCGCCATGCGGGGGGGGGGGGGGGGGCTGCGTCTCACCCATCTCCCGGAGCTCCTGGTTGACCGCCAGCAGCCAGGCCTGGTCGTCCTCGTTGAGGTCGTAGCGGCACGTGGCGTCCGCCAGCGTCCGGATGTCCACGTAGCCCAGCGCCTCCGAGCCAGAGGTCCGCACCAGCTTCTTGGGGCGCGTGTAGCTGGTCTCCCGGCTGGGCTCGTGCACCACCCTGGAGCACACACACACACACACACAGCACCCCGTATTTAATCTAATTTATTGTTTATTGTTTATTGTGTATTGACTTAGCCAGGCTCTTACTGCACATCTATCCCCTGTACTGCTGGTCACTGTGTGGAATATCTTATCTTATCTCATGTGTAAGATGGCCACGCCTATGAAGGGAAGGCCACCCCTATGAAGGGAAGGCCACGCCTATGAAGGGAAGGCCACGCCTATGAAGGGAAGGCCACCCCTATGAAGGGAAGGCCACGCCTATGAAGGGAAGGCCACCCCTATGAAGGGAAGGCCACCCCTATGAAGGGAAGCCACGCCTATGAAGGGAAGGCCACGCCTATGAAGGGAAGGCCACGCCTATGAAGGGAAGGTCACGCCTATGAAGGGAAGGCCACGCCTATGAAGGGAAGGTCACGCCTATGAAGAGAAGGCCACGCCTATGAAGGGAAGGCCACCCCTATGAAGGGAAGGCCACGCCTATGAAGGGAAGGCCACGCCTATGAAGGGAAGGCCATCCATCCCTACCCAGCAGGGATGGATACTCATGAGACATTAAAGAAACTAATGAAACACTAAAGATACTAATGAAACACTGAAGATAATAATAAAACACTAAAGATACTAATGAAACACTAAAAGATACTAATGAAACACTGAAGATACTAATGAAACACTAAAGATACTAATGAAACACTGAAGATACTAATGAAACACTAAAGATTAGGGATGCACCCGAATACGAATACGTTATTCGGAAAGCACAGATAATGCGATGTAAACATATCTGTATTCTACCCGAATATTCGCGTTATTATTCGGGAAAAAAAAATCTTAAAATCCGTTCATATCATTGTGGATGGCAGGTTGGCAACAAGATAAAAATGTCTATTCTGTTTGCAGCATCGGACTTTGATTTCACTAAATAGTCGTTTCATTTATTACAAATGATTGAAAGGAGATCACTTATGTCGTCGTCCCACTCAGCGCACAACAGCGAGCTGAGCTGAGCTGACCGCGGTGGACATGAAACTTAGAGCTTGAAATTAGACATTCGCCTGACATTCACCACATAGCTGATCTCCCTATCTCATTAAAAGTCAAATAAACTACTTACACAGTATGTTTTCCTGTTTTGTATTCCGTTGCGAAAATATAAATAGTGTGCGATGACAGTCGAACGTTTTACCGTGTATTTCAGTCAATATTAATTCCTTTAAGTGACATATGCTGCATGTATCAGTCAGTTTTAATGGAATTTTGACCAAGTATTTCATGGTTATTTAAACAAACAGCAACACATTCAAGTTTTGATTCATCATTCAGTATCCGCTGTATGAGAGAGGGCACGAGCGCAGCCCTTTGCATTACGTACGTTAGGCAGCAGGTGGCTTGTGCGTGTCCTAGTGGTGTGGACTGGCATACAATTCGGTAAGACAAATCAATTATCATTATGGCATTATCTATAAGAAACTTTCAAAACAGTAACCTGGTACTGCGTCTGGAGTAAAGGCAATTGTATAAAACATGTTAAATATGTGTAGCCGACTCTGCAGGCTATTTCTTTCATAACTATGTAATTATTGTCGTAAAGTATATTTCATAATTAATTATATAACAATATTAAATCAATGTGATGCTTGGAAGGGACTACTATTGCATTGCAAATGAATATTAGGTTAGAAAATACAAATTCGGCACAATAAAGGAGACTTCCGGTAGAAACCACGCCCATTTCCGGCTTTCTATCCGAATACAGATACAGATACAGATATTTTTTTGGTTGAACAGATACAGAAACAGATACAGATAGTGAGGTTGCTGTGCACCTCTACTAAAGATACTAATGAAACACTAAAGATACTAATGAAACACTGAAGATACTAATGAAACACTGAAGATACTAATGAAACACTGAAGATACTAATGAAACACTAAAGATACTAATGAAACACTAAAGATACTAATGAAACACTGAAGATACTAATGAAACACTGAAGATACTAATGAAACACTAAAGATACTAATGAAACACTGAAGATACTAATGAAACACTGAAGATACTAATGAAACACTGAAGATACTAATGAAACACTGAAGATACTAATGAAACACTGAAGATACTAATGAAACACTGAAGATACTAATGAAACACTAAAGATACTAATGAAACACTTAAGATACTAATGAAACACTAAAGATACTAATGAAACACTAAAGATACTAATGAAACACTAAAGATACTAATGAAACACTAAAGATACTAATGAAACACTAAAGATACTAATGAAACACTGAAGATACTAATGAAACACTAAAGATACTAATGAAACACTAAAGATACTAATGTGGCACCTGGGGGGGCTCTCACCTGTCTGACAGACAGACAGACAGACATACTGTCTGTCTGGTGGGAGGGGTCTCACATGTCGGGGGAGGGGTCTTACCTAGCGGTGGGTTGTGGCAGAGAATGGGGGGTGACGGGGACCTGGACCCCCTTCTCCCAGTCCTGCCTCCAGGGGTCGGCCAGAACGTAGAAGTCCTCGGCACTCAGACACTGGGAGTCATGGATCTTCATAGCTGTGATTAGATCCGTCCGGAACACCTGGAGACACACTGAGACTGAACATCTGGAGACACAACAATGAACACCTGGAGACACAACACTAAACATCTGGAGACACAACACTGAACACCTGGATACACAACACTGAACATCTGGAGACCCAACACTGAACATCTGGAGACACAACACTGAACATCTGGAGACACATCACTGAACATCTGGAGACACAACACTGAACATCTGGAGACACAACACTAAACATCTGGAGACACAACACTGAACATCTGGAGACCCAACACTGAACATCTGGAGACAACACTGAACATCTGGAGACACAACACTGAACACCTGGAGACAACACTGAACATCTGGAGACACATTGAGACTGAACATCTGGAGACACATTGAGACTGAACATCTGGAGACACATTGAGACTGAACATCTGGAGACACATTGAGACTGAACATCGGGAGACACATTGAGACTGAACATCTGGAGACAACAC
Organism: Urophycis tenuis; assembly: GCA_036785325.1. NCBI lineage: Eukaryota > Metazoa > Chordata > Actinopteri > Gadiformes > Phycidae > Urophycis > Urophycis tenuis. The sequence continues at coordinate 289,138 of JAXIVH010000100.1, read as the reverse complement.
TGAACACCTGCAGATACAACACTGAACACCTGGAGACACAACACTGAACATCTGGAGACACACTGAGACTGAAAGGAGAGCTGCCCAAAGTTTAATATTTCCAACTCCATGGACCTATTGATAGTTTGATGTATTAGTGATGCAGTCGTAGTGCGTTGAGGTGATACAGCAGGGTTGGATGCAGTAACTTCACTTAGTAGAGGCGAGTGGTGAGACAGCGGTGTGTTGAGGGTCCTACCTCAGAGGGCTTCAGCCCTGCAGACCGCCGGGACGTGGTCTGAGAATGCTGTGACCAGGAGGTGGAGTTACCTGAAGAACAGGTGACATTGTTAACTCGAATTTCTGCGCTGGCTGCTCCAAAACCTGCACGGACCCCGTTATCAGTAACATCTATTGAACTGCTGAAAGCGTAGCTGGTGGTGAGGTGGAGGAGGTGGTGTTTGCTTACTGCCGTGGTCCGACTCATCGCTGCTGCTGAGCCGTCTGACCCTCTTCATGGTCCACGACGCTGTTAACAGAATACACCATCAACACAACGCTGGTACCAGAATACACCATCAACACAACGCTGGTAACAGAACACACCATCAACACAACGCTGGTAACAGAATACACCATCAACACAACGCTGGTAACAGAATACACTATCAACACAACGCTGGTACCAGAATACACCATCAACACAACGCTGGTAACAGAACACACCATCAACACAACGCTGGTACCAGAATACACCATCAACACAACGCTGGTAACAGAATACACCATCAACACAACGCTGGTACCAGAATACACCATCAACACAACGCTGTTAACAGAATACACCATCAACACAACACTGGTAACAGAATACACCATCAACACAACGCTGGTAACAGAATACACCATCAACACAACGCTGGTACCAGAATACACCATCAACACAACGCTGTTAACAGAATACACCATCAACACAACACTGGTAACAGAATACACCATCAACACAACGCTGGTACCAGAATACACCATCAACACAACGCTGTTAACAGAATACACCATCAACACAACACTGGTAACAGAATACACCATCAACACAACACTGGTAACAGAATACACCATCAACACAACGCTGGTACCAGAATACACCATCAACCCAACGCTGGTAACAGAATACACCATCAACACAACGCTGGTACCAGAATACACCATCAACACAACGCTGGTAACAGAATACACCATCAACACAATGCTGGTACCAGAATACACCATCAACACAACGCTGTTAACAGAATACACCATCAACACAACACTGGTAACAGAATACACCATCAACACAACGCTGGTAACAGAATACACCATCAACACAACGCTGTTAACAGAATACACCATCAACACAACGCTGGTAACAGAATACACCATCAACACAACGCTGGTACCAGAATACACCATCAACACAACGCTGGTAACAGAATACACCATCAACACAACGCTGGTAACAGAATACACCATCAACACAACGCTGGTAACAGAATACACCATCAACACAACGCTGGTAACAGAATACACCACCAACACAACGCTGGTAACAGAATACACCATCAACACAACGCTGGTACCAGAATACACCATCAACACAACGCTGGTAACAGAATACACCATCAACACAACGTAATACTGGTAATAGAATACACCACATTAATACCATGTCTAGATTAAATAGATTAATTCCCAATTGTATAACCCTTGTTTTCCATTGTCAACTGATTTTCTTTAATACGAAGGCAAGTAAATATTCTTTCATTAGAAATTATTTTTGCAAGAAGTGTGTCTACTTGTTGTGTGAAGGCCACCTATCTACAACCACACCCCTCAGTAGAAGTGGGTCTCACTGCTTTCATCCTAAAACACACCATGTGTGGACATCAAGATAATCTGTTGTATGTCTTTACATCTACCAACAGTGCTCTCAGTCTCGTAAATGTATACCACTCTGCAGATACCATCACAAGTTCCGTGGCACTATGGAGATGACAATGAGCCCTCTGACGTCACGCTGCCCCATGTCCCGTAGCCATGACAACATCAGGATGCCACGTGCACGGTAGTGAGGAGTCCGTGCGTCACGCTGACCCTCCCGTCGATCAAACGTGGGACTCGAACCCCAACCCAGCAGGGTTATGGTTTTGCCAGACTGGGTGAGCGGCAAATGCCTATCTATGGTAACCTTGCCGTCACCGATACAAGCTACTTAGCCTTGACCCGCTGCATCACAACTCTGTCCCACCCTGCTAACGCTAACGGACAGCAGCTCCGGGCAGACCTCGGCGCGGAGGGCGCCTGGTTGAGCCACTGCGGGCGAACACACGCGAGGGCAGCGCTGGCAGGTTAGCTGCGAAGGTTAGCCATGTGAGCTACAGAGTTAATATGTAACTGGGCTAGCATCTTGTTGTCATTTCATATTTAACCCGTTACGATCAGTACGCGGGTACTATAGACACGGCCCTGTGTGTCAGACCAGCAGCACTGAGCACATTAAGTCGTTGTTGCTAAACCTAACAGCGGGGCTGCGAACAGCTAACGGCGGGGCTGCTAGCAGTGGGGCTGCGAACAGCTAACGGCGGGGCTGCTAACAGCTAACAGTGGGGCTGCTAAGAGCTAACGGTGGGGCTCCGTGGCGCCATTTTAAATGACGACGTCGCGTTTTCCTCGCGGACAGCCAGCGCGACCAAAATCCAAAGTGGTTATAAAACCCCCAATAACAACGGTAATGAACATTTATGCACACAATGAAGATACTGAACAGGAGTAAAGCTCACGGAGAGCTCGTAATAAAGTGGACAGTACGTACAGAAGCACGTCAGGTCGGAGCACGACGGAGTTTGAATATCAGGCGACCGTTCGACCCGCGGGCCACATACACATCAACACGCTGACGTCACGAGGGGGGCGGAGCCTGTAGTATTGACCCCCGGCCGCTAGAGGGCGAAGCCTATACTGACTACTCCCGGCCGCTGGGGGGCTGAGCCTGTAGTGACGACCCCGGCCGCTAGGGGGAGAAGCCTGTAGTGACGACCCCGGCCGCTAGGGGGAGGAGCCTGTAGTGACGACCCCGGCCGCTAGGGGCCGCCCCCGTGCAGCACATTGAAACCCTGTCGTTGGTGGAAACGGCTTTTATAGAACTCGAATAATTGTATTCTACACAAAGAATTGATCGTGAAGGTTTGATAACGCCCACACTAGCACATGTTCCTCCAATTTGAATTGAAAATTGGAAGAACAGAATAAAAATGACGCAACTCTCGCTCAGTGCTGCTGATGACCCCCACCTTTTATGGCGTGAACGTGCACACGCATACCAGTGCTGTATTTAAAGGGATATTCCGCCATTTTTGGAAATAAGCTCATTTTCCACCTTCCCTCGAGCAAAACAATCGATCTTTACCCTTTTCCCGTTCATCCAGCCGTTCTGTGAGTCTGGGGGTACAACTTTTAGCTGTAGCTTAGCATAGATCATTGAATCGGATTAGACCATTAGCATCTCGCCCGCTTAAAAGTGACTACGATTTCCGGAATTTTTCCATTTAAAACTTGTCTCTTCTCAAGTTTGAAAGTGCAATAAGACCAACGGAAAATGAAACGTGGCGATTTTCTAGGCTGATTTTACCCGGAACTATATTCTCTTTCTGGCGTAATAATCAAGGAAAGTTGCAAAGGTACCATGGGCGCAGTGATATGACGCGCCTCAAAGTATAGTCCGGGTAATCACGTTGGTTGTATTGCCGGAAGAAGCCTACAGGGACTATTGAGGCGCTGCGTCATATCACTACGCCCATGGTACCTTTGCAACTTTCCTTGATTATTACGCCAGAAAGAGAATATAGTTCCGGGTAAAATCAGCCTAGAAAATCGCCACGTTTCATTTTCCGTTGGTCTTATTGCACTTTCAAACTTGAGAAGAGACAAGTTTTAAATGGAAAAATTCCGGAAATCGTAGTCACTTTTAAGCGGGCGAGATGCTAATGGTCTAATCCGATTCAATGATCTATGCTAAGCTACAGCTAAAAGTTGTACCCCCAGACTCACAGAACGGCTGGATGAACGGGAAAAGGGTAAAGATCGATTGTTTTGCTCGAGGGAAGGTGGAAAATGAGCTTATTTCCAAAAATGGCGGAATATCCCTTTAAAGAGACAGGCCTCCAATAAAACAGCTGGAACAATAAGCCTGGAAAAAACAGTTTTGTATTTAATGTGTTATATAGCAATGTTACGTCATGTTATCTACAGAAACTATATGAAAGAGAGTTAGTTATATCGTATGGACTGTTATCTACATATATAGATGAATATGTATATATATACTATGAAAGCTGTGTCCACTGTGAGAGAACAAACGTATATTATTTACAAATGAAAGATTGATCCTTAAACCCTAACCCTTACACCAGTCATGAAACCGTGAGCCATGTTTCCAACCAAAACACCTGGATCTTTTGTCCCAGGAACCACTTTTCAAGGAACTAGATTACTTTGGCCCGTTATCCGAGTTTCCACCAAAGGTCTTCAAACCTGCGAAGGTTAACTCACTGGGACTTTCAGTTGTATGGTTCAGAGGGGAGAGAGAGGGCGGGACTTTCAGTTACATGGTTCAGAGGGCGGGACGTTCATTTAAATGGTTCAGAGGGCGGGACTTTCATTTAAATGGTTCAGAGGGTGGGACTTTGAGTGACATTCAGGGTGATGAAGGACCCGCTGCATTTTGCAGTTGACACAACTCCAAAGTTTCATGCTCTCCAAATAAATAAAAGTGGATATTGCAAAAATGTTCCTTGGTGTTTTCTGATGGAGCTGACGCTAATGTGATTTTTTAAGCATCAGAACTTACCAGAGTCCTGCAGATTGTACAGGTCAGGTCGAGTCTGTGAGTCACACTACATCCATGGCAGTAGCCTGCTGTACCAAAACAACTGACCAGTCATAACAAAGCCGTGTAATAACACTATACCACAACATATATTTGCTACATCAATGCCATATGATTATCCTTGTGTCGCTATGAAACACAACAGCCTCAATAACGACAACACGTGGGTTTTTATTAACCAAATCATTTATTATCCAGAGAACCAGTCCTGACACCCAACATTTAAATAGCTGACGAGTGGCCGTAGCTCACATTGTTGCACATGCTCATGACCAGAGATATTTACAGGACGCTTCCCTCCGGCCGGTCTGCAGGGCCGCTCCCCAGCCCTGCCACCGGCCAACGGAGACCAACCTCAGCACAAAGAAAAGCAGACGAACCAGGGGGGCTTTGGGCCGACAGAGCGAGATATAGAGATGGGAATATGGCAGTAACACTGTGAACGTCAAGCTGTATTTACAAAGAAGTGGAGTCTGTGTGTGAAGAGCCGTCTGTCCTCCAGGGCCTACCAGACTGGACACAACAAACTAAATAAGGCACAATTAATACTTTGAGCTTCAGGGACGCCTACAGAGCTGCAGCTTGTATCCCCACCCCAAAATCATGTTGTCTGAAGTGTTTGAAGTCCCCCCCCCCCCCCCCCCCCCCCCCTTCCCTCCTGCTACCCTACTCCACAAGTACAATCACACGGTGACGGAGCAGACTAGCGGCGCCCACACCACCATACTCCACCTTCAGCGGCCCGCCTCGAACCCCACCCCAACAGAAACCCAAACCACTGATCGGTCTGTCGATTGATTGATTGATTGAGAAGCTTTTGAAGGCTGAAGCAGTTCAGTTCTCCACCTCCTCCTCCTTCACCTCCTCCACCTGGGAGCGGGGGGGGGGGGGGGGGGGGGGGGGGGGTCTACCAGCATTAGAGAGACGGGTGGGGGCGGGGGGGGGCAGGAGGGGGAGAACCAGAAGGTGGTGGAGGAGGCTGGCTGACACGGGAGCCGGGCCGGGGTCAGTCGTGTTTCAGGTGGTCTTTGACGTCCTCCTCGTCGGTGTACTCCGACGGCTCGTCTCCTGGCTTCAGCAGCCGGCCCACGTAGTCGTACTTCTCTGGAAGAGAAGCACCACAACCAAGAGGCCCTTCAGGACTACCACATCCAGAACCAGAACCAATACAACCACCTGATACATTATATAAAGGGGTATGTTATCAATCAACTCATGTTGGCTTGTTATCTGATGTGTAGAATAAACATGGCAGCATGTTATCAGATGTGTAGAATAAACATGTCAGCATGTTATCTGATGTGTAGAATAAACATGTCAGCATGTTATCTGATGTGTAGAATAAATGTGTTATCAGATTCATAGAATAAACATGTGATCAGATATGTAGAATAACCATGTTATCAGATTAATAGAATAAACATGTTAGCATGTTATCTGACATGTAGAATAAACTTGTTAGCATGTTATCAGATGTGTAGAATAAACATGTTAGTATGTTATCTGACGTGTAGAATAAACTTGTTAGCATGTTATCAGATGTGTAGAATAAACATGTTAGCATGTTATCTGACATGTAGAATAAACATGTTAGCATGTTATCAGATGTATAGAATAAACATGTTATCAGATATGTAGAATAAACACATTAGCATGTTATCAGATGTGTAGAATAAACATGTTAGCATGTTATCTGAGGTGTAGAATAAACATGTTAGCATGTTATCTGAGGTGTAGAATAAACATGTTGTTAAGCATGTTATCTGATGAGTACAATAAACCTGTTAGCATGTTATCTGACGTGTAGAATAAACATGTTAACAGGTCATCTGACATGTAGAATAAACATGTTAGCATGTCATCTGATGTGTAGAATAAACATGTTAGCATGTTATCTGACGTGTAGAATAAACATGTTAGCATGTTATCTGACGTGTAGAATAAACATGTTAGCATGTCATCTGATGTGTAGAACATCGGCACGATGATGTTTATATCAAACAGACCCATGAACTGCATCTCCCACTCCCGCACGCTCTCCATCTGCACAGCGTTGAGGTCTGACAGGTCGTCATATTGATCCAGCAGCGCGTCCTTCTCCAGACAGAAGGTCGCCAGGCCTCGGGAGGCATCCCGGCCCGCAAAGATCCCATACGGACCGTCTGGGAACCCAGAATACTACATTACTATTATTATACATACTGAACTGCTCCATGTACTGCATACCACTACATACTGCACTAGCCCATGTACTACATAAGATAGATAAGATAAGATATTCCTCTATTAATCCCCCTTAGGAGAAATTCACATTGACCAGCAGTACAAGGGGATAAAGGAGTGCACTAAAAGACCAGAGTATAAACAATAAACAATAAATAGATTCACCTAAATTAAGATAAAATTATGCTGCACTAGCACATGTACTACATACTGTGCTAGCACATGTACTGTACTAGGGTCTCGTAGGGCTACCTGGGAACACAATTAAAATGTGAACATGCCAGAAATAATTGCAATAAATGATATCATAATTTTAAGACAATTACATGCTACTGATAATGCTCATGGCAGGGTAGCTTTCGTGTTTGCCTATTGTGCAAAAATATTGTCCCATCGATGGCTCTACAGCGTGCTGCTGCCTCCTGGACCGGGAGAAACGCTAAAGTGTCATGATTACAGGCCAACAAGTCTCATCATTAGAGACCAACAAGTCTCATCATTACAGGCCAACAAGTCTCATCATTAGAGACCAACAAGTCTCATCATTACAGGCCAACAAGTCTCATGATTACAGGCCAACAAGTCTCATCATTACAGGCCAACAAGTCTCATGATTACAGGCCAACAAGTCTCATCATTACAGGCCAACAAGTCTCATGATTACAGGCCAACAAGTCTCATCATTAGAGACCAACAAGTCTCATGATTACAGGCCAACAAGTCTCATCATTAGAGACCAATAAGTCTCATCATTAGAGACCAACAAGTCTCTTCATGACAGACTAAAGTGTCATGATTACAGACTAAAGTGTCATGATTACAGACTAAAGTGTCATGATTACAGACTAAAGTGTCATGATTACAGACTAAAGTGTCATGATTACAGACTAAACTCATCATGACAGACTAAAGTGTCATGATTACAGACATGATTACAGACTAAACACATCATGACAGACTAAAGTGTCATGATTACAGACTAAAGTGTCATGATTACAGACTAAAGTGTCATGATTACAGACTAAACTCATCATGACAGACTAAAGTGCCATGATAAGACCAATAAGTGTCATCATTACAGACTAAACGCATCAAGACAGACTAAAGTGTCATGAAGACAGACTAAAGTGTCATGATTACAGACCAATAAGTCTCATCATTACAGAGTAAACGCATCAAGACAAACTAAAGTGTCATGAAGACAGACTAAAGTGTCATGATTACAGACCAATAAGTCTCATCATTACAGAGTAAACGCATCAAGACAAACTAAAGTGTCATGATTACAGACCAATAAGTGTCATCATTACAGACTAAACGCATCAAGACAGACTAAAGTGTCATGATTACAGACCAATAAGTCTCATCATTACAGAGTAAACGCATCAAGACAAACTAAAGTGTCATGATTACAGACCAATAAGTCTCATCATTACAGACTGATAAGACTCATTGCAAACAATGAGTCTTACCACTACAGACCATTACATCTCACAACTATCATTATCAAAATAAATAAATTAAAATCATAGAACAAGTCAACCATCTGGGTCCTGATGATCAATGTGATAATTAGAAGCTAACTAAAGACTAAGTGTTATTTTTAGTGATATGCTCTCAGAATGTTGATGACTTTAGACTGTTGGTGTTTATAACTAGCAGGTTTATATATATAGCCGATGGACATGGATATGGTCATTTTAATGTGTTATATACAGTCTATGTTAAGTCATTCTAACTACTACATACAGTCTATGTTAAGTCAGGCTAACTATTATATACTCTCTGTGTATATAATACACATGTGTTATAACTAGAGACCATTAGTGTTTATAACTAGATTATTAGCATATTGAGTTTCTCTTCATATGTGAATAAGCTAAATCTTATTCATAATATCTGCATACTTATAGTATTTATAATATATTTATAATATCTACCTACTTTACGATATATTGATAACTGTCTAATCAGGTAAAACCTGATCACAACACGGAGCACCAACGCCCAACACACACACACACACACACACACACACACACACACACACACACACACACACACACACACACACACACACACACACACACACACACACACACACACACACACACACACACACACACACACACACACACACACACACACACACACACACACACACACACACAGCTAGCGAAGAGCTACGCTAACATGAGCGCCCAGATCCATTGTTGTTGCTAAGGGCTAGGTGGCAACAACATTAGCTGGCGCTAGCCGTCGTTACCTTTCCCGTAGAACTTGCTCCCCGTGGTGACGTCGAACACCTTCATGTTGACGGCCATGAGGATGCGCGGGTTGTGCAGGCCATCGTACTCCGCCAGCTGCTCCACAGAGAAGTCTCTCCTCCTCATCTTGGGTAGCGCCGAGGCCTGTCCGCCCCGGGCCGCCGCCGCGCCGAGCCGCCGGCCGAGCCGCCGGTACAGCAGGTAGCCCAGCGCCGCCAGTACCACCAGGACGGCCAGGTGGAGCAGCACCCCGCCCGGTCCGTCCGGCTCGTCCGCCGGCCCGCCGCCGGTGTCCACTGGTCCGCTGGTGTCCACTGGTCCGTTCGGACTGGTTCCTCCATCGTCCGCCATACTGCACGACAGCGCCTACCGCATCAGAACCCCGCCCACCTGCCGTCTGATCCGTTATGATTGGCCCGTCTCAGGACCCCGCCCAGTGGCCTTCTGGGCCGTAGTGATTGGTCCGTTTTAGGACTACGCCCACCTGTCGTCTGATCCGCTATGATTGGCCCGTCACAGAAGCCCGCCCAGTGGCCCAGTGGGCCGTAGTGATTGGTCCGTGTCGGAAATGTCCGTTACTGTTCTCAGGTACGTTGGCCAAAATTTGCACATTTGCAACGTTGCATAAAAACAACCTCCTCTCGATAAGAGGCACGTTGGTCTTTCTCCGAATTACAAAAAGGGTTTATATTGCAAAGAACAGCTCGTTTAGCGACCTATCACCTGCCAACAGCCTTACAAAAAATGAGCACCAACCCTGGGTGTATGGGCTAGGGTCAGGGTCAGAGTTAGGGTCAGGGGTCAGGCAGGGTACTCTAACCCTGAGACACAGTACACAGGCTTTAAGGCGAACAACACATAACTATCGAAGAGTCAAGCTTAGCAGTATTATAAATGCAGCATTTGACAAATAGATTTACGGCTATTTGATGCAGTGTTACTGAGACAGAACCGCAGGTTAAACAAAGGGTTTCTATTGAAACAGTCTATGTGTACATTTGTAGACGACGATGACGAGCCGCCCATTGTTTTTTTTTTAATCGTGATGAAGCGACCTTGATGGCGGCTCAAGGTGAGGGCCAGTGGGCGGAGCCAGACTGAACAACTCCTCTGGGTGTCGAATGACTCGGAAACGCTGCAGCTTTAACGCATGAACTTCTTCCTCCACTCCTGTTGGACGTGTAATGAGACATCCCTCAGCAGCTGGTTGGTTAACCCTCGCCCGGCTCCCTGCGGTGAGGCCTGGGGGCTCTGGCCTGTTCCAGCAGCTGCCTAGTAAACATGATTATCAGGTTGGACCGCACAGGAGATGACACGTCCTGTGATAAACAGTGGATCAAACTCGACTGCAAAAAGACCACAAGACCAACTTCAACAATCACTTGTCATTTTGTATTTTTTTTGTTGTTGTATTTTACAATTAAAACTTCAAGAATTAACATGCATAATTTCTTTTTAACACTCAAACCAAACTACCAAGAAAAGCCGTTTTCTAAATCAAAATAAAACGAATAGTAAATGATTTTTTTTATAGTATGTACATTTTTTCTTGACTAAAACCTCTTAAAATCAGTTGAAGGCCAGCTAATTATTAAAGCTATTAAAGCGAAAACATATCAATCATAATTGTTTAAGATAAACTATATACTCAGATATACTCAAGCACACACCCCAGATTGCAGCTAAAACATTTCCATTTCTTAAGAATATTCATAAAATGCGTTCAAAACAACTCCAAAGGTAGTCTAACACTATGCCATAAATCAAATAAAATGGAAATGAACAATAAATTATTCTACTTCTGGAGGTAAACCCGGGCTTAAGTCACGTCCCCGGGAAGATTAAGCATTTTAAAATGGTTTACAATAATTCTGTAGACCAGACTCACAATCAATGGGCAACCATACGACCGTGGATTCTGATGGTGTGGAAATCAAAAGGGCACTTTGGGTGTGGAGCGGATTTGACACATCTGTAGCAGGGACGTGATTGTCAAGGTCAGAGGTCAGACTAAGGACCGCGCTACATGAAGGCCACCGACTGCTTCAGTCCTGGCTTGCCCATAGCTTCAGCGCTGAAAGCTAAGGGCTCACTCACTATGGGGGCGTCCCTGTGAATTAAAACAGGAACCCCGGCTCTCTAAAAACGGCATCTGAGAGTTGAAATGCAAGGAATGCACTTTACTGTAAACGTTGAGAGCAGCGGAGGTCACTGCCTCCACTTCACATGAAATGCACCAATCAGAGACCCTCATCTCCGCTTCTCGGCCAATGTCGGGGCTCTCTGTGGCAGGGTCAAGGGTCAACACGTTTGTTCCCAGCGGGGTTCTTGGCAGCAGGCGCCCGCTTCTTGGCGGCGGCGGCGGTGGGAGGAGCCACGGCAGCGGCGGGCGTGGTCGCGGCAGGGGCGGGCGTGGTCGCGGCAGGGGCTTTGGCCGCGGGGGCGGGGTTAGCGGCCTGCCGTCGGCGCCGGCCCTCGTCCCCCGCTGAAGACGAGTGGCGTCTCCTGCGTCCGCCCTCCTCTCCCACGGGGGGCTGCACACACAAGCTGATTGGTCAGGGAGGTCACTCTCTTACTGCAGTAAGAGGACTGTGTGAATGTAGTCCACCTCTATGGACGCAGTAAGAGGACTGTGTGAATGTAGTCCACCTCTATGGACGCAGTAAGAGGACTGTGTGAATGTAGTCCACCTCTATGGACGCAGTAAGAGGACTGTGTGAATGTAGTCCACCTCTATGGACGCAGTAAGAGGACTGTGTGAATGTAGTCCACCTCTATGTCTGCAGTAAGAGGACTATGTGAATGTAGTCCACCTCTATGGACGCAGTAAGAGGACTGTGTGAATGTAGTCCACCTCTATGGACGCAGTAAGAGGACTGTGTGAATGTAGTCCACCTCTATGGCTGCAGTAAGAGGACTGTGTGAATGTAGTCCACCTCTATGGACGGAGTAAGAGGACTGAGTGAATGTAGTCCACCTCTGTGGACGCAGTAAGAGGACTGTGTGAATGTAGTCCACCTCTATGTCTGCAGTAAGAGGACTATGTGAATGTAGTCCACCTCTATGGACGCAGTAAGAGGACTGTGTGAATGTAGTCCACCTCTATGGACGCAGTAAGAGGACTGTGTGAATGTAGTCCACCTCTATGGCTGCAGTAAGAGGACTGTGTGAATGTCGTCCACCTCTATGGACGGAGTAAGAGGACTGAGTGAATGTAGTCCACCTCTGTGGACGCAGTAAGAGGACTGTGTGAATGTAGCCCACCTCTATGTCTGCAGTAAGAGGACTATGTGAATGTAGTCCACCTCTATGGACGCAGTAAGAGGACTGTGTGAATGTAGTCCACCTCTATGGACGCAGTAAGAGGACTGTGTGAATGTAGTCCACCTCTATGGACGCAGTAAGAGGACTGTGTGAATGTAGTCCACCTCTATGGACGCAGTAAGAGGACTGTGTGAATGTAGTCCACCTCTATAGACGATAGGCCTAAACCCTCACATAAACACATGTATCTACGCACCACCACTCTGAAGTCCTCCAGGGTACTAAACTTTGACAGGTGCTCCTGCAGTCGGGGGTCCAGGGGCCGGGTCTGGGTCCTGGAGTACTTGAGGAAGGCCCAGAACTTCTCCAGACCGTACAGCTGACCTACAACAGATTAGCAGGGTTAAGAGCTCTGACACACAACCGTGATACCAGCCGGACATTTTCTGGGAAATGTTTGTTTGCCTTTCTCAAAGTCCTTTAGTGTTTCTTCCTGGAAGTCCAGGAACAGATCAGCCCGGAACCTCTTCTCCAGACCGTAGCTGTAGAACCTGAACAGACACTCCAGTCCATACCTGTGGAAACCGGCAAACACACAGGCTCTCTCAGACAAAATGATAACAGTCAAGCTGCAAAACATGTCAGATTGTTTCAGATTGGCTGTGAACATTGTGGATATCGTCAAAAAGTTATGCGGACGACCATGTTCGCTAACAGGACACCAGGTTGGTTTTACCTGTAGTTGTCTCTGGCATCCTCCACAGCAAACCCTTTGAACTCTTCGTACATGCGCCTGTTGAAGTTGTCCCTCAGGAAGAAGGACCAGAACCGGAACAGTGTGTTCATCTCCTGGGATTGGCCCACGCCCAGACGCTTCCTCTCTGGGCCAATAGAAACACAGCAGGCTCAACAAGGTCGCTCTGACACTGGTGCATGATGGGTAGTGTAGTTTCAGCAACCATGGGCAAGATGGGGAGTTTAGTTCCATTAATCTAGTGCATGATGGGGAGTGTAGTTCAATTAACCGAGTGCATGATGGGAACTTTAGTTCATTCCAGACAGACAAACCTCACAGATGCAGGCAGCCTGGGGTTAGCAAGTGTATTTTAGACAGACATGATGTTCTACATGAGATGCTCCTCACTGGGGCCTCATGCTGTACTAAAGAAGTTTAACCCTGTCGGACATCAAGGTGCCCCCTCACATCCACACACACTGGTGTCATATTAATATACCTTATTATTATTCTTATTACATACACCGGCCTCACTGCAGTAAACGGTGCAGGGGACGGCGCACACACACACACAAGCACACACACACACACACACACACACACACACACACACACACACACACACACACACACACACACACACACACACACACACACACACACACACACACACACACACACACACACACACACACACACACACACACACACACACACACACACACACACACACGTTACCGGCGAGGCAGCGGCGCCGGTACTTGTGGTAGCCCTGCTGGGTGAAGCCCTGGTCTCTCAGCAGCTCGTTGGACGGGTGCCAAAACTTGGGGAGGGAGTGGGGGGTGCAGCCGAGGGAGGGCGCGCCCTCCGAGGGAGACGCATTGGAGCTGCTGAGGGGGGGAGAGAGCGGGGAAGATGGAGGGGAGGTGAGGTCATGTTGGAGCCGCCGTGGGGGCTGACGGTTGAGATGTGAGCTGGCGATGGGGTGAGGTGAGGGGAGGGGAGGGGCTCTGACCTGACGGAGGGGGTGAAGGGAGGGGAGGGGCTCTGACCTGACGGAGGGGTTGAGGGTGAGGGGAGGGGCTCTGACCTGACGGAGGGGGTGAGGGGAGGGGAGGGGCTCTGACCTGACGGAGGGGGTGAGGTGAGGGGAGGGGCTCTGACCTGACGGAGGGGGTGAGGTGAGGGGAGGGGCTCTGACCTGACGGAGGGGGTGAGGTGAGGGGAGGGGCTCTGATCTGACCTGACGGAGGAGGTGAGGGTGAGGGGAGGGGCTCTGACCTGACGGAGGAGTTGAGGGTGAGGGGAGGGGCTCTGATCTGACCTGACGGAGGAGGTGAGGGTGAGGGGAGGGGCTCTAACCTGACGGAGGAGGTGAGGGTGAGGGGAGGGGCTCTAACCTGACGGAGGAGATGAGGGTGAGGGGAGGGGCTCTGATCTGACCTGACGGAGGAGGTGAGGGTGAGGGGAGGGGCTCTGATCTGACGGAGGAGGTGAGGGTGAGGGGAGGGGCTCTGATCTGACCTGACAGAGGAGGTGAGGGTGAGGGGAGGGGCTCTGATCTGACCTGACGGAGGAGGTGAGGGTGAGGGGAGGGCTCTGACCTGACGGAGGAGGTGAGGGTGAGGGGAGGGGCTCTAACCTGACGGAGGAGGTGAGGGTGAGGGGAGGGGCTCTGATCTGACCTGACGGAGGAGGTGAGGGTGAGGGGAGGGGCTCTGATTTGACGGAGGGGGTGAGGTGAGGGGAGGGTGAGGATGAGGATGAGGTGAGTGTGTCTCACCTGATGGAGGCAGAGCGGGGTCTATGGTCCTGGGAGTCCATCACCCAGCCGATGTGCTGCTCCTGGGGCGGGTTGGAGCTGTGGCGGGTCTTCTTCTTGCGAGGAGTCTGGAGCCAAACAACAGGTCAGACAGCAGCCAGGTACGGACCACTCACCTGGCGGTTAATAGCGCCATCTCCATGGCAACACATGCCTAATTGGTAAGTCATACCACTGCTGGATGGATGGATTCAGAAGATAAGAGTTGCCTTGCTCAAAAGCACTAGGTAAAGGAGAGGCTCTCTGTGTCGTAAGGACGAGGAGGAGGAGGACAGGAGCTGAGGACGGGTCACCTGTCCATCGAGGCCGGCGCTCTCCTTCATGACCGGGTAGAAGCGCGGGGTCTTGTTCGGGTCCAGGCGGCCAGGGGTCCTGGGGGTCTTGGGGGTCCTGGGCTGCTGGTCTCTAGGCGACTGGGGGACACTGGCGGGCAGCGACTGCGCCAGGTCCTGGACCTCCACTGGAACCAGAGACACAGAGACCATTTAGACCACAGGACAACAACACTTACTGCCACTAAGATACTACCAGTAGAACACTACAGTATTATAAATATACTTCAATTAGAAGGACACAAATATACTACTAATATGCTAAAAAGCAGTTTTAAGCACATATACATTTTCATGTCTTCATGGCTGAATGCCGTTACTGTCACAAAAGAGTCTGCCAATAATGTAAACAATGTAATACTATAAAACCCTACTTGTAGAGCTACAGACGTGTAGAGATAGATTTGTACAGAAGATAAGAGATCTGTAGATAGAAATGTGTAAAGATGGGAAGAGTGATGGATATACAGGGATGTGTGTAGAGATGGATGTGTATAGAAAGACATAAAGATGTGTATGGAGATAGAGATGTGTATAGAGCCATATAGAGATGTGTAACAAGATCTATAAATGTGTATACCTGTATAGAGATATGTATAGATCTATATAGAGATGTGTATAGATCTATATAGAGATGTGTATAGATCTATAGATGTGTATAGCTGTATAGAGATGTGTATAGATCTATAGAAATGTGTATAGATCTATATAGAGATGTGTATAGCTGTATAGAGGTATTGAGATGTGTATAGATATATAGAGATCACCTGATCTGGGAATCTGAGGAACTTCTTGGTTGGGGTCGACTGGGGGTTTTGGGGCTCGGGTTTCAAACTCATCTTGACTGATGACACTGATCTTCTTGAAGCTCCCCACTTCCTGCTAGAAAACACACACACATTAAACTATTTGGTGAAGAATACAAACTGTCAGTTCCTGCCGCCTACAGTCCATCATAGGGGGAGTTGGGCTATTCAGTGAGATCCTGTGATACTGGTGAGGGAACATCTGGGTGGTGTGGAAACCAGATACCAGAGTGATCTTAGATAGCAGTCTGATGGAAGAACATCAGTATTCACCAAGAAGTCGACTAAGGTCAGTCTACTTGGTGTTAACCTGTTGACCTCACTACAGAGCGAATCTGCATGGAGACACTCCTGGGTGTAGCAGAGGGTTAGCAGTTAGCTGAGGTGTTAGCAGTCAGCTGAGGTGTTAGCAGTCAGCTGAGGTGTTAGCAGATAACTGAAGGGTAAGCAGTTAGCTGAGATGTTAGCAGTTAGCTGAGATGTTAACAGTTAGCTGCAGGGTAAGCAGTTAGCTGAGATGTTAGCAGTTAGCTGCAGGGTAAGCAGTTAGCTGAGATGTTAGCAGTTAGCTGAGATGTTAGCAGTTAGCTGCAGGGTAAGCAGTTAGCTGAGATGTTAGCAGTTAGCTGCAGGGTAAGCAGTTGGCTGACGGTTCACATGGGCTGCAGTGAGACTTTGTGCTCCCTTACACGTCGGCAGCACAAGGTCACAGTGTGGTTACTGTGTGTGTTCAGGTGAGCGTTTCTCAGCCCAGGGACCTTTGAGCTCTGAATGTGCTGATAGCAGGGTGCCGTTCAGCCACTGATAGTGGCCTGGTCCCCCCGCTGCTGGTGGGGGGTAATGCTGCAGTGTGTAGAATTTAGTGGCATCTTGTGGAGGGGAATATTATATTAGTTAGCTTCCTCGGAGAGAGAGATTTCCTTCCCTCACCTTGGACTCTGCCGGGTCTGGAGCGGTCCAGAGGTCCTGTTCGTAGTAGTACAGTCCGTCGTTGATGGTCTTGGCCAGGTCCATGGTGATCTTTGCCCGCGACTCGTGGTTGCCGGTTCGATCCCCCCCAGGGTGCTTGCGGAGGTGCGGGGGGGTCTGCGTGACGATCAGGATCTTGTCGACGTCGTTGTCGTCCAGCTCGTAGTCCGAGTCCTCGTCCGACCAATCGGTGAAGGTGTTCTTCCTCGGCGCCATCTGCTCCATCTCCTCATCAAACAGGAAGTCCAACTCCTCCTGGGCGGGGGGGGCGGGAGGCGCGGGGGGCCCGGGGGTCTCCTGGAGGTGCAGAAGGAGGAAGACATCAGAGGAGGCGCAAGCAGCAGAGGGGAGATGGGTGCTTGTGAACGAGTGAGGTTGCAGTTGATGTTTTTTTTTCAGGGACTTCAGGGACATTTGTGACGGGGCTGGAGCTCATAAGGCCAGAGGTCATGTGATCAGTGTCCAGTGACCTGGCCAGAGGTCATGTGACCAGGCAGTACCTTGTTGCGTCCAGACGGCTGCCGCTGGCGCTTCTCCACCTGGATCCAGGCGTCCGGGTCAGGAGCCGGAGGGTCCGGGCTGGGCGTGGCTAGACATGTGGGTGTGGCTAGATCTGTGGGCGTGGCTAGGCCCGTGGAGATGGCTGAACCAGGGGGGCTCTGTCTCACCTCCGAATCTATTGGTCCTCCTGTCAGATGAGAGGAGAACCACTTAGAACCAACCTGGTCTGTTGTGGCGTCAAAACATGGTCCCCACCAACCAGCAGTGTAACCCCATGGTCCCCACCAACCAGCAGTGTAACCCCATGGTCCACACCAACCAGCAGTGTAACCCCATGGTCCCCACCAACCAGCAGTGTAACCCCATGGTCCCCACCAACCAGCAGTGTAACCCCATGGTCCCCACCAACCAGCAGTGTAACCACATGGTCCCCACCAACCAGCAGTGTAACCACATGGTCCCCACCAACCAGCAGTGTAACCACATGGTCCCCACCAACCAGCAGTGTAACCCCATGGTCCCCACCAACCAGCAGTGTAACCCCATGGTCCCCACCAACCAGCAGTGTAACCACATGGTCCCCACCAACCAGCAGTGTAACCACATGGTCCCCACCAACCAGCAGTGTAACCACATGCTTACCGGTGGTAGAAGGGGTGAAGGCCTGGCCAGGGATGAACTCGGGGCAGTGGATGAGTTGGGTGAAGTCAGTGCGGGGGGACCCCATGACCACGCTCCCAGGGATGGGCCAGCGCTCCGGCTCCACCTTACACCGCACGCGGTCCGTCACCAGCTCCACCTCCTCACTGCTCCTCAGAGCCTGCACACACACACACACACACACACACACACACACACACACACACACACACACACACACACACACACACACACACACACACACACACACACACACACACACACACACACACACACACACACACACACACACACACACACACACACACTTTAGAGGAGGCCAGTAGTGTCTTTAGAGGACAGCCTCGTGTAGTAGAGACTGAGGGTTCGTACCTCCATGATGAGGCTGATGTCAGTGGTGAGGGCCTGGACGCGGTGGAAGCCAGCAATCAGCGAGACTGGCAGGAAGCCCTCAGGGTCCATCTTCCTCCGCAGGAAGAAGTCTCGCTCCAGGTTGTGCAGGCTGAAGTAGTACTCACTGTCGGTGACAACAAAGTAACGGGTAGAACAAATACCATCAGTGGCAGACACAGAACACAGTGGCATATCAAACACATAACAGAGTCCAGGCCATTGGGTACAGCTCGTGCTTAATGAATAAAAACGATTCAAGGCCTCTCCACAAGCTTCAGTGAAACAAAATAAACCCTCTCGACTGAATGCTTTCCTCTGATTACCAATGACACTGGCACTTAGGGCGAGTACACACTTTAGAGTCCACAGTACAGTCCTATGGAGTCCACAGCACAGTGCTATAGAGTCCACAGTACAGTCCTATGGAGTCCAGAGTACAGTCCTATAGAGTCCACAGTGCAGTCCTATAGAGTCCACAGTACAGTTCTATAGAGTCCACAGTACAGTTCTATAGAGTCCACAGTAACAGTCCTATAGAGTCCACAGTACAGTCCTATAGAGTCCACAGTACAGTCCTATGGACTCCACAGTACAGTCCTATAGAGTCCACAGTACAGTCCTATAGAGTCCACAGTAGTCCTATAGAGTCCACAGTACAGTCCTATAGAGTCCACAGTACAGTCCTATAGAGTCCACAGTGCAGTCCTATAGAGTCCACAATACAGTCCTATAGAGTCCACAGCACAGTGCTATAGAGTCCACAGTACAGTCCTATAGAGTCCACAGTACAGTCCTATAGAGTCCACAGTACAGTCCTATAGAGTCCACAGTACAGTCCTATGGAGTCCACAGTACAGTCCTATGGACTCCACAGAACAGGCCACAGTATAGTACTATAGAGTATGCAGTACAGTTCTATAGAGTACACAGTACTTTAGAGTAGTGCTGTAGATTAGATAGGGCCGTACACGGTACAGCATTATAGGGTAGCACTACAGACCAACGTACAGCTATGTGTGTATCTGGGTTATATTTAGCCTCTGCTGCTCCAGCAACTGGGCCAGTGCCACAGACACCATGGTGCCCCTATAGGCCAAAGTGTGTACTGTTCCATATAGGAACCATATATTGCAAGAAACTAGATTTCAAGGTCTGAGTACTGATGTTACATATCATGGAAGAAGGGTACTTATTTCCCCTCCATTTATCATTCAATGGGACATAAGTATTAAAATACTGTACTAATCCACTATTATTTCATTTGTGTTTGTGAGTTTTTTTTTTCACTTAAACTGTCATGACATAAACTGTCATGTACCAGTCACGGGATGGATCCTGCCCTAGCATTAAGGCTAGTGCTTAGCTGCTCCTGGCATTAAGACTAGTGGTTAGCTGCTCCTGGCATTAAGACTAGTGGTTAGCTGCTCCTAGCATTAAGGCTAGTGGTTAGCTGCTCCTGGCATTAAGACTAGTGGTTAGCTGCTCCTGGCATTCAGGGTAGTGGTTAGCTGCTCCTGGCATTAAGACTAGTGGTTAGCTGCTCCTAGCATTAAGGCTAGTGGTTAGCTGCTCCTGGCATTAAGACTAGTGGTTAGCTGCTCCTAGCATTAAGGCTAGTGGTTAGCTGCTCCTGGCAATAAGACTAGTGGTTAGCTGCTCCTAGCATTAAGACTAGTGTTTAGCTGCTCCTGGCATTAAGACTAGTGGTTAGCTGCTCCTAGCATTAAGGCTAGTGGTTAGCTGCTCCTAGCATTAAGGCTAGTGGTTAGCTGCTCCTAGCATTAAGGCTAGTGGTTAGCTGCTCCTAGCATTAAGGCTAGTGGTTAGCTGCTCCTAGCATTAAGGCAAATGGTTAGCTGCTCCTAGCATTAAGGCTAGTGGTTAGCTGCTCCTGGCATTAAGACTAGTGGTTAGCTGCTCCTAGCATTAAGGCTAGTGGTTAGCTGCTCCTAGCATTAAGGCTAGTGGTTAGCTGCTCCTAGCATTAAGGCTAGTGATTAGCTGCTCCTAGCATTAAGGCTAGTGGTTAGCTGCTCCTAGCATTAAGGCTAGTGGTTAGCTGCTCCTAGCATTAAGGCTAATGGTTAGCTGCTCCTAGCATTAAGGCTAGTGGTTAGCTGCTCCTAGCATTAAGGCTAGTGGTTAGCTGCTCCTGGCATTCAGGCTAGTGGTTAGCTGCTCCTGGCATTAAGAGTAATAATTAGCTGCCCCTGGCATTAAGACTAGTGGTTAGCTGCTCCTGGCATTAAGGCTAGTGGTTAGCTGCTCCTGGCATTAAGACTAGTGGTTAGCTGCTCCTAGCATTAAGGCTAGTGGTTAGCTGCTCCTAGCATTAAGGCTTGTGGTTAGGGATCATTAAAGTATTTCTTTCTGTCTGTCTGTCTGTCCGTCCATCTGTCTGTCTGTCTGTCTGGAGGCTAGTGGTTAGCTGAACCCTAGGGGTTAGCTGAAAGACTCACATTTGCCGCTTCACGTATTCCTTGAGGAGCTTCTCATCCACAGTGTACATCTGGACCTTGCTGCCATCGTCGTAGTAGTACACCATGTTAGAGCCCTGGACCTCAGTCTGGAGGGAACCATCCTGACCCTCTCTGGCACTCTGGCCATACTCAAAACGCCCTGCAGAGAAAACACAAGCCTTACTGGACCCTGCAGAGGAAACCATAGCCATAAGCACAGAACACACAACAGGAGTAGCTTGGCTCTCTCCCTGGGGCTGTGACAATAGACAGGCCCTGGTGCAGTGAGGTAAGGTGTCTGGTGATACAGTGCTGGTCAACTCTCCGGTGTTCAGGTTGTAGTGAACGGCCTGGTGATAATAGGTCTGGTCCACGCTCTGGGGTTCCAGGTCGACTGTCTAGGGTTTTCAGGTCTGGTCAACAAATTAACATTCACTAACCTCGTCCACGACCTCTTCCACGGCCGCGACCTTTAACCCTGCCGCCTCGCAGTGCGCCACGCACGCTGCCCCCGTCATCAGTGGGGTCTCTCTCCCGTCTCCAGCCTGGTGGGAGATCACAGGAAGACAACAGCCTGGTTACTGGGACGACGGGCGGCAGGCGAGTCAGGTGGGATGGGGTGTGAGCCATGAGAGAGAGATGTTTAACAAATACAGCCGGTCTGGTGACAGCATGAGAAACAGGAGAGCACATGCCTGGACATCATTAACCACAGCTGTGTGTCTCACCTGGGGAGTGGGGGGGGGGGGGGGAGAGAGAGAGAGAGAGAGAGAGAGAGAGATCAACTGCCAACTTACTCCTGTTGCTATCATGCGCCCTGTTACTATGGAGCGAGTGGTTAGGAGATGAGGTGTCAGACTGGTGGGCGGGGTTTGTCAGGCTGGGGTCGCCGGCGCCATCATGGGTCACTTCCTCCAAAGGCAGGGAGACCCACTTATGTTTGTTACCTAGCGACCGAGAACACCACGTGAGGAGGAGTACTCCCAAACTGGTTTCACTCTGGATAAGAGAAACCGGTTTCACTCTGGATAAGAGAAACCGGTTTCACTCTGGATAAGAGAAACCCCTGTCACTTTGGATAAGAGAAACCCCTTTCACTCTGGATAAGAGAAACCTCTTTCACTCTGGATTAGAGAAACCTCTTTCACTCTGGATTAGAGAAACCCCTTTCATTCTGGACTAGAGAAACCGCTTTCACTCTGGATTAGAGAAACCCCTTTCACTCTGGATTAGAGAAACCCCTTTCACTCTGGATTAGAGAAACCCCTTTCACTCTGGATTAGAGAAACCCCTTTCACTCTGGATTGGAGAAACCCCTTTCATTTTGGATTAGAGAAAAAAGACTTTCACTCTGGACTAGAGAAAAAGGGCTTTGACTCTGTACAGGAAAAAATGGCTTTCACTCTGGATTAAAAAAAAAAGGGTTTTCACTCTGGATGATAGAAAAAAGGTTTTCACTCTGGTTTATAGAAAAAAGGCTTTCACTCTGGATCAAAGAACCACTTTCTTTTCAGTTCCTCTTTAAAGAAACCGCATTCAGTCCAGATGAAAAGACGATGATGGTGTCAACGCCCTTCCAACATTTAGAAAACTCAAACTTGACACTAGAGGGGCATGGTCTCCGAGTTAGTGGTTGTGATGTCATGAGCAGGTGCATCGTGACATTAGAGAGAAGCCTGAGGTAGGGCCGACCCCAATCGGCAAATACAAGCGCTTTGTTTGAAGCCAAGGAGGTCAGCAGCGTGTGATGAGCTCTGTCTTCACGTTAGGGTCAGCCCGCTGTGTTTTAATTAGCTCCAAATGCTACGATAATAATACAATAATAATACAGACCTGGGAGTTGTCGGACACACTTCACGATACGCTCAGGTCTCAATTGCTCCACTTGTTATTATTCGTTTGTTCAAAATCATTGAAGGTGTTAATAGTGAGCATGTACAGGGAAGTGGTAGTGATACAGTACAATTAGAATTGTGATTAAGTATGCCACTAATGGCAATAATGTCAGTCATGTTAGTGTACAGCAGAGTGAAGAGGAGTGTGACATAGTGATAATGTGTAGTGTTAGAATAGTGTGAATGAAAGGTGATAATAGTGATCAAGTACAGTAGCGTGATATTAGTGCTAATTTAAAGTGATGATAGTTATCAAGTGATATCAAGTACAGGAGAGTGATAATAGCGATCATGTACAGGGATAACGTAGGGGTTATAATAGTGATCATGTACAGGAGAGTGATTGTGACCACCGTCCACAGTTCAGTTCATGCCATTACTTCTTTCAGAGGCACTTCCCTCCCATGTGGGAAAACATGCTGACCGTTTACAGGAGAGTGCAAAGTGATGATGTAAGGTAAGATAATGCATAGGGTGAGAACAGTGACCATCCATACCTCCTCTCTTCCTCAGGGCAGCGGCCTTGGGGTCAAGGCCCGCCTCGGGCTCTCTGTCCCTGGGGACGGCCGGGGCCTCGTCAGCCTCCCGCGGGGCCTCCTGGTTCTCCTTGGATTCGCTGTCCGTTTTCGGCTCCTCCTGCTGCTCTCCGCTGCCCTTCTCCTCCTGCTCTGCTCTCCTCTTCTCCTTCTCGCGACGAGCGGGAGCAGGCTTCTTGTCCTCCGTGTTGAGGGCGTTGTGCTGGTGCTGGCGGGGCGGAGCAGCTGATTCCATTACTTCATTCAGACCCTCAACCACTCAGCATCCAGAACCACAACGGATCAGAACCAGGAAAACGAACAGAGAATAGAGCCCTCTGAAGAATGACATGAGGCTCAGTTGAACAAGGCTTCCTCACTTGGTCTCTTCAGGGGTCTGAGACAGGAAGTGTTCAGATGCTGAAAGCATTGACAATAAACATTGACAATACTCATGTTAAACTAATCATTTTAAACACGAATGAACACTGAGCACTATTAGCATTTAAACTGTGCGCACGTGTGTGTGTCACACACACACACACACACACACACACACACACACACACACACACACACACACACACACACACACACACACACACACACACACACACACACACACACACACACACACACACACACACACACACACACACACACACACTCTTCACCTCTTTGGCCAGCTCCCCAGGTGTGGGCCAGTTTGTGATGTCACTAAAGTCACCAGACTGGAATAAATGAACACAGAAAATCTTGGGGTGAGTATTAGGGTAAGGATCATTTCAACCTCTAAACATGTTACTTTTAACTTCTAAAAGTGTTTCACCCTACATACGTCTATATTTTCAGTCACCAATAGTAGGGCAGAACAAGTTACAGCAGGGAACTAGAGACAGCTGGCTCATTCACGGTCTAAAACATGACCCGTATGTTTTGACAGAACTATGTTTAGTAGAGATTGTATCCTCAGATTGACAAATTTCAGTGGAAACTAAAATATTATAGCAGCGTCCTACAGAGGGCGCTAGCCTGGATCACTACACTGGATCAGCATCAACTGTTCTGTTCTGCCACATTCCACGAACGGACCTGTACAACATGGAGAACTTCACATGACAGTTTCACAAAATACACAAAATCCATCAGTCCTAAGGGTTTCAGCCAACTCTTTGGTTCTTTAAGTGCTCGAGGTGTTGTCACATGTGGTCACACTGGCTCGGGCCAGGGTGGGCAGCCAGAACAAAACTCCCACTCACCATTAGGAGAGCCCTCGTGTTCTACAGAAAATGTACTGTTTTACAACTTTATACATCTTGGTCAGACATAACACAGAAATGTCCACCAAGCTTCCAACTGAAACAGGTCACCAGTAATTGGCTAGGAGGTGTCTAACAGATCTGTCAAAAAAATAAAAGCGTGGGTGAAATCTGGTGCCCAGATAGTCACAGAGACACCAGGTGAAGGGCTTTTACCTTACTGGACTTCCGAATCCTGGGTTTTGCTGCACGAACCACTTTGAGGGGTGCCTGTTGATCTGGGGAGACAACGCCAATCAAGACATGAAACTTCATGACAAACAAGCCTGAAGAGACAGAACGCCTTGCTGGTAAACTACACTTCTTTTCTCAGAGGCCTCCACTTGAACGGTTTGCTTATCTGCCGCTGTTTGGATTATTGTGTTTGCTCTACAGCGTAGAGCAGCTCTTTCAACCTGTGGCAGGCGTCCTCCCAGCTAGCTGAGGGTTAGCTGCAGCTACTGAGGTGCAGGGAGTGGCTCTATCAGTCAAGAGACTGGTCACCTTGATAAGAAACACACACACACATCCACCCACTAAGCATTACACACAGTGCTGTAGGTCTAGCTCAACTTCATGGTAGATCTTCTAGAATTCCTCATTGTGCTGAAAACACAATTAATTCCTCATCAATAACACATCCACCCAATAAAATGTGTAACTACGCGTTTTTGGACGCTGACTACAAACCCTGCCCTGCCTGGGGGAGGCCGTGCAGGCGGCCCGGCCATTGGTGGGCAGCACCGCGGCTGTTCAGGGGAGGACACGTGTGTCCGAGCTGGTTAGCAGGCTCAACAGCCTGGCCCCCAACGGGGTCCCTGCACTGGGGGGCAGCTTCACACCTTGGAAGAGAAGGGGAGCCGTGAAGGAGGGGGGCTGCCAGCAGCCACCAGTTAAATGTGTAGCAGCACTTAAAGCTACTGGAGTAGCCCTCGAAGCTAAAGGAGTAGCACTTGTCAGCAAGCCCCACGTGTTCCGCTGCAACTGGAGCGGAGGGGGATGGGAGCAGATCACCCAACACCCTAACTAAACCCTTCTAACCCTAACCTTACCCTACTAACCCTACCGATTCTCTGCTGTCTCAGCGCCCCAGGCCCACCCTGCAGGTCCATATTAAATACAGACTTCCATCATGTACCATGTGTCCAGGGGGTGCCAGCTGGCTCCCATGAAGGGTTCGTCACCAGAGCTATTTTAAACACATGGATCATTACCCTTGTCCTGCGGACCCAGGCTGCCCGTGTTGAGGGCCACCCGGCCCGTGGTCCTTTTCGCCCAGGCATTCACTTTGGGCGGAGGGGCGTCCAGAACCTTCTGCCTCGCCGTCTCTCCGACCTCCACGTTACCGCTGCGGGGGTTCTGTTCGTTCTCCTTGTCGTTCTCCTTGCATCTTTTATTCAGGTCAACCGAACCCCCGGAGCCCGAACCCCCGGGGCCCGGTCCGTCCGGGGGTCGCTCCGGGTGCTTGGGGCTCTGCTCTGCGGGCAGAGGAACTCGTTCTTCTGGCTTGTTGTGGTGGCTCTCCACGCCAGTCAGAGCAGAGCTACCCTCGACCTCTGTAGACATCGTGCTAGTTTCCTACGTGTTAACCACTAGATCACTACTAGTCCTACTACTAGTACTCCAACTAGTACTCCTACTAACCCCGAGAGAACTCCAGGGTGAGGTCGGTCCTGAGCCGCGGAGCCCCGAGTGACAGCAGCTCTGGTAAACAACTGGAGGGCTGGACCTCGTTAGCTACCTAGCCGCTAACCACCTAGTTTCAACGGCTAGCGTTAGCCACTTAGCTTCTACTGCTAGCGTTAACCACTTAGCTTCCACGGCTAGCGTTAGCCGCTAGTCACCAAGCTACCAACTGTCCAACTTTCCTCATGTCAACAAGTCGCCGTAGAGCATCAAGTTAGCCTCGAGGTGAACGACGGACGCGGAATCCGTTCACTGGCAACGTTTGGGAAAGTTTCTAAATCTGTATCTATCTATGGATATCTACATGTATGTTTACAGAGATATCTATATGTTTAGAGAGATATATCTATAACAGTTTACAGACATCCACGCCAGCGAAACAACTCGTGCTGTCAACAGCGGCTCTGCTGCCGCCAGCGGCCACGTGGCGCCACTGCAGGCTAGGCCAGTGGACCAGTGGACACTGGTTCGACTGACGTGTAGCAATGATAGTTCCCGACATATATATATATATATATATATATATATATATATATATATATATATATATATATATATATATATATATATATATATATATATATATATATATATGGGTAGATATAGTACAGCTCGATTATTACTTTGATTTGTTATATTAGAAATACCAGAAAAATCCAAGTCACTAATAGTATTGCTGGGGATGTCACAATAAGAAATAAAAATTATTAAATTGATGGTGCAGTCTGATGTGGTCTGACTGGGTGAGTGTGACTGGTCTGATTGGTTTGGTGTGACTAGTCTGATCAACTGGTCTATTGTGGTCTTTCTTACTGGTATGTTCAGATTAGCAGTCCTATGTTATGGCCAAACATAACATAACTGGATTAGGGTTAGAGCACAGAGCCTGGGTTAGCGTTAGAGCACAGAGCCTGGGTTAGGGTTAGAGCACAGAGCCTGGATTAGGGTTAGAGCACAGAGCCTGGGTTAGGGTTAGAGCACAGCCTGGGTTAGGGTTAGAGCACAGAGCCTGGGTTAGGGTTAGAGAACATAGCCTGGGTTAGGGTTAGAGCACAGCCTGGGTTAGGGTTAGAGCACAGAGCCTGGGTTAGGGTTAGAGCACAGAGCCTGGGTTAGGGTTAGAGCACAGCCTGGGTTAGGGTTAGA
This sequence comes from Urophycis tenuis, assembly GCA_036785325.1. NCBI lineage: Eukaryota > Metazoa > Chordata > Actinopteri > Gadiformes > Phycidae > Urophycis > Urophycis tenuis. The sequence continues at coordinate 261,266 of JAXIVH010000100.1, read as the reverse complement.
GCACAGAGCCTGGGTTAGGGTTAGAGCACAGCCTGGGTTAGGGTTAGAGCACAGCCTGGGTTAGGGTTAGAGCACAGCCTGGGTTAGGGTTAGAGAACATAGCCTGGGTTAGGGTTAGAGCACAACCTGGGTTAGGGTTAGAGCACAGAGCCTGGGTTAGGGTTAGAGCACAGAGCCTGGGTTAGGGTTAGAGAATATAGCCTGGGTTAGGGTTAGAGCACAGCCTGGGTTAGGGTTAGAGCACAGAGCCTGGGTTAGGGTTAGAGCACAGAGCCTGGGTTAGGGTTAGAGAATATAGCCTGGGTTAGGGTTAGAGCACAGCCTGGGTTAGGGGTTAGCATCAGAGCACAAGGCCTGGGTTAGGGTTAGGGTTAGGGTTAGGGTTAGAGCACAGAGCCGGGGCCGGAAACCAGAAACTGTAAGGGACGGACATCGCCCCAGTTCCAGGTTCCAATAACAGAACAGACCCCATTGTGATGGAGTGTGTCCTGGAAGTAACTAGACATCACCCATCAGTAGATCACAATCCACAATGACATAGTTGAGAATAAAAAGGATCAAACTGACCAGAGAATGGTCTCATGGTAACTAGGCCTACTGGCAGGTCTACTGAACAGTATCGAACAGTTGACAGTATCGTTAAAGAGGAGTAAGACAGTATGGGTTAATAGGTGTTAAGAGGTGTTAAGCAGTGTCATTCAACGGTGTTCGGTCAAACGACCCAGGCGGCCTGGCTCGATGGGCGTGGCCCACGGAGGTGCGTGGCTTGGTGGGCGGGGCGTGGTCCAGGTGTGTTTGTCCTCCTGAGTTCATGTCACTCATTCCCTTTAAAGGTAAACAGATGGAGCAGGCCTCGGGTGGACGTCAACTCTACCAACATGTAAGAAAAGGACCACCGCGCGTTCAACATGCCGGCACAGAAGAGAAGATACAACGTTCGTTTTCCACCTGTAAGTAAACTTTCTCCGGACAGCTAGTGCAGAGTAAGCCTATGTATTGTACTACTACTACTACAGCTACCACCAATACTACTACTACTACTACTGCTACTACTACTACTACTACTACTAGTCTACAGTACTGTTTGGATCACGTGGTGGTCGTCCGCAGGGTCGGATTAAGAAGATGATGCAGAAAGATGCGGCGGTGGGACGCATCGCAACAGCGGTGCCCGTGCTGATCTGTATCCTTTATGATCACACATAGGCCCGCTCGCTGTTGTAGGTGTGTGTACTACTGATCTGTATCCTTAATGTTTTTTGAAACTGACAGATGACTTGCTTGTCAGATCGTGTGTCAACGGTCATTTCTTTGAGGAAACCAACGTTCCTCTTCAGGCAGCCCACAGGATGTAGCCAAATGCGAACACGCTAACATAACCCTAACGGTGGGACAGCCAGGGCTGTGGAGCTGTTCGTCAGGTGTCTGCTGGTGAAGACCTGCCTCATCACCCAGGCCAAGCTCGGCTCCGTAGTCCTGTTGACTCACATGTAGGTGGCCTCATCACCGAGCAGCTCATGGTGAAGAAATCTGCTTTTGCTGCCGTTAGGTTGAGCTCAACTTGCAGTTAAGATATGTATGTAGATTTTTATTCAGGCTAATGTTTTAGGATTTTCTACACCATATATGTTTGTAGAGATGTTATCTTTGTTTTAGTTTAATGTAAAAGTAAAACGTGTTACATTACATTTAGTTTTACATTTAGTTTTTTATATTACTATTAGTTACGTATGCAGACTTGTGATATGACTTTTCATACATTGTATTGCACCAAAGGAAGACGTTTGTAATTATGCAGTGCTGCAGTGTGTTTGCATGCACACTAGAAACCCACTTGTAACCTGGTAAGGGCATTAACTAAACCTCTGGTTAACATAACCTGGTTAGATTAGCGTGTGGGGGGGCAACATGTGTTTTTAGTGGGGACATCCGTCGTAGTGAAGAGAGAGGCCAAAACTTCTGCATTTGGATGTTATTCTGTTTTTCTTGTCATGTTCTCATTCTTCGTGCCTCTGGGACTGTCGAGTGACTCAAACGGCTCATAGGAAGCATGAGAATGTAAATTGGGTTACAGTAGACTGGACAAGCTTCTCTCCGCCTAGCGCCTCCCACTGATTTGAATGTGAGTGGTGTGTGCTCTCTGTGTTGTCGTGAAGGAAGCAATGCATCGAGTCTGAGAAACTCTTCCACTTCCTGAAGGAGCTGGCCGAGAGAGCCACAACCCTGACGGCCCAGAGAGACGCCAGGAGCCTCAGCATGTGGTCCCTGTACAGGTGAGCACACACACACACACCAGGGGTCAATGGAGAGGTGAGGGTGTCTTCAACGCGTACGGGTCAACATGGTCCTCTTACCTGTACAGGTAACCCAGGACTTGGCATTTTACCCTGGCGTTGGGCTCAGGGGTGTAGCAGGTTCTTGAGTACTTGAGATGCTTGATGTGTTTGTCTCTTACGGGAGTTGATTTTGAGTTTGGGATCACGAGGGATAGCTTGAATGAAACCAAGCAGGTCGCCTGGCGAACACGATGAAATAACACCAATGTATATTTACTTGCAGGACAAAACAAAAAACAATACCAGTCAAAAAACCAGTGAAGGTGGCAGAACTGACCTCGAAGAACCCGAAGCCACGGGTCGAAAGCAAGGACAGTTCCAGTGTACGCACACTGCTGTTTCTCTGGTTCTAGTTAAAGCTGTTCCAGTGCTAACACACAGCTGTTTCTCTGAACATGTTTAGTTACAGCTGTTCCAGTGCATACACACAACACACAGCTGGTTCTCTGACCATGTTTAGTTACAGCTGTTCCAGTGCATACACACAACACACAGCTGGTTCTCTGACCATGTTTAGTTACAGCTGTTCCAGTGCATACACACACAGCTGTTTTTGCTGGTCTACATTTCACCAAACTCAAACAGGAAGCGTGGAAGTCTTACATTGTGCTTTTCTCCTCTCATAGGACTCAGATTCTCCGTTGTACATCTGCTTGTGACTTCACAACATCCCATAATAATCCAAGTTTCCTCCCTGTGTTGTCATGGAGCTTTGAATTAGCTTTATAGATATTTTAGGTCCAGCTCAACATGGATTGATGATATTTCAGTTATTTAGGCTACCATTTTAATCATTTGTCAGCCAAATATTTTTGTAGAGCACTTATTTTTGCTTTCAGTTGGAGTAAAACCTTGGTTTAGTTACAGGCTGATGGAATGGAGACCATTATTGTACATGTGTGAAGATGTGTGATATAACTTTTAATACATTGTATTACACACAAGGAAGACGTTGGTAAATATCTTTTTTTTTTTTGATTGAGTATATATTATATAGGCTAATGTTGAACTGTTCAGATACATTGTTGGTGAATGTCTCTCTGTGGTTCCTCGTAGTTGCAAACAGTCTCACCCCCAGGAACTTTACATTTGACTTTTTAGTCTCTGCAAAGGCATGCAGTGTGTATCATGTGAATATTGTACTCCAAAATAAAAGTATTTTCAGCCAACATGTGGGTTTGGCATGGCAGTGAGAGCAGATGGTGGAACACAGCGGTTCTAGGTTCTTAGCGACGAACGAGAGGAATACGTTTATTACGTGTTCCCGAAGCTCACTTTCACTTTAAAGCCAAATGGAGCAAGTCTGTTTTCACCTGCTTTATTGGTTAATAAAATGTACACATTCAGAGGTTGAAATGAACCCTGGAGGTCAGGGCTTCAACTTGAGGAACAGGTCCACTACGACCCCACTGCCCTCCTCCACAGCACGCAGAACAACACAGCTGCACTACAGTCAAAAAGAACATTTATTGTCAAAGGAATCACTTTTTAAAACGTTTTCTTAATTTGGACCAATCTTCCCCCTTGAGGTGTGGGTGGACTTCAAGAGTGGTACATCACATAGCATTAATACACGTCATATTCCGCATCCCATGGTCACTGTGTGGAACACTGCCCCCTTCTGGCCGCTTTAAAACCTTTATAAATACCCACCTTCCTGGAGCTCATGGAGAACGTTGTGAAACACAACAGGAATATTCCAGAGGAAAAATAAAAAGAAGATGGAAATGATAACGGTGTCACCGGATCTACAACACACTGCAGAATACTAAAGTGGGCTGCAGACGCGCCTCCGGTGCCCTCAGTAGAGCCGCGCACCAAAGCCAAATGTCTGTTTGATGGCTTCGAAGTAGTATCTCTGCCAGCCGAGTCGGGTCCGCTCCTCCTCGGGGGCGGGCACGCCACGGAACTCCGCCCTCAGCTCCGTCTCGCTCGCCCGGTCGCTCAGGGTGAGAGAGATGGTCGCATAGTGCTCTACAAAAAAGAGAGGAAGGTCGTTAAGGGGCAGGTAGGGGTTAGGCAGCACAGAGACACGTCATTAAGGAGCAGGTAGGGGTTAGACAGTACAGAGACAGGTCATTAAGGAGCAGGTAGGGGTTAGACAGTACAGAGACCGGTCATTAAGGAGCAGGTAGGGGTTAGACAGTACAGACACAGGTCATTAAGGAGCAGGTGGGGGTTAGACAGTACAGAGACAGGTCATTAAGGAGCAGGTGGGGGTTAGACAGTACAGAGACAGGTCATTAAGGAGCAGGTGGGGGTTAGACAGTACAGAGACAGGTCATTAAGGAGCAGGTGGGGGTTAGACAGTACAGAGACAGGTCATTAAGGAGCAGGTAGGGGTTAGACAGTACAGACACAGGTCATTAAGGAGCAGGTAGGGGTTAGACAGTACAGACACAGGTCATTAAGGAGTAGGTAGGGGTTAGACAGTACAGAGACAGGTAATTAAGGAGCAGGTAGGGGTTAGACAGTACAGACAGGTCATTAAGGAGCAGGCAGGGGGTTTGACTGAACAGAGACATGTCATTAAGGAGCTGGTAGGGGTTAGACCGTACAGAGACAGGTCATTAAGGAGCAGGTAGGGGCTGGACAGTGAATAGAGGTAATTAAGGAGTTGAACCCTAAAGGTTCTTAGACAGCACTTCTTCTCTGCGGAGGTTTGTGCAAACTCATGGCTGATTGGTGGAGTACACATGGTGTTTCTGTTGAGTGTGTTACAACAACTGCTTTTCAGCAAAACACAGCCATGATGCTGAACTTCTCCACGTGGATACATTGCTTGTTCACCATATTTTCCAATGGAGCAGAGTCGCTCTCGAGATTCTGTTTCTGAATCTGCACGTTGGCTCAGAGGGCCACACCTCGCCCCAGTGTTCACATTAACATGTCACAGAACAGTGCAGCTCTCAAACCCCTGCTGGGATCTTCACAGTACATGCTGTACGCAGAACCGATAACTCATGTTCAGTCTCCTTAATGACATCACACTGTGCAGTGGACTACTCGATCTCCTCAATGACATCACAACATGCAGTGGACTACTCAGTCTTAATGACATCACAACATGCAGTGGACTACGCAGTCTTAATGACATCACAACATGCAGTGGACTACTCAGTCTTAATGACGTCACAACATGCAGTGGACTACGCAGTCTTAATGACATCACAACATGCAGTGGACTCCTCAGTCTTAATGACATCACAACATGCAATGGACTACTCAGTCTTAATGACATCACAACATGCAGTGGACTACACAGTCTTAATGACATTACAACATGATGAGGTCATACCACAGGGCCATGTGTTATAGCGCCACTTCATGACGAGCCTCTCATCGGGGACCTGGTGGTCACATGATCACATCACCATTACATCATCAATCACACATCATTACATCATCGTTGCACAGTTTCATGTAACCTTAGTATAGTGTATCCCAGTTTAGTGTAACCTAGTGCAGTGTAACCAGGTTATGTTACCTAATACAGTAGTAGTGGTAGTAGAACAGTGTAACCAGGTTATGTTACCTAATACAGTAGTAGTGGTAGTAGAACAGTGTAACCAGGTTATGTTACCTAGTACAGTAGTAGTGGTAGTAGAACAGTGTAACCAGGTGATGTTACCTAGTACAGTAGTAGTAGTACAGTGTAACCAGGTTATGTTACCTAGTACAGTAGTAGTAGTAGTAGTAGTAGTAGTACAGAGGTAGGTCTCACCAGCTCAGTAAACTCTCCCAGAACGTTTCCATCCAGCAGCTGAAAGCGTCCACCCTTCTCCGCCTCCAGGGTTGCAGGTGCATGTGTGAAGGCCTGGACCATCTGAAACACCACAGAACCTCTCTGAACCTCCAATAGGAACAACCCAGAACACCTCAGCTGAACCTCTAATAGGAACTCTTCATAGTGCGCTTTTGGACCAGAGAACTTTTTCATAGTTCCAAGAACCATTGGAGGAGTGACTAGGGCTGGGTTGAAAAGATCGATCTGCCGATTTTAAATCGATTCTCCTTTTAATTCCCACAGATCGATTCGCACGTCCAAAGATCGATTTTTTATATATATAAATATATATTTATGTGTGTGTGTTTAATTGTTTTTTCCGCGGTGACCTTCAACCTCACGCGTGACTTCGCGCAGATACTTCCGTGTGCGAGATCAAAACATAACAACATGGCGTCAAGCGGTAGCGTTGACGATAGCCGAACTCCAGATTTGAAAAGGCCAGCGTCGTTCAAAGCGGATATCTGGAACTAGTTCGGGTTCCGACTCCGAAACGACAAAGATAAAGAGCTTGACAAAAGCAAAGCAGTTTGCAGGACATGCCAGATGGAGGTGAAGTATAGTGGAAATACGACTAACCTCAGGAACCACATGCAGCGACACCACGAAGATATCGTGTATAAAAATAACTACAATAGATTGGAAGCACTGGTGATAGTGGTTTGTCAGTGATGCTGCTTTCAACACTGAAAAAAATAAAAGTTCATATTCAACAGCAACAGCTTTTGGGTGAATTCTTAATGCCATATTTTTAATAATGCACCTGGGTTACTGTCCCAATACCAATTCAAACTGGTGTTGGATCGGATCGGATCGAATCAAATCGAAACAATCGATTCTGAATCTTAAGAATCGGAATCGAATCGATTCTTGAAATTTGAATCGATACCCAGCCCTAGGAGTGACCCGCCTTTATGTCCCCAAAACCCCTCTGTCTGGCGGACACGGCGTCCTCCATCTTGTTGTGAAGTCGTGTCACGTCCTGTTGCTATGCCAACTCTTCCCGCACCGCGAATGCTAACCCCCCCCCACACACACACACACACACACACACACACACACACACACACACACACACACACACACACACACACACACACACACACACACACACACACACACACACAGAGAGTGAAGGTTGTTGGTATCTCACCTCCTGGTTGAGGAAGACCCTGTAGAGCTCTGTCGGGGAGGTGAGGAAGGTCTCCCTCATGCTGAACTTACAGGTCAGGATCTTCACGCCCGTGTTGGGGGCGGGGCCCGTGCTGCCTGAGGAGATCTGTTACCATGGAGATGGACGGTAGTTAGGAGAAGAACTGGAAAAACACCGGACACTGACCAACACTAACCCTGCCATGCAGAGACTCCAACCTGTGTGTGAATACTGATTTTTGTTCATTTATTTTGTATTGGTGGGAATCAGTATTGGGACTTGACGTTATGAATGATGTGTGCAGCTGTACCCATACGTGATAAATGACATAACACCATCTGATCCAGGACCTAGATGCTCTGCCTCCCACGACTGACCTGTGTTTTGTCCAGCTTGGTCTTGGACTGAGAGGACTGGGACTTGGACACTCCGTTGGCAGTGGGCAGGATCATCCCCTGAGTGAACTCTGACAAAACAAGCGCAGGGTGACCTCCTGGTTTGGAACCTTCTCTGCTGGGTGCTCCAGCAGTGACAGCCGGGGCACATTAGGTGGGCATCACGCGTAGCAATGCCCACCTAATCGCTACGGGACACTGAGCGTACCGGCTGCCGTTGACAGGGTTAAAAAGTCACAGAACTAACTAACTAACTACTAGGCCTGCACGATTAATCAAATTTTCATAGTCATCGCGATGTGAACGTTCGCGATAAACACATCGCAAAAGCTGGTCTGTAATGCGATAAGTTTGCCACGCACACTCGGGCCATCCTTAAAAATATTCTGGTTTGCCGTAACCCGACCGACCCTGTCAATTTAGGACCGACCCAAATATCTATTTATTTTCCCTTTGAGTCCGACCAACTTGCCGGTTGTACCGGTAAGTTGGTCGGTAACCGGTAACTTACGTTAAAACCGACCGTTGTTTTTTTGCTCTTCAAACAACTAATGCAAATACAATTAAAGCCTATTGATTATATTTAAGTATCGTGAACATAAATTGCCTACATAGACACGTTCTTTCTCTTATATTCGCTTCATTTCATCAATGGTTCGCGCTTGTCTGTTATGATGGCTGCGGCTGCAGTAAAGAAAATGTTTGCGGTCACCGTTCAAAGTTATAGAAGGCTATAGTTATAACTTTGGGTTCAGTTACCGTAGCAATAGGTCCTACACAAAACAATGCATTGAAATATTTCGACACCGCTATAAGCTGACGTGTCGACTGACGTCAAGGAGACCACTAAACTTTTACGGGTTGGAGACGCAGTCGGTGACGTCACGATATGCAAATTTGTTTAAATTCATACCGACCTATTCACCATGACCAAAATTTTACTTTATTTTTTTCTTATTTATCGCAAGTCATATCGTCATCGCAACATTGAACAGTGTGATCGCACATCGCACATTTTGCTGATATCATGCAGGCCTACTAACTACTAACCCTGAGCCAAACTCACCGGTCTTCAGGAAGCCGACGTAGCTGCCCAGCGCCAGCCGCAGCTGCTCCACCCCGCTGGTCCTCATCAGCGCGACCAGGGGCGTGTCGGGCTCGTCTTTATTCAGCGTGATGTTAATCTGCAGACAGATCATCAAGTGGAGCTCAGGGGTCAACGCCACAAGACACTGTGACCCTCCCCCCCCCCCCCCCCCCCCCCCGTGTACTGAACCTACTACCACCTTCATCCTCTGTGTCAGAAGTACAGGAGCATGGGACTGGTAGTGAGCGTGTTCTGGTCATCGTGTGGTAATCCACCGTGACATCACGAGTCGTGGCGTGGGGACTCATGATGTCACGGCGCGGTGACATCACCACCACACTTCTACATCCACTATCACTACCGCTCCCGACATGACAGAGCATGGCCAACAAAATCTCCCATGATGCATTCTGACGTACAAGCCCCATTACTACATGAATGAACTGTGTTTTATCGGTAGGTGGATGTGACCTACAGTATAGTAGTTTTGCTACACTTCAGTGTGACATTGCTAATGGCAGTTAAAATAAAAACAGAAGATTTTCCTCCACGCGGCTGTGTCAACATCACTGTTGATGACCAAAGAACATGCGGGTATGACAGGCAATGGCAGTCCTATCAGGGTACATTGAAGGCAACGGCTGTGAACCCTACATCCAGGTCCTCCATGTCGTTCTCGTCAGAGAGGTTTGGGACGTCGATGCTTCCCTTGTATTTGATGCCCGATTTGGAAGTCCCTGCAACACGAGAATAAGGACGTCAACCCTCCTTCCACCTCCACTGTGCACCTGTCTGTAGTGTGTATGTCCCACTATACACCTGTCTGTACTGTGTATGTCCCACTATACACCCGTCTGTACTGTGTATGTCCCACTAAACACCCGTCTGTACTGTGTATGTCCCACTATACACCTGTCTGTACTGTGTATGTCCCACTAAACACCCGTCTGTACTGTGTATGTCCCACTATACACCTGTCTGTACTGTGTATGTCCCACTATACACCTGTCTGTACTGTGTATGTCCCACTAAACACCCGTCTGTACTGTGTATGTCCCACTATACACCTGTCTGTACTGTGTATGTCCCACTATACACCTGTCTGTACTGTGTATGTCCCACTATACACCTGTCTGTACTGTGTATGTCCCACTATACACCTGTCTGTACTGTGTATGTCCCACTAAACACCCGTCTGTACTGTGTATGTCCCACTATACACCTGTCTGTACTGTGTATGTCCCACTATACACCTGTCTGTACTGTGTATGTCCCACTATACACCTGTCTGTACTGTGTATGTCCCACTATACACCTGTCTGTACTGTGTATGTCCCACTGTACACCTGTCTGTACTGTGTATGTCCCACTATACACCTGTCTGTACTGTGTATGTCCCACTATACACCCGTCTGTACCGTGCATGTCCCACTATACACCTGTCTGTACTGTGCATGTCCCACTACACTAAAGGCATATGTATAGTGGGACATCCAGTAAAGGCTGCTGTATCGCAGTACACGTGTAACAGGTCAGTGGTGTCGGGTACCTGTCCAGGTTGCCTTCAGGGTCCATTCATAGAAGAAGATGAGCTTTCCCTTGCGGTTGTTGATGGAGGCCTCTCCCTCCACCTTCGCCACCTCCGTCACCTCACACGCTCCCTCCTCATTCTCCACACTCAGGCCAAGCAGGAGGGACTTCAACTTGTCAGACGACCAGTTGGTGGCATCTCGTTCAGTCCTGAAACACAGCAGCTCTTATGCACTGGTTGCAAAGACAAGACTCTGGCTGCAATGATGAGATTCTGGCTGCAATGATGGAACTCTGGCTGCAATAATGAGACTGTGGTTGCAATAATGAGACTGTGGCTGCAATGATGGAACTCCGCCTGCAATGATGAGACTGTGGCTGCACTGATGAGACTCTGGCTGCAATGATGAGACTGTGGTTTCAATGATGAGACTGACATGATAACGTATAGGTCTGTATGGGCTCCACGCGACCTTTTTTCCTTCCCTAAATGAAGACATGTAGGCGCACAGTGAAATGTAAAGTAACACATTATTAGCATTTAAACTGTGCGTGCGTGTGACACACACACACACACACACACACACACACACACACACACACACACACACACACACACACACACACACACACACACACACACACACACACACACACACACACACACACACACACACACACACACACACGGTTAGTGTTTGCAGTGTGCCTGGGATGGGAGACTCATCTCTAGGTATTTCATTCACACAGCTACTGGTGGTAGGTTGTATGGACTTCATCCATCCTCTTATTGGTTCATTGTTATTTTATTTAAGAAATATTCTTTAATCAGCAGCAATGTTTAAATACATCACTGTCATGGCCTAAAATATCTCAATAATGTCAACTAAAGCAATAAATGTAATATTTTCTTTACAGCGAAAGGTTAAAAAAAAAGGCAATGTGAAGTGCAAACAAACTTGAATGTAGAAGCTAGAAATGATCCAAGTAGTTCCTGCAGAAAGATCCTTTCTGCCTGGAGCTTTCCTGAAGTATCGGGAGCGTGTAGAGAAGACCCTCTCACTGGGCTGGGATTAGGGTTAGGAGGCTGGCGCACAGGGGTATTTGTCAGTAGGAGCAACTTTCTGTCAAGATGTCTCTGAAGCATTTTGTCAAAGTGGATAAATTGAATGCTGAGACAGAAAGTGGCTTCTACTGACAAACGCTGATTTTTGTGACCAGTAGTGGTAGTACAATAGTTGTAGTACCAGAGCTAACCAGAGCTATGCTGAAACTGCGATGAAGTTATTAATTTAGGGGCCACTTGTGTCCATCCCCATGTCCATACGTTCTCTTGACGTTAACCAAGTTAAAACGTTGTGCATTTAATTGTATTGCATTGAATTGCATTATGTGACCCACTAAACCACTTTTCACCTGAACGATATCCCTGAGACCAAAACCATTACATATTAGTGAGCATCACTTCATCATCCAAATGAGATGGATAAAGACATGATGAATGACCACAAGAGTTCATCACTTCACCATCCAAATGAGATGGACATAGACATGATGAATTACCACAAGAGTTCATCACTTCATCATATAATATGCTGATGTGGAGACGGCTGTTTCGCCCTCCTTTAGGAGAATCAATATATCAAAACATAAATATAATATAGGAACAAAGGTTTTATTCAATGCAATCCGCAGTCCGTGAAGAAGCTCATGCTAAGGAGCTAGCATGAGCGGGTTTGCAGCTCCTGCCTTTAGTCTCCTGAATGATCTATACCAATTACATCTATAGATCCATACATCTATAGATCCATACCATATATCTACAGATCCATACATCTATATATCCATATCATACATTTATCCACACATCAATAGATCCATATCATACAATCCGTAGATCTATACATATATTCATGATATATATCCATACATCTATTCATGATATCGATCCATATATCTATCCATACATATATTCATGATATATATCCATGATCTCTCACCAGTGCCAGTTGTTGACGTTCGTCGCGTCGGCTCTCTCCTCCACGATCCAGCGCGGGTCGCCTTCTCCCCACTTGGCCATCTGGCTGCTGAGCGCTTCTCGTATTCTTTGATGGTGTTTGATTAACGTACCTTCAACTCGACCTGAGAGCAGCGCAGGTTCCCCCTATCTTCTTCTTAATTAAACCTCTTGAGCAGAGAGAGCCGGTGGTTGGTGACCACTGGCGGTGCACGTTTCTAGAAGCCTCTGAGCTGGGGAACCGGACGACATAAAATGCTGCTCACCGGCTCCTCGCAGGATATCCGGTGATAGAAACTACTGGAACACACAGTAACACACACCACAACACACACACACTGCCCACGGGACTCGAGGCTCTCTGTCTCCCCCGTGAACAGAGGCGGTACTGCAACACTCGACCAGCCGCAGCTCTTTTACTACAACAGTTCACGCTAAGAGCTTCATACTGCGCAGACTCCGTGGCCGACCCGGAAGAGGTGAGGCTCGACCAGGTTTCACGCTGGTGATGGATATATTAGAGCTGGGTGAGGATCAGGGATAATATCATGATAATATCATGTTAATATCATGTATTTGGTGAACAGCTGAGCCAGCAACCTGACAAACAGTGGACATGGATCATCTTCATGCTGGAGGCGGAACTATGTGTTACGTAAAATGCCACCCCCCATTGTTTCTCCGAACAGTTCCGCGTTGTGTAACCAATACTTCAGACCAATATTAGGGAAGATAATGGTTTATTATGATTATCATCAATAATAATACTAATTATAAATCATAATAATAACAAAAGTTTACATTACCCAGTTAAAGACTATTCGGCTTTTTAGACGTGCTATTACAAAATGCTAAACTATTGCAACATAGCAGTCTCAGAGGAACATGACCCTCGATTTGAACATAACCCTATCTGGGATTATGGGCGCACAGTAAAACACATACATTTGAGTCCTGAGTTACTGTGTGAAATTGGCCTCCACAACAAGAGGATGCTCGGCCCACAGCTGATGCTGCTCGACACCCGACCTCGAGTCAACCAGCATGAGATAATTTCTACATTTCATTTGTGTTTTAATAAACTGATCATTTCTACATCTCATTTGGGTCTCAATTAACTGATCATCTCTGCACCTCGTGTGTTTTAATAAGACGATCATTTCTATATCTCATATGTGTTTTAATAAAGTGATAATTTCTACATTTCATATGTGTTTTAATAAACTGTATTAAATAGAGCACCGACTGGGGTCGGATGGCCCCTTGTCTAGCGAGGCTCCCCTCCCCCAGTTTCCCCCTGCCGGTCGCAGAGAGGGGAGCAGCAGGAGGAGCAGGAGGAGGAGGAGGAGGGTTTGAAGCCGTGGCATGTATGAGCTCATCTGAACCCGATCTCCGCTCCACACGATCCTATGACCAGGACGGGAATATAAAACACAAACTCAGGTGACTATGGACCATTCTTTGCTGCCCGTCATGATTTAATGATCCGGACGGGGAACTAGAACCCTCTAAGCGGCGGAGCGGTCCGGAGCAGCAGGACGCGGTCCGGGCTGGAGGAGGACCGGGGAGAGGGAGCCTTCCTGCGGGGAACAGTTCGAACACCCGCCGAGGCCTAGCTGCTCGGTGTGTGGTGGTGGTGGTGTTACCCTGACCTACAGATGTAGTTATATGTTTATCTTTATGTATAGGTCTGTCTGTTGACGTCATGTTATTTAGAGCACATGATTACAGCTAGCCTAGCATGGCTAACTGCTAGCTGCTAGCTCAAAATGGCCTCGCTGTGGTGCAGACAAAGCCCCGGGTCTGCTGCTCCTGTCTCCCTCAGCCTCCCCCTCACCCGCACCCTCACCCCCGTAGCTCCAGCCCATAGCGGGCCGTGTAGAACGGACCGGATGGGTTGTGTTCGGCCGTGGTTATGTTGATTTGGTCATGTTATGATGTTATAATGTTATTTTACTGGTCCTAACGGGAGAGCTGGCTGGTGTGGGGGAGGGGCCCTGAACCATGGACTGAACCATTAAACCGTGGACCATGGACTAAACCATTCAACCATGGACTGGGAGGCAGGTTGGACCAGCTAGTTACCTCTAAACGCTCCTCGATGTTTGGCCATCGGAGTAAAGGGTCTTAGTAGTGTTCATCATTTGAACCCGTGTTGAATAATCTCATATATTTGTGATGTTTATTTCCATGCTATTGGTCGTGATGCTTCCATCCATGAACCAGCACTACAAGAAACTCTTAATTCTTTCTGTTTCTCAGATCCCGGATCAGGTCCTAAACATGTCCGAAAGTAAGGGTCTTCAGCAGACCACTGTGGCTCTGCGTGGGGTTGAGGGACACCCGTTCTTAGATGACTATATGTAGGGACATCTGTGACAGACTCGAATCTCTTGACGTGTAGGACTGTTTCAGTGTTGGTAAGTCACCGTCTGCTCTCTAGCGCCCCCCAGTGGAGGGACGACAGCCACAACCATTTGAAGTCGGCTTTAATTGCAGGTATTGAGTAAACACAAATTGGCCCCTTGTCCTATTTCAACCTGTGTCCTATTTCCAGTCAGCTGTATGTTTCTTGTATGAATAACACTGTGTTTCAGTCTCAGGATTAACCCACCACTCTGACACTGCCCCCGTTTGAGCTCTATTTCTACTTGTGAATATGAAGGTGATAAAACCCAGTGTGGAGTAGAGTAACCCAGACCAACTGGCTGCCAGCAGCTCTTCCCAGCAGCTCATCTTAGTCACCCTGTTTTAGATCTCTGAGTCAGCCTGATGTCTTTTATTTTGTTGGACAGCTCTGTCGGAAACTGTACACAGCTAGATAGGCCCTATTCCCCTCCCTTCCAAAGCCAGCTAAAACATCTTTTACTGATACTATTCCTGTCTGTAGTGGCTTGTCTTGTAGTTATACCTTTTTGTAAATTATCAGTGTTCAAATTGTTTGCTATTGACATTAAAGAGACCCTATTTTACCACCAGGTGGCAGTGTTTTGGGTGAGCACTCCTACTTGTGATACCACTTTAGGGCAGATAGTGAAATGGCTTGTAATGGCCAGTGAACATCACACCATGTGGTAAAATAGAGGCCCTTTAAACGCTTTGCCCTTACAAGAGATGACTGTATTGTAATGACGAGAATTTGTAGGTACTAGTGGGATGGGAGTGGGCCTAAAGGCTAATTTGGTTCTCGGTTTGTGCTAACTTTGCAGCGGTACCCGATTTAGTGGTAGCCATGCTATTTATCCTAGCACAGGCTAACGTTGCCGTACTGTTTAGCTGGTAACCATGCTATTTGTCCTCGCACAGGCTAATGTTGCGTACTGTTTGGCTGGTAACCATGCTGTTTATCTCTCCTAGCGTGTGCCATCATTGCAGCGGTACTGCTTAGCTGGTAACCATGCTATTTCTCCTAGCGCCTGCTAACTTTGCAGCGGTACTGCTTAGCTGGTAACCATGCTATTTCTCCTAGCGTCTGCTAACTTTGCAGTGGTACTGTTGAGCTGGTAACCATGCTATTTCTCCTAAGCGTCTGCTAACATTGCAGCAGTACTGTTTAGCTGGTAGCCATTGTGGTTCAGTGGTCTGTTAAAAGTGTGGTTGTTCCGCCCAGCAGGAACCTAAAATGGGCAGAAATGGTGCTGAACAAAAGCTGCGTGTCGCTCGTACTAAAAGTACGGCGCTGCGGCGGGGGGCCGTGCTGCTATGCTAATGCCTGTGCCTCTCAACAGGAAAGGTATAGCAAACCAAGACAACCGACCGACTCCCACAACGCATTCACCCGCGCGCACACAGTACCACCTCATCAGACTGCAGAGTGGAACAACAACCTCACAGCCGTTAGTGTTGAACGCAGACGACTTGTAGCCCGGGCGCCGTTGGTTGGCGTTGTACCACTATGACCTCACACCCGTCGCCATGACTTCAAACACCCCACTCTGACGTCACACGCCCCACTATGACCTCACATCCACCACGACCTCGCATCCACTATGACCTCACATCCACCACTCTTGCATCAAACCTGCCACTGACGTTACAGCGTCTTCACATCAGACATTCACATATTGTGCTGCCCCGCAGTCCTTCTGACTAGCTCCAACTCGTCCGCGTGTCTCAGCTCCTAACCGCCTTGTGTTTCTATTGCATCGCCAACAGAGCCGACATGTTCCCGAAGGGCACCAAGAGAAAGTTCTCGGACTCCGGGGACGACCCGGCACCCGAGCCGTGCGCTCCCCCGGCCCCGCCCCCCCGCCCCCTGGCCCCGCCCCCCAGGCCCCTGGCCTCCACCTACAGTCTCCAGAGGCAGTCTCTGCTGGACATGTCTCTCATCAAGCTGCAGCTCTGCCACATGCTGGTGGAGCCAAACCTCTGCCGGTCGGTGCTCATCGCCAACACGGTGCGCCAGATCCAGGAGGAGATGACGCAGGACGGCAGCTGGCAGCTGATGACCCAGGCCCTGGCGGCCGCACAGTGTCCCTCGGACCGCCTGGTGGCCAGCGAGCTGCTGTGCAGACAGACAGACCCGGCGGGGCCCAAGCCCTACGCTCTGGTGGGGGAGGCCTACCACACGGAGGAGGTGGTGATGGAGGGGGAGGGGGCGGAGGGGGCGACTTACCTCGCGGGACCCTTCGGCGTGACCCCCTGCTGGCAGGAGGAGGAGGAGGAGGACGGGGACTGCGAGGAGGAGGAGGAGGAGGAGGAGGAGGAGGAGGAGGAGGACAGCGAGGAGTGCGTGTCGGAGGGGGAGGAGGGGGAGCAGGTTTTTGGGACGTTTGAGATCAAACACCCGCCCCCCACCCCGGACCCTGCGCTGGAGGAGCTTTTCTCAGACGTGGACGCGTCGTACTACGACCTTGACACCGTGCTGACTGGCATGCAGGCCGCCCCCAAGATGGGCCCCTACGACCTGCTGGAGAGCCTGTCGTCCCACGGCCCCGCCCCCCTCAGCTCCACCACCTCCTGCAGGGCGGACCTGAACGAACTGGACCACATCATGGAGATCATTGTAGGCTCCTAGAGACTCACTGCCCGGTTCAGATGGCTAGCACGTTGATGGCACGCTGCTGACAGTCTGCTAGTACGCTGCTGGTACACTGTTGGCACGCCTCAAGTCTTCTAGCGCGCTGTTGGCATGATGCTAACGTCTGCTAGCATGCTGCTAACGGTCTGCTAGCACAGTGTTAGCACACTGCTAACATTTTGCTAGCATACTGTTAGACTGCACATTTCAGTATGTGCCGTTACACACGCGGTAAATGTTGGGGATTTTGTGAACAAGGTAGGAAATGGGAAGTGGCTAGATGCTAACAGGTATTTAGCTAGATGCTAACAGGTATTTAGCTGAATGCTAACAGGTATTTGGCGGCTACTTCACCAGGTTTCGGTTGGACCATCATAAGTATTGTTTCGGGGTTATTGTATTTCTTTGTTTTCATTAAGTTATCTTCTCTACTCTGAAACTTCACCTTGCTCTTCAAAGTTTCCTGCGTTGATGAAATTGAAACCCCAACAGTATCTGTGAGAGACCAAGATAACTACATATCCCAGGATGCATTAGTTCTTTCCACTTTATTTATTATTCCATGAACACTACAGAGGCCAGAACAAACCCTTGATCCAAATCTATGAAGCAATGCATATTTTCCTAAAGATTTGAGCAATTATGAATGAAATATATGTATATGTACGTATGTGTATATAGAATTATATTTTTTTGCATATGCAGCAGTGGGATTTTACAAGTATAATTTGATATTATTTTTCCCTCCCATGAAGTTTTTTAAGATTTTAAGGTAGCGAGACGCCAATGTCTTCCTAATTGTTAAAACTCCGTCATTCACCTCCTCACCACAAGAGGAGCTCTACACTCACATCCTCACCCACCGTCTAGTTTACTGTGCACTCTCCAGGTCAGCCAGGTGCGTGCAGAATACCGGGAGAAACTCCACATGAAAACATTAAAAGCCATATTTCCTCTTGTTTCAACAACACGGAGAACTGTAGAAGTTGACGCATCTAATTTGTCTCATGTTTCTGTATTTTATTTTTTAGGTACAGACAGGTTATAACTGATGTCTCAATTCATCTACGCATCCCGTTTTTTAAAGGACATTTTATATTTACCTGAACGATGCCCTCTATTTAAAATGCAGCATCTATTTATTCCATGCATTTTGTTATTGTTCTTATTCTTTCTAATAACCAGGTCACTATGCAGCTCATTCACACGTTTCAAAATGATTGTATCCGATTCAAAGACCTTTTATGCAAACAGTTGCCTTTCTCCTGAAGATATGGAAAACGCTTTCTCCAAATGGTTATCATGACGTAGACATTAACTCAGGCGAGGAGTGACGTAGGAACTCTGGAGGCGTGGGGCTCTCCGTGGGGAGACTTCTCCTGGGGCGTGGGGCTGTCCGTGGGGAGTCCGCTGGGGCGTGGGGCTCTCCGTGGGGAGACTTCTCCTGGGGCGTGGGGCTCTCCGTGGGGAGTCTGCTGGGGCGTGGGGCTCTCCGTGGGGAGTCTGCTGGGGCGTGGGGCTCTCCGTGGGGAGTCTGCTGGGGCGTGGGGCTCTCCGTGGGGAGTCTGCTGGGGCGTGGGGCTCTCCGTGGGGAGTCTGCGGGGGCGTGGGGCTCTCTGTGGGGAGTCTGCTGGGCCGCCGGAGCTTGGACTTCAAAGACTTATTACAGTTGTCAAATGTATGCATTTTTTTACATTAAGAAAAAAAACCGTTGTAGCATCTTTGTAAATATTTTTTATAATAAAAGGTGCAACTATTTGTGTGTGTCCATTGAATTTAAAGGAGCTGTACCATGTTTAGTTAAACTCTTGTCCAGTGGTCCAGTGTAGCCCCCCCAATGGGCCAGTTTCCGATGGGGCGTACAGTTCACGGTATTGATCAAGTATTGGTCATAGGTACTGACCGTGACATGGATTAATCATGAGTATTGTTGAGGAGGGCCTCTCAAATCCACGTCAGACCAACAGATTGACAGGTAGATGCAGGTCAGTTGTATTGTGCCTTTGGACCCTTAATAAAGCTTAGACGCAATGTAGTTGAATAAAGATGATGAATAATGGTATGTCTTTATGTCTCAGCCTGCTGGACAAACACAGAGCAGCTCCCTTGTGTTGCTCGGTGAAAGGAAGTGCAACTATTCACTCAACCCCACTTCGCTCTCCCTTACTCTCTTGATTCATGTGATATTTGATTAGTGAGTGAAATTTAATATCCATGAAACTGTTGGGTTGCTCGGAATCAAGCAAGAGAGAGACAGTCAGACAGACAGTCACCCGAGGATAGCTTTCGTTGAATCTCCACGTTTCCAAACCAAATCCGTTTTATATGATCGTTAAAGGTGTAGAGTCTTCAATATGAACTTAATAACCTTAATATTAAATTTCATTATCAAACTAACCCTTTTGTTCAGTTCTGGTATAAATGCCTTTGAATGTTCATAATGGAGGCCCAGTTCACGTGCTTAGGTGTTCATTATGTAAAGTGTCTTCAAAGCAAACCCAGATGAAGATGAATCACATGAATTACTCGTTACTTCAGTCATTAAAGGAAAGTCAAATGATGTCACACTCATCCACGACGTGATGTGATGCATGATGTGATCATAGGATGTGATGCAGCCGAGCTGCCGTAAAGTGTTTCGTTTTACCGTAAACCACGTACCGCTATGGAAAATATACATATTGGAAGTTGCCATTTATAGCCAAACTGCAAATAACACAGGGAAGCCCTAATTAATGAATAACGTAAGTAAGCAAGTAGACTCGTTTTCTTTAATTAATCTTTCTGAGTGCTAGTTACGTCAGTTAGAGATATTTGGTAGCCAGGACAGATTTGATATAGCTGTATAATATAGCGTGAAAACAAAATACCACCCTCACAGATTATATCCATTTTGTATTTTTTATTTGCAGAATTAACGAATGAATATCGTTCATAATACGCGTCCAAAGGTGAAGTGCATTAAAGCGCTGTACACATAGGCTGTACATAGCCTCCATCTCATCGTCCTCACCCATCACACCAGACCAGCAGCGCCCCCCGAGGGCCGCCGAGGCAACGACAACAAACGGAACAACAAACGGGAAACAAGAGGAGTCACAAACCGCACATCAGCACCACCATGAGCACCACCACCAGAACCCCCCCCCCCCCAAGCACCAGCCACACTGCACCCCCACCATCAGCCCACAGTCCACGAGAAGTGAAATTAAGGATTTCCAGCTTTCCTCTTACATTTTTTAACACTGGACGTGAAATAACGACATTTCTGACAAATTAACTTGTTGTCCTAAATGCCCTAAAGGTAAATTTAAATATATATTTATTATTTTATTTTATGTATTTATTTAGCTATTACAGCCTGCCAAAGTTTAGGGAAAATTAGAACTGCGCAGTCGACAGCAGACATGTAAAATACAACATACAACAACATGCAACATAACCTGTAGTTTATATAAACAAGAAGGCCTACAGTTCTAATCGCCACAAATCCCTTTTAATCATTTAAATGATTTAAACGGGTTCCACGGTCTTTCAACCCTCAGACTGTCCAGCTCGCACACATGACCGCCCTGCACAGTCATCACCACCGCTAATCCTGACCCTAACCCTCACCCCATCACAAGGTTCGCATGGTCTCACATCCTCAAGCAGCCTCGTGAAACACATTCACTCAAGTCGTCTAGTGTTTTCAACCGCGGAAACGCATTCAACATAAACTAGTTCTGGTAGTGGTACAAGGCTACTACGATAGCTTATATTTTCCCAGAAAACAGTAGGCTACCTTACAGTTCAGTATTTGTTCCAAGTCACAGGACAAACAGCTAATTGGAGTCAGTGGAGATTGATAAGATTTGAGGAGAAAATATTTGTGATATTCGTGCTTAATTCCCATTTCACCGGATATCTGTGTTAGCTAATTCAATTATAGCGCGTACATGTAAACATGCTGACATCCACAATCCAAGTGTGTGAAAACTTTGCAGTTTGTTAGAACTGACACAGACTATTGGCTTCACCAAAACACTTTTTACAATAATGTGAAATATGCCACGATTATAAAGATATCCACAGTATAATCTAGTTAAATCTACATCAATATAATATATCCACAATAGAATATACATCTACTGTAGAATGTTTATCTACATTGACATCCATTATTATATATATCTACAATATTATATATATATGGTAATCATAATCGATATCCACAATATCATTTATATATTCAACAAAATACATATACTGTACATATATTACAATACATATCTATAATTTACTGTACATCTACAATAGAATATATATCCACAATAGAATATATCTATAATATAATAGCTCTATGAGCATCATCCAGCACTAAACCCTGAGCTCTATCATAGCCCTAAACCCTGAGCTCTATCATCTAGCCCTAAACCCTGAGCTCTATCATCTAGCCCTAAACCCCGAGCTCTATCATCTAGCCCTAAACCCCGAGCTCTATCATCTAGCCCTAAACCCTGAGCTCTATCATCTAGCCCTAAACCCTGAGCTCTATCATCTAGCCCTAAACCCTGAGCTCTATCATCTAGCCCTAAACCCCGAGCTCTATCATCTAGCCCTAAACCCCGAGCTCTATCATCTAGCCCTAAACCCTGAGCTCTATCATCTAGCCCTAAACCCCAAGCTGTATTATCTAGCCCTGCTGAATTTTATTGGCTCTTTACCTGTACTCTGCACAATTGTCACGGTCTACAACAATGACAATAAAGTTGAATCTAATCTAAAACCTAAACTCTACATTCTAACCCTAAACCCCAAGATCCATCATCTTACCAAACACTGAGCTTTATCCTCTGCCCACTATTTCTTTCAGTCTGATCGGAGATGTTCTGGACTCCATCCAGAACTAAATGCTGTGTCACTGAGCAGTTTGTGGTGAACATGGAGAGATAAATAGCCCTCTGTCTCAATCACTGAACAACATTTTCCTCCATCCTTACCTTAAACTACATTTCTAAATGGTTACACTAGTTACATTTGGACAAATCAATCATTGTGAATAAGTCAATTTGTCTAAATAAACACATATGCCATATGTTTGTTATAAGCACATATTTGACTTAAAAAGAGTAGGTTGCATGGGGTCACGTAGCTTTAGATAGTATACATAATACAATCTTCTCAGTATCTGTTTAGCTAATCATTGAGACTGCTTCTACCTGATTGTATATCATGTATTGTGTTCAATTATTCAGTCTGTGAGCAGTAGCTATAAGGAGATGCATAGTAATGCTGCATTGCATTTCACTGTATCCACTGGGCAAATATAGCTCAAAGCTAGTTTAACGCAGCTAATATACCACTAGTTCAACAAAATAGCTAATACATGTATGTATTCATGATACTATACCATACATTAATCATATATGTGTATTATGTATGTTATATTGCATACATTATACATATTTATCATTTATTTATAATGTATTTGGAGCGTCAACAGATCCAACAAGCTAATAAATTGAGCAGCTTTATATTCCAAATTACTTTTCATGGTTTGATTTTCTCATCTGGAGTGCTTTCCGAAACTAAACTCCTAGACTCCTTCTCCTCCTCCACCTCAGCCTTCTCCTCCTCCTCCTCCTCCTAATGGATGCTGTTGCATCCATTAGAAGATCAATCTGCAGAAAGACACGAGGACTTGGTGTGTGTGCGCACTCGTGCATGTGTGGGTCTGTCCGTGCATGGAAAGGAGGGTGCTTGTGTGTGTGTGTGTGTGTGTGTGTGTGTGAGCATCAATGGGAGGGACGGCTCCTCCCATAACAAGGTTAGGGTTCCTAGCGTTCGTGTTTTCAGACGTCTGATGATCTGCTCCCAGGACCAGTAGGACTCTCTCTCTCTCTCTCTCTCTCTCTCTCTCGCTCTCTGTCTCTCTTTCTCTCTCGTCACTTTTCTCTGCTGCGGGACCCTCTTCCCGTCGGCCGACCGGTGGACCGCCCGCACTCACCGTAGTGACAGTAACCGTCGTGACGGTCACCGTAGTGACACTTGGACGGCATTATGTGCGACTGTTTTCACCTGTCGTTCCCAAACTGGCACGCCACTCCAGGTACATCTCTCTCCCTTACATCCCTCTCTCTCTCTCTCCCCTACACCCCTCTCTATCTCTCTCTCTCTCTCTCTCCCCTACATCCCTCTCTCTCTCTCTCTCTCTCCCCTACATCCCTCTCTATCTCTCTCTCTCTCCCCTACATCTCTCTCTCCCTCTTCCCTGCATCCCTCTCTCTGCCCTCTACATCTCTCTCACTCTCTCCCCTACATCCCTCTCTCTCCTTCCCCCTGTCTTTATTATCCTCTCAGATGCTGAGTCAGAGACTAAGAGAGAGCGAGAGAGTGAGAGAGCGAGAGAGCGAGAGAGCGAGAGAGTGAGTGAGTGTGAGAGAGAGAGAGAGAGAGAGTTTTATCTGCATGGGTCAGGTGTTGGCTAGCCCGTATCATATTGTTTACATTTAAAACCTTAGAACTAATCCATTAGCGTAGTTTTACATGCTGTATGTACATGCTGTACACAATGATAATGCCAGATGGAGGCTGGATTTGAAACTGTAAATGAGTAGCCAGTATGAAACTCCTTGGACTACCTAAGATTGCGTTATACTCAACATCCTACTAACAATATGCAATGTGAGGAATGTACAAAATATTTATATATATATATCATCACAATGGTTGCATTAATTTACCAGACGCGTCATTCAGAAATATGTCTCTAAAACTATAGATCATCTAGATGCCTGCAGGTGAGGCTGTAGACATCAGGTTTCGAACCTGGTACCTTTCCATCCATCCTAATGTGCTTAGCTCCTACTCTGAGTGTGTTGTATTTTGAACATCATCACCGTCCAGAGAGGAAGGGCCATGTCAGGAAGTCTGCATTAGTAACCCGAGAACTCTGCAGATACAGTCCACACCACGGGTACATAATCCCTGCTGGTACTCAGATATTATGAGCAAAACTGTTAGCACACAGAGCTAGATGCTGTTAACATACAGAGAGCTACATGTCGTGAGTTCTCTGATGGTGTTAGCATGACAGCCAGCGTTTGATGAAGTGTAGGAGATGATTCAATGGTCTTTAGAAGTCATTGGCTCTGTCCGAAACTCCAAAAATAGGATGGCAGAATAGCATGTGGTATGTCCAAAATCATATTGACACATAGTATGCAAAAAGTCTCCTAAAAGTTAATATCTTATATAACCATGACAACCCTAGACCAGCAATCCTAATGAACAACTCAATTAACTTCATAACTAATAACATAATATATATGTATATATATATATATATATATATATATATATATATATATATATATATATATATATGTGTGTGTGTGTGTGTGTGTGTATGTATGGATAGATATAAAGGATGTATATAATGCATAACATCAATGTTTGTCTCACTATTATTATTATTATTATTATTATTACTAATAATAATAATAACAATGCAATCATAAATCGACATGACAAACGACATATTGCACCATTGTTTGCGTTGAACTGGTTTGAGTTAGACTGGTTTAAATTAAACTGGTTTGAGTTGAACTGGATTGAGTTACACTGGTTTGGTTCTGAATGAGTCTGAGACGAGCTGAAGGTCAGGAAGATGCAATGATGAAGAGGAGAGTTGCGAGGAAGAGGATGATGTAACAATAGCACAGTGGGGCGTGGGCAGAAAGAGAGAGAGGGAGAGAGGGAGAGGCAAGAGAGAGCGCAAGCACAGACCAAGTTCCAGGAAAGGCGTGTGTGTGTGAGAGTGCTTGTGTGTGTGTCTCTCCAGAAGCTTCCATCGGGAGTCTGAAGTGCATCTCTTCAAATCAATAACACAATAAACGGGGGTAGGGGGTTCTCTGTAGTGTCTAACCCTTCCTGCTACATAGTGGTCTGTCACTGTACTGTCTAACCCCACCTTCTCCTTAATGACCTGTCTCTATACTGTCTAACCCCACCTTCTCCTTAATGACCTGTCTCTATACTGTCTAACCCCTACCTGCTCCTTAATGACCTGTCTCTGTACTGTCTAACCACACCTTCTCCTTAATGACCTGTCTCTATACTGTCTAACCCCACCTTCTCCTTAATGACCTGTCTCTATACTGTCTAACCCCTACCTGCTCCTTAATGACCTGTCTCTACTGTCTATCCCCTACCTGCTCCTTAATGACCTGTCCCTACTGTCTATCCCCTACCTGCTCCTTAATGACCTGTCTCTGTACTGTCTAACCCCTACCTGCTCCTTAATGACATGTCTCTGTACTGTCTAACCCCTACCTGCTCCTTAATGACCAGTCTCTTTACGGTCTAACCCCTACCTGCTCCCTAATGACAAGTCTCTGTACTGTCTAACCCCTACCTGGCCCTCAATGACAAGTCTCTGTATCTACTGTCAAAACAACATCTATCTGAATTAACTGTAAGTCTCTTTGATGAAAGTGTCTGAATCTACTGAATAGTAGATTCAGCAGTATTAAATATTCATAGATATAGATTAAACAGTATAGTATAGTATAGTATAGTATAGTATAGTATAGTTTAGTATAGTATAGTATAGTATAGATTTAGTGGCTTCAGGAAGCTAGAGTAACATCCCTTTAAGCGTCCATAGCAACACAAACTGTATTGTTGCGGTGCATTTCTGTTCTGGGAAACTCCTCATCCTCGTCTGACCAAGGAAAGAAGGAAGGACCCAGAGCGTGCAAAACGAAGGATCCAGGGGGTGCAAAACGAAGGACCCAGAGGGGGCAAAACGAAGGACCCAGGGGGTGCAAAACGAAGGACCCAGAGGGTGAAAAAGGTGCCATAATGGACAGATGAAAGCATGAGCCAGGTTTAAAGGTGCACTGGGTAGGATTTAGTGGCATCAAGTGGGGAGGTGGTGGGTTTTGTGTGCTTGATCTATGCGGGGAGCTGCTGTCAGGTGAATGAATGTGTGCTTTAATACCCAACTGTTGAGTGTGTTGGCTTTGGATTGGCCAATGTCAGAGGAGGATGGGCCAACAGCTGAGCAGTTTCCCTACTTATGCTTGCTGCTCTATATCAGTAATGAATCAGCATCATGACGTACCATCAGCAGGTTTGGGTTGATTACCTGACTTGGTACCTGACTTGGTACCAGGTGACTAGTGATCCTCAATGCCCAGCCATCGGTTGAGTGTGCAGCTTTGACCTAAATAAATAGTGGTCCTGACTATAATCACTAACTCTTTAGTAGATAGGAAGATAAAGTAACCCTAACTCTTTAGGAGATAGGAGATAAACTAACCCTAACTCTTTAGGAGATAGGAACCATGTGCTCCCTGCTTTCAGGCCCAAAATCTAATTGTCCTCCACCTCTTCGTTGCTCAAATGTCCTGATGATTTGCTGAAAGGATTGTCTGTGTCCTGCGGTTCTCAGTATTTTATTAGTTTAGATGCAATGAAGAGGCTAACTTTTTAGCCAATTAGCAAAACCCCAAGCAGCAAGTACATAGGGGCCAGAAAGATCTGTAAAGAACTGGAAGATTTTGTATTTTTTATTAAACAGGAAGTTGACCATTTATACAGGAAGTTGAATGCTGTGGTTCCTTTCAAAGCTAGCGTCTGTTTCTTCAGCGCATGGGGCTCTGAAGCCCCACCCACCCGACTCTAGCCACACCCAAACACAAGGTATAGCCCCACCCACCTGACTCTAGCTACACCCAAACACAAGATATAGCCCCGCCCACCCGACTCTAGACACACCCAAACACAAGACATAGCCCCACCCACCCGACTCTAGCTACACCCAAACACAAGACATAGCCCCACCTACCCAACTCTAGCCACACCCAAACACAAGACATTGCCACACCCACCCGACTCTAGCCACACCCAAACACAAGACATAGCCCCACCCACCCAACTCTAGCTACACCCAAACACAAGATATAGCCCCACCCACATAACTCTAGCTACACCCAAACCCAGCTGTTCTCATAAAAAAAACTGGCCAGTTTGTGAGCCATGGACCTCCTTTTTATTCAAAACCATTATTTGCAGCTTCCAAAGGGCCTTCAACACACATCAGCACATACCCTGGCTAGGTCGTTGCAGTCAGAATTCTTAATGAAGATACTGGCTGTGTATCGGCAGTAAGTTTTTGTAAGTAATGGTGTGGGGGGGGGTTAACTGATCGGAATGCAGCCTAAGCATTCCTTTCTGAATCAAAATTAAGTGCTCTGTTAGTCATGGACATGGTGGTAATTAGAAGGCCCTCCCAGAGTCCATGGGTGCAGTGCTGTGTACACACAGAATCACAGTATTTGATAGTTTGTCGAACCTATCGGAGGAAACTGCCAAGCCAGGTCCGTATGCCCTCCCTTGTGTTGGACAAAACACATATACAGCTGTTGGTGCTGCTCAACACTTGTTTGCAGTAGAATGGATGTCAATGGCTCGCCCAACTGCGAGAGGGTGTTTTTTGATCATTTATGTTTCGACATAAATGATCAATAAACCCAAATCCTTCAAGGTTTGGGGGTAAGGGCTTACCTGTTAAAATATTATTATTAAAAGGGTGGTTCTCGATGAGTTTTGATCAAGCCGTGACCTCACCCTTATGGTAAATATTTGTCAAGGGAGTTCAGGTCTGAGTCCGGCCCACACTGACCAGACACACCTGACTACTGTAGTAGTGAGTTGAATAAACACACACACACACACACACACACACACACACACACACACACACACACACACACACACACACACACACACACACATTGAAAGACTGGACATTTGTAGGAGGAGGCTGGCTTCAAGAGTAGACTGCTGTACTGTACACACAAGTGACTTAAGGAAATCAAGCAGTTAGTGAAGGTAATAGATTAGATGGCACTCCTTCTTTCACAACATCTCAGGCTGGACAACATCAGCAGAACACACAGTCCGAGCGAAGACCATAGAAAACAGTAGAACACAGTAGAAACAAACATATCCCTGGATTGAAACAGGATATTTGTAGTTCTAGTGAAGAGAAACCATCTGCTGGAGGTGAGTTGCTATTATTGTTCGTTTTTTTCCGTTAAGGGTGTAAGGGTGAGTTATTTATAGAGAGAGAGAGGAGAGATATGATGATGCACCTTCTAGAGAGAGAGAGAGCAAAGAAACACATTTAATCTGGTTTAGGTATGTCCTTACCTCCCTAGCGTTATTTTAGGGAGGATTCAACAGCAATCCAGCTGATGATATTTGAAACACACTCCCCAGCTCTGTGCAGCCTGAAGCTGATTCACGATCAATAAAATGGATCGGTTGGGTCCTCTGGGATCTGCTTCCAGGAACAACTCAAAGTGATGTCCTGTTCAGACCTGCTGACTCCATACAAACAGACCCAACATTCATGCTTTGTTTTCCCCAAAGCTTGTGTAATATCAACATCAAATTTAATTAGTAGGTCTTATTAAATGGTAATTAAACAGTAATTAGGGCTCACGGTCAGCTGATATCTGTTTGACACCGTAGTGCATCCAGAGGGTTGGCTGGTGACCCAGACATCGTGACCCTAACATCTGTAGTACGTCCTGAAGTTCTTGATTCATTTTGGTTCCAAGAAAAACAAACCCAACCCTCACCCGGTCACCTGCTGATGAAGTGATGAGGGTCACCTGACCCCCCCCTGCTGAGCTCGGCTGAAGGGGCTTTTCCAGGGTCAACCAGCAACCCTGAGAAAAACCTAATAGGATTCTTAAATGCGGGCTCAAGGGCTTTGCTTGTAAATGCATGAGTTGGTTGTCCACAGGCCTTATTGTTCATCTTGTAATGTTTGTGTTGTGGTGATTCCTCAGCTGGGGGCCGGAGGTTGCAGGGACGAGAACCCGGTGCTGAGGACGACTCGGTGAGCGTTCGTATGTGGATCACAACATACTGCACCTGCTACTCAAGTAACCCTAACCCTGTTCACTCTTATTCAATAATATAATAATCTCAGAAATAAACCAGTTGTTGATCAGGCTTAGCCTTAAGTGTAGCCCAGCTTCAGACCAGGTTTAAACCAGGTTCAGCTCTGCTTTAGCTCTAAGTTTGGTCCTGGTTGAACCTATGATCCTCCAGTTGTACGACCAGCCGTCCCAACTGGTGGAGGAGAAGCGTCCGCGACCTCAAGGATCATCTCCGGTGGAGGAGTTCCCCGAAGCGGCCACCTTCTCTGACAGCGACAAGGAGGTGCAGATCTCCTCTACCGCCTCTTCTACTCTCTGCCACCTCCTCTACTCTCTACCACCTCCTCTACTCTCTACCACCTCCTCTACTCTCTACCACCTCCTCTACTCTCCATCACCTCCCCTACTATCCCTTGTTTGATATTGAACAGAGTTGAGTGGCTGGGATGTGTCCAGACGTTTGACTTTTCTTCAAACCAAAATCCAACATTATTGGTCTCACACACATACACAGCTAATGGTCTCATTAAAAAGTATTATTGACAACCAAATGAATATTTTGGAGAGCCGAACATAAAAATCCGAAAAGCTTTTTCATTGGACATGAAAATAGTCTCATGAGTCAGCATATTCCCTTCCTGTTGTCCAGTAAATGTATCAAAAATAAAAGCCTATTCACTTTTTATTAAGGTGATATTAAGCCTAGACACCCAATCTCTCTGTTGCACTGGAAGCACTGTTCAACAGCGCATGATGACTCACTGTGTTATGCCAGCGTGTGCATTACCGTATTTGTTGTGTCGTCTGGGGGCAGATCGATATATTATGCAATCTGTTCTGCAACAGTGTGCGTATTTTGACCTTAGCGTTGCGGTTCACTCTAATCCTGTATTCTGTCTTCAGGATGGAGCAGATCATGATCTTCAGAAGAAGGGTGTGAAGGGTGGGAGAAGGTCTGGTCTTGGCTCACTGTTTGACAAGCGTTCAACTCCAAAGATGAGCAAACTGAAGGTCAGCACTTCCTGTTACTTCAGCAAGATTGCTATATATCATTAGTGTGATTAGAGTATATACTACATACTATGTTTTCCATAGTAGTACATAGTACATAGTACTAACCCAAACCATGTTCTAGATAGTATGTACAGTATATGCAGTCATATTACGTTTACTATCGAGGCATCCTTGAGCCCCCAGTGAAGAGTCCTACAGTGAATGGAGTGCTCTTATCGGACATCATTTCAGGAAGTTCACAGTCCCGAGTCAGAGGTGATCGTAAAAACGGCACAAGATGGTGGGGCGGAGGGGCTTATCGTCGGCGGGGGAGGGAAAGAGGGAATCTTCATCAAGCAAGTGGTCCCGGAGTCCCCGGCTTTTAAAAACCTGTGTGTGAAAGAAGGTGAGTGGTGGTTGTTGAAAAATCTCAGCATTACATTGGACCGGGTGTGTTACACCTGGTATGGAAGGTTATACCTGGTAATGAAGGCCCATGGTTTATACTTCTCATCACACAGGGGACCAGATCTTGAGTGCCACTGTGTATTTTGACAATGTGACGTACGAAGACGCCCTGCAAATCATGGAACATGCGCAGGCCTACAAGGTGAAGCTGTGCCTGAAACGCAAGCCCGAAGTACCCGAAGAAGATGACGTCCATCCTGAGACCATTCAAGTAACTGTTCTCTCTTCTCTCCACCCCTGCTTCTGAGGCTTGGGTCACTCAGGAGTTCAACCAGCATAATCCACAAATGAACTGTATGCACTGGACACTAGCTAAGGTTTGCTTGGCAACCATAGACAGGAACAGCATTTAAATGAAGAGAAACTACTACGGAGTGTTGATGGATATCCTTTGTTGTGGCGGGGTACTGTTGTATATAATTTTAGCTGAAACACTGATACTACAATTATGACAATAATATTACTTATTATTAAGTCAACCAAAGTCTGTACTCAGTACAAAATAATGGCTGCCAATTTATTTGAGTACCACTAGCAAAGGATGGTGTCAATTGGATTGCCACAATCCCCCACTCTAACTCACTGACCAAAACAGGTTTAAATGGGGTTAAAATGTGCTCACCTTCCAATCCTGGGTCCTGCTGCTTCAAAGCACCAGCCGTAACAGAATCACGCTTACGTATTCACATTGTGTTACATTTGGTTTCATGAAATATGCTTTATAATGAATATAATTCATATTTCCATTTGATTCCATATCATTCCTCCACAGGAGGAAGAGGTCACCTCGCCAGAGATGAGAGGACAAAGGAGGTCCAAGAGGCATAGCGACGCACGCATCTCATGGCCCAAGTTTCCCTCTCTGGGAAAAGGCAAAAAGAAGTCCCACTTCAGGAGATCCCACAGCACCTCAGAGGCTGAGGATCAGACCAAACTGGAGTTGAGCCCAACCACCAGTGACACCGACTCCCCTGTCAAATCACAGGAAGCTCTCAAGGGCAAGAAGAAGCATAAGGTAAAGCTGAACATTTTAAAGAACAAGGGTCGTATAAGTGCTTACACAGACCAGGACACAGACACACTGACCACTGCTCCATTGCATGGAGTCAACGAGGACCCCAAGAAGGCCTCAATCACAGACTCCCCAGAGCTGCTGGAAATCCCCTTGGATGAATCCCCTCCTGTCTACATTACACATCAATTCAAAATCCCTGAAAGCTACGAGCCAAAGGTTGACAAAGGAATTGCTGACATGGCTGAGCTTGAATCCCCACACCACAGGGTGGAACTTATAAGTGTGGATAGCACTCTGAAGACTACAGATCTAACTGTGGCTCTGGCTGGGCAGGACAGTCCCACCACTAACATGTCACCAGATGGAAAGAAAAAGAAGAAGAAAGAAAAGTCTGAATTAAAAATGAAAATTAAGGGAAAAGATAAATCACACAAACAAGATGTTAAGGTGAAATCCTCCCCAAAGCGACTACAGACACTTGGGGCAAGTATTGATATACCGGACCCTACTGCAAATAAAAACCTGGATGCTAGCAAAAATATAGCATCACAATTGTGGCCACAAACTGCAGTCAACACTGATACACAAGTAACTGCTGGTAAAGACTTTGAGGTTATTTCTGCATCTGTATCACCCCAGGAAGAAAATAATCTGCCGAAGGGGGAATTTTCTTTTGATGTGTCAGATGTAGGAATTTTAAAGAAATCCCCAAGGAGAGGAAAAGAGAAACCAAAGAAGGAAACCGAAAAGCTATCAAAGGGGTCTAAAGAGAAAACAGACACCAAGAAATCCCTGTTTAAACTCCCCACAGTTGGCTTTACTGACATTGCAATGGAAGACATAATAGAAAAAACAGATGTAAAGGATAAGGAGGTTCCAGTACAAATGGTAACAGAGAGTCTAAAGCAAGATCCTTATGACAGGCTCTCCTGTCCTTCCAAAAAACCACTTCCCAAGCGGGAGGAGATGGAGATACCAGGTATGGAGGCTGCACCATCACCAAGGAGGAAGAAACAAGGCATTAAAGAACCAAAGGAGTTGGCAACAAGTGGCATAGAAGAACTTCATGCGGAAACAGTACAGATGTCCATTGATGTTAAAAGTGTCAAAGAAGCAGTTTCAAAATTGCCCGGTTTTAAGCTGCCTCAAGTTGACATGGAAGGAGTCCCTATTCTTGAAGAGATAACAATGATAGATGCAAATGCACAAAGAATAACTGTAAAAACACATGGGACTCCCACCAAAATCTCGGATACCAAGACAAAGGAAGAGCCAATTTGCAACAGGACTATAATTCAACTGCCAAACATCAAAGCGGAAAACCTAGTTCCTCATGACATGTTTACTGAGACGAAAGTAGAGATGAATAAGGAAAACAAGGCCATGGGAAAATTAAGTAGTGTTGAATTAAAGACTGAAGGAGATAAAAGAGAGAATATTTTAATACCTGGAGAAGAGAGTATTGCAGAAGAAATCCATGTACAAGAACATAAAACAATGGAGGATGCTTTTGGATGGTCATCAGAAACAATCACAGGCCAAAACAAAGCCAACAACAAGGATTTGACTAGTCCCCAAAAAACAAAGAAAGGAAAAAAGCTCATGATGAGCTTTGAAGTTGCTGAACCAGACATCAGAATCCCTAATGTTGCCATTGATTTGCCAAAACAAAAACTCTCTGAAAGTAAATCAATTGGTTTGATTAAGCATGAAGACAAGGATGATGAGGGGACCTCAGCAACATTGAAAATGACACCATTCAAAAGCAAAAAAAGTGGATCCTACACCCAAAATATATCAAAAGAACATGAAATGTACAAAAAAATCAATATTGAAGGAGTTGAGCTGAATGCATCTATCGAGGGTGCAGATGTTGATGAGGCACCCCGTGGAGAAATGAGAGAGGCTATATTTGAAGGAAAAACAACCAATATTAAACTGCCAAATCTGGGTATATCAATGACAAAAGTGAAAGGAACAGATATTAATTTCAGTAAATCAATGCCAGATGTAGATGTAACATTACCAGAGGCTCAAGTTGCAGTTACTCTACCTGGACTTGAAGTACCATCAGCTAAGGTTGAAATTAAAGGAACTGAGATGCAGTCAGAAGATTTCGATGCTTCATCCAAATTTAAAATGCAGAAATTCAAACTACCCAAATTTGGAACAGGAGCTTCAAACATCACAGCAGAAATACCTGAAGCTGACCAACATATTGAATTTGATTCAAAGCTGAACATCCCTAAATCCACAGTGGCGATTACGGCACCCAAAATCAACACTGAAGGACCTGATGGTATGGTGAAAGGAAGCAAGATTAAAATGCCAAGTCTGGGTATTTCAATGCCAATAGTGAAAGGACCAGATATTGACTTCTATGTATCCAAGCCAGATGTGGACATTACATTATTGAAGGGTAAACCTGAAGTTACCCTATCTGATGTTGACCTGCCATCAGTTAAGGTAGAAGTTAAAGGGCCTGAGATTGAGACAGATAATGTTGATAGTTCATCCAAATTTAAGATGCCAACATTTAAATTACCTAAATTTGGAACAGAATCTTCAAGCGTCACTGCAGAAGTGCCTGAAGTTGACCAACAAATAAAATTTGATACAGAGCTGAATATCCCTGAAGCCAAAGTGGACATTACAGCACCATTAATTGAAGTTAAAGGACCTTTCATTGATCTTAAGAGCACAGGACCTGATGGTATGGGGAAAGGAAGCAAGTTTAAAATGCCAAGTCTGGGTATTTCAATGCCAAAAGTGGAAGGACCTGATCTTGAGTTCAGTGTATCAAAACCAGATGTGAAGATTACATTACCAGAAGCTGAAGCTGAAGTTACCCTACCAGTTGTTGACCTGCCATCAGCTAAGGTAGAAGTTGAAGGGCCTGAGATTGAGACAGAAGATTTTGATGGTTCATCCAAATTTAAAATGCCTAAATTCAAACTACCCAAATTTGGAACAGGATCATCAAGCGTCACTGCAGAAGTACCTGAAGTTGACCAACAAATAAAATGTGATGCAGAGCTGAACATCCCTAGAGCCACAGTGGACATTAAAGGAGCAAAGGTTAAAGTTGAAGGACCTTCCATAGATCTTAAGAGCACAGGACCTGATGGTATGGGGAAAGGAAGCCAGTTTAAAATGCCAAGCCTGGGTCTCTCAATGCCAAAAGTGAAAGGACCAGATCTTGATTTCAATGTATCAAAACCAGATGTGGACATTACATTACCAGAGGCTAAAGCTGAAGTTACCCTACCTGAAGTTAAAAGTCCTGAGATTGATGTAAAAGTAAAAGGTGGTAAAGGTTCTCCATCCAAGTTTAAAATGCCTACATTCAAATTTCCCAAATTTGGAGCTGCTTCACCCAATATTTCTGTGGAAATACCAGAGGTGGATAAAGAAATAACATTTCATGGGGAGATGAAAATTCCCAAAGGAGGAGTGGAAATAACAGCACCTAATGTGGAAATTGAAGGACCTTCCATAGATCTGAAAAGCACAGACATTGAAGGAACAGGGAAAGGAAGTACATTTAAAATGCCTAATCTGGGTATTTCAATGCCAAAAGTGAAAGGACCAGAACTTGATTTCTGTGTCTCCAAGCCAGATGTGGACATTACATTACCGAAGGGTAAAGCTGAAGTTACCCTACCTGATGTTCACCAGCCATCATCTAAGGTAGAAGTGAAAGGGCCCCAGATTGAGACAGAAGATTTTGATGGTTCATCCAAATTTAAAATGCCTAAATTCAAACTACCCAAATTTGGAACAGGATCTTCAAGCATCACTGCAGAAGTACCTGAAGTTGACCAACAAATACAATTTGATGCAGAGGTGAACATTCCTAAAGCCACAGTGGACATTAAAGCACCCAATGTTGAAGTTGAAGGACCTTCCATAGATCTTAACGTTACAGGACCTGATGGAATTGGGAAAGGAGGCAAGATTAAAATGCCAAGTCTGGGTCTCTCAATGCCAAAAGTGAAAGGACCTGATCTTGATTTCAGTGTATCAAAGCCAGATGTGGACATTACATTACCAGAGGCTAAAGCTGAAGTTACCCTACCTGATGTTGAACTACCATCAACAAAGGTAGAAGTTAAAGGTCCTGAGATTGATGTAAAAGTAAAAGGTGGTAAAGGTTCTCCATCCAAGTTTAAAATGCCTACATTCAATTTCCCGAAATTTGGAGCTGCTTCACCCAATATTTCTGTGGAAATACCAGAGGTGGATAAAGAAATTACAGTTGACGGTGAGATGAAAATTACCAAAGGAGGAGTGGAAATAAAGGCACCTAATGTGGAAATTGAAGGACCTTCCATAGATCTGAAAAGCACAGACATTGAAGGAACAGGGAAAGGAAGTACATTTAAAATGCCTAATCTGGGTATTTCAATGCCAAAAGTGAAAGGACCAGAACTTGATTTCACGGTCTCCAAGCCAGATGTGGACATTACATTACCGAAGGGTAAAGCTGAAGTTACCCTACCCGATGTTCACCGGCCATCAGCTAAGGTAGAAGTAAAAGGGCCCCAGATTGAGACAGAAGATTTTGATGGTTCATCCAAATTTAAAATGCCTAAATTCAAACTACCCAAATTTGGAACAGGATCTTCAAGCATCACTGCAGAAGTACCTGAAGTTGACCAACAAATACAATTTGATGCAGAGGTGAACATCCCTAAAGCCACAGTGGACATTAAAGCACCCAATGTTGAAGTTGAAGGACCTTCCATAGATCTCAACGTTACAGGACCTGATGGAATGGGGAAAGGAGGCAAGATTAAAATGCCAAGTCTGGGTCTCTCAATGCCAAAAGTGAAAGGACCTGATCTTGATTTCAGTGTATCAAAGCCAGATGTGGACATTACATTACCAGAGGCTAAAGCTGAAGTTACCCTACCTGATGTTGAACTACCATCAACAAAGGTAGAAGTTAAAGGTCCTGAGATTGATGTAAAA
Organism: Urophycis tenuis; assembly: GCA_036785325.1. Taxonomy (NCBI): domain Eukaryota; kingdom Metazoa; phylum Chordata; class Actinopteri; order Gadiformes; family Phycidae; genus Urophycis; species Urophycis tenuis. Next base: position 224,549 of record JAXIVH010000100.1, on the reverse strand, counting down.
GTAAAAGGTGGTAAAGGTTCTCCATCCAAGTTTAAAATGCCTACATTCAATTTCCCGAAATTTGGAGCTGCTTCACACAATATTTCTTTGGAAATACCAGAGGTGGATAAAGAAATTACAGTTGACGGTGAGATGAAAATTCCCAAAGGAGGAGTGGAAATAAAGGCACCTAATGTGGAAATTGAAGGACCTTCCATAGATCTGAAAAGCACAGACATTGAACGAACAGGGAAAGGAAGTACATTTAAAATGCCTAATCTGGGTATTTCAATGCCAAAAGTGAAAGGACCAGAACTTGATTTCTGTGTCTCCAAACCAGATGTGGACATTACATTACCGAAGGGTAAAGCTGAAGTTACCCTACCCGATGTTGACAGGCCATCAGCTAAGGTAGAAGTGAAAGGGCCCCAGATTGAGACAGAAGATTTTGATGGTTCATCCAAATTTAAAATGCCTAAATTCAAACTACCCAAATTTGGTACAGGATCTTCAAGCATCACTGCAGAAGTACCTGAAGTTGACCAACAAATACAATTTGATGCAGAGGTGAACATCCCTAAAGCCACAGTGGACATTAAAGCACCCAATTTTGAAGTTGAAGGACCTTCCATAGATCTTAACGTTACAGGACCTGATGGAATGGGAAAAGGAGGCAAGATTAAAATGCCAAGTCTGGGTCTCTCAATGCCAAAAGTGAAAGGAACTGATCTTGATTTCAGTGTATCAAAGCCAGATGTGGACTTTACATTACCACAGGCTAAAGCTGAAGTTACCCTACCTGATGGTGAACTGCCATCAACAAAGGTAGAAGTTAAAGGTCCTGAGATTGATGTAAAAGTAAAAGGTGGTAAAGGTTCTCCATCCAAGTTTAAAATGCCTACATTAAATTTCCCGAAATTTGGAGCTGCTTCACCCAATATTTCTGTGGAAATACCAGAGGTGGATAAAGAAATTACATTTGATGCGGAGATGAAAATTCCCAAAGGAGGAGTGGAAATAAAGGCACCTAATGTGGAAATTGAAGGACCTTCCATAGATCTGAAAAGCACAGACATTGAAGGAACAGGGAAAGGAAGTACATTTAAAATGCCTAATTTGGGTATTTCAATGCCAAAAGTGAAAGGACCAGAACTTGATTTCACGGTCTCCAAGCCAGATGTGGACATTACATTACCGAAGGGTAAAGCTGAAGTTATCCTACCCGATGTTCACCGGCCATCAGCTAAGGTAGAAGTGAAAGGGCCCCAGATTGAGACAGAAGATTTTGATGGTTCATCCAAATTTAAAATGCCGAAATTCAAACTACCCAAATTTGGAACAGGATCTTCAAGCATCACTGCAAAAGTACCTGAAGTTGACCAACAAATACAATTTGATGCAGAGCTGAACATCCCTAAAGCCACAGTGGACATTAAAGCACCCAATGTTGAAGTTGAAGGACCTTCCATAGATCTTAACGTTACAGGACCTGATGGAATGGGGAAAGGAGGCAAGATTAAAATGCCAAGTCTGGGTCTCTCAATGCCAAAAGTGAAAGGACCTGATCTTGATTTCAGTGTATCAAAGCCAGATGTGGACATTACATTACCAGAGGCTAAAGCTGAAGTTACCCTACCTGATGTTGAACTACCATCAACAAAGGTAGAAGTTAAAGGTCCTGAGATTGATGTAAAAGTAAAAGGTGGTAAAGGTTCTCCATCCAAGTTTAAAATGCCTACATTCAATTTCCCGAAATTTGGAGCTGCTTCACCCAATATTTCTGTGGAAATACCAGAGGTGGATAAAGAAATTACAGTTGACGGTGAGATGAAAATTCCCAAAGGAGGAGTGGAAATAAGGGCACCTAATGTGGAAATTGAAGGACCTTCCATAGATCTGAAAAGCACAGACATTGAAGGAACAGGGAAAGGAAGTACATTTAAAATGCCTAATCTGGGTATTTCAATGCCAAAAGTGAAAGGACCAGAACTTGATTTCACGGTCTCCAAGCCAGATGTGGACATTACATTACCGAAGGGTAAAGCTGAAGTTAACCTACCCGATGTTGACAGGCCATCAGCTAAGGTAGAAGTGAAAGGGCTCCAGATTGAGACAGAAGATTTTGATGGTTCATCCAAATTTAAAATGCCTAAATTCAAACTACCCAAATTTGGAACAGGATCTTCAAGCATCACTGCAGAAGTACCTGAAGTTGACCAACAAATACAATTTGATGCAGAGCTGAACACCCCTAAAGCCACAGTTGACATTAAAGCACCCAATGTTGAAGTTGAAGGACCTTCCATAGATCTCAACGTTACAGGACCTGATGGAATGGGGAAAGGAGGCAAGATTAAAATGCCAAGTCTGGGTCTCTCAATGCCAAAAGTGAAAGGACCAGATCTTGATTTCAGTGTATCAAAGCCAGATGTGGACATTACATTACCAGAGGCTAAAGCTGAAGTTACCCTACCTGATGTTGAACTACCATCAACAAAGGTAGAAGTTAAAGGTCCTGAGATTGATGTAAAAGTAAAAGGTGGTAAAGGTTCTCCATCCAAGTTTAAAATGCCTACATTCAATTTCCCGAAATTTGGAGCTGCTTCCCCCAATATTTCTGTGGAAATATCAGAAGTGGATAAAGAAATTACAGTTGATGGTGAGATGAACATTCCCAAAGGAGGAGTGGAAATAAAGGCACCTAATGTGGAAATTGAAGGACCTTCAATAAATCTGAAAAGCACAGACATTGAAGGAACAGGGAAAGGAAGTACATTTAAAATGCCTAATCTGGGTATTTCAATGCCAAAAGTGAAAGGACCAGAACTTGATTTCACTGTCTCCAAGCCAGATGTGAACATTACATTACCGACGAGTAAAGCTGAAGTTACCCTACCCGAAGTTGACAGGCCATCAGCTAAGGTAGAAGTGAAAGGGCCCCAGATTGAGACAGAAGATTTTGATGGTTCATCCAAATTTAAAATGCCTAAATTCAAACTACCTAAATTTGGAATAGGATCTTCAAGCATCACTGCAGAAGTACCTGAAGTTGACCAACAAATACAATTTGATGCAGAGCTGAACATCCCTAAAGCCACAGTGGACATTAAAGCACCCAATGTTGAAGTCGAAGGACCTTCCATAGATCTTAACGTTACAGGACCTGATGGAATGGGGAAAGGAGGCAAAATTAAAATGCCAAGTCTGGGTCTCTCAATGCCAAAAGTGAAAGGACCTGATCTTGATTTCAGTGTATCGAAGCCAGATGTGGACATTACATTACCAGAGGCTAAAGCTGAAGTTACCCTACCTGATGTTGAACTACCATCAACAAAGGTCGAAGTTAAAGGTCCTAATATTGATGTCAAAGTAAAAGGTGGTAAAGGTTCTCCGTCCAAGTTTAAAATGCCTACATTCAATTTCCCGAAATTTGGAGCTGCTTCACCCAATATTTCTGTGGAAATACCAGAGGTGGATAAAGAAATTACAGTTGATGGTGAGATAAAAATTCCCAAAGGAGGAGTTGAAATAACCGCACCCAATGTGGAAATTGGAGGACCTTCCTTAGATCTAAAAAGCACAGACATTGATGGAACAGGGAAAGGAAGTACATTTAAAATGCCTAATCTGGGTATTTCAATGCCAAAAGTGAAAGGACCAGAACTTGATTTCTGTGTCTCCAAGCCAGATGTGGACATTACATTACCGAAGGGTAAAGCTGAAGTTACCCTACCCGATGTTCACCGGCCATCAGCTAAGGTAGAAGTGAAAGGGCCCCAGATTGAGACAGACGATTTTGATGGTTCATCCAAATTTAAAATGCCTAAATTCAAACTACCCAAATTTGGAACAGGATCTTCAAGCATCACTGCAGAAGTACCTGAAGTTGACCAACAAATACAATTTGATGCAGAGCTGAACATCCCAAAAGCCACAGTGGACATTAAAGCACCCAATGTTATAGTTGAAGGACCTTCCGTAGACCTTAACGCAACAGGACCTGATGGACTGGGGAAAGGAGGCAAGATTAAAATGCCAAGTCTGGGTCTCTCAATGCCAAAAGTGAAAGGACCTGATCTTGATTTCAGTGTATCAAAGCCAGATGTGGACATTACATTACCAGAGGCTAAAGCTGAAGTTACCCTACCTGATGTTGAACTACCATCAACAAAGGTCGAAGTTAAAGGTCCTAAGATTGATGTAAAAGTAAAAGGTGGTAAAGGTTCTCCGTCTAAGTTTAAAATGCCTACATTCAATTTCCCGAAATTTGGAGCTGCTTCACCCAATATTTCTGTGGAAATACCAGAGGTGGATAAAGAAATTACATTTGATGGAGAGATGAAAATTCCCAAAGGAGGAGTGGAAATAACAGCACCCAACGTGGAAATCGAAGGACCTTCCATAGATCTGAAAAGCACAGACATTGAAGGAACAGGGAAAGGAAGTACATTTAAAATGCCTAATCTGGGTATTTCAATGCCAAAAGTGAAAGGACCAGAACTTGATTTCACGGTCTCCAAGCCAGATGTTGACATTACATTACCAAAGGGTAAAGCTGAAGTTACCCTTCACGATGTTAACAGGCCATCAGCTAAGGTAGAAGTGAAAGGGCCCCAGATTGAGACAGAAGATTTTGATGGTTCATCCAAATTTAAAATGCCTAAATTCAAACTACCCAAATTTGGAACAGGATCTTCAAGCATCACTGCAGAAGTACCTGAAGTTGACCAACAAATAAAATTTGATACAGAGCTGAACATCCCTAAAGCCACACTGGACATTAAAGCACCCAATGTTGAAGTTGAAGGACCTTCCATAGATCTTAACGTTACAGGACCTGATGGAATGGGGAAAGGAGGCAAGATTAAAATGCCAAGTCTGGGTCTCTCAATGCCAAAAGTGAAAGGACCTGATCTTGATTTCAGTGTATCAAAGCCAGATGTGGACATTACATTACCAGAGGCTAAAGCTGAAGTTACCCTACCTGATGTTGAACTACCATCAACAAAGGTAGAAGTTAAAGGTCCTGAGATTGATGTAAAAGTAAAAGGTGGTAAAGGTTCTCCATCCAAGTTTAAAATGCCTACATTCAATTTCCCGAAATTTGGAACTGCTTCACCCAATATTTCTGTGGAAATACCAGAGGTGGATAAAGAAATTACAGTTGATGGTGAGATGAAAATTCCCAAAGGAGGAGTTGAAATAACAGCACCCAATGTGGAAATCGAAGGACCTTCCTTAGATCTAAAAAGCACAGACATTGAAGGAACAGGGAAAGGAAGTACATTTAAAATGCCTAATCTGGGTATTTCAATGCCAAAAGTGAAAGGACCAGAACTTGATCTCTATGTCTCCAAGCCAGATGTTGACATTACATTACCGAAGGGTAAAGCTGAAGTTACCCTACCCGATGTTCACCGGCCATCAGCTAAGGTAGAAGTGAAAGGGCCCCAGATTGAGACAGAAGATTTTGATGGTTCATCCAAATTTAAAATGCCAAAATTCAAACTACCCAAATTTGGAACAGGATCTTCAAGCATCACTGCAAAAGTACCTGAAGTTGACCAACAAATACAATTTGATGCAGAGGTGAACATCCCTAAAGCCACAGTGGACATTAAAGCACCCAATGTTGAAGTTGAAGGACCTTCCACAGATCTTAACGTTACAGGACCTGATGGAATGGGGAAAGGAGGCAAGATTAAAATGCCAAGTCTGGGTCTCTCAATGCCAAAAGTGAAAGGACCTGATCTTGATTTCAGTGTATCAAAGCCAGATGTGGACATTACATTACCAGAGGCTAAAGCTGAAGTTACCCTACCTGATGTTGAACTACCATCAACAAAGGTAGAAGTTAAAGGTCCTGAGATTGATGTAAAAGTAAAAGGTGGTAAAGGTTCTTCATCTAAGTTTAAAATGCCTACATTCAATTTCCCGAAATTTGGAGCTGCTTCACCCAATATTTCTGTGGAAATACCAGAAGTGGATAAAGAAATTACAGTTGATGGTGAGATGGAAATTCCCAAAGGAGGAGTGGAAATAAAGGCACCTAATGTGGACATTGAAGGACCTTCCATAGATCTGAAAAGCACAGACATTGAAGGAACAGGGAAAGGAAGTACATTTAAAATGCCTAATCTGGGTATTTCAATGCCAAAAGTGAAAGGACCAGAACTTGATTTCACTGCCTCCAAGCCAGATGTGGACATCACATTACCGAAGGGTAAAGTTGAAGTTACCCTACCCGATGTTGACAGGCCATCAGCTAAGGTAGAAGTGAAAGGGCCCCAGATTGAGACAAAAGATTTTGATGGTTCATCCAAATTTAAAATGCCGAAATTCAAACTACCTAAATTTGGAACAGGATCTTCAAGCATCACTGCAGAAGTACCTGAAGTTGACCAACAAATACAATTTGATGCAGAGCTGAACATCTCTAAAGCCACAGTGGACATTAAAGCACCCAATGTTGACGTTGAAGGACCTTCCATAGATCTTAACGTTACAGGACCTGATGGACTGGGGAAAGGAGGCAAGATTAAAATGCCAGGTCTGGGTCTCTCAATGCCAAAAGTGAAAGGACCTGATCTTGATTTCAGTGTATCAAAGCCAGATGTGGACATTACATTACCAGAGGCTAAAGCTGAAGTTACCCTACCTGATGTTGAACTACCATCAACAAAGGTAGAAGTTAAAGGTCCTGAGATTGATGTAAAAGTAAAAGGTGGTAAAGGTTCTCCATCCAAGTTTAAAATGCCTACATTCAATTTCCCGAAATTTGGAGCTGCTCCACCCAATATTTCTGTAGAAATACCAGAGGTGGATAAAGAAATTACAGTTGATGGTGAGATGAAAATTCCCAAAGGAGAAGTTGAAATAACAGCACCCGATGTGGAAATCAAAGGACCTTCCTTAGATCTGAAAAGCACAGACATTGAAGGAAAAGGGAAAGGAAGTACATTTAAAATGCCTAATCTGGGTATTTCAATGCCAAAAGTGAAAGGACCAGAACTTGATTTCTGTGACTCCAAGCCAGATGTGGACATTACATTACCAAAGGGTAAAGCTGAAGTTACCATACCCGATTTTGACCGGCCATCAGCTAAGGTAGAAGTGAAAGGGCCCCAGATTGAGACAGAAGATTTTGATGGTTCATCCAAATTTAAAATACCTAAATTCAAACTACCCAAATTTGGAACAGGATCTTCAAGCATCACTGCAGAAGTACCTGAAGTTGACCAACAAATACAATTTGATGCAGAGCTGAACATCCCTAAAGCCACAGTGGACATTAAAGCACCCAATGTTGAAGTTGAAGGACCTTCCATAGATCTTAACGTTACAGGACCTGATGGACTGGGGAAAGGAGGCAAGATTAAAATGCCAAGTCTGGGTCTCTCAATGCCAAAAGTGAAAGGACCTGATCTTGTTTTCAGTGTATCAAAGCCAGATGTGGACATTACATTACCAGAGGCTAAAGCTGAAGTTACCCTACCTGCTGTTGAACTACCATCAACAAAGGTAGAGGTTAAAGGTCCTGAGATTGATGTAAAAGTAAAAGGTGGTAAAGGTTCTCCATCCAAGTTTAAAATGCCTACATTTAAATTTCCCAAATTTGGAGCTGCTTCACCCAATATTTCTGTGGAAATACCAGAGGTGGATAAAGAAATTACAGTTGACGGTGAGATGAAAATTCCCAAAGGAGGAGTGGAAATAAAGGCACCTAATGTGGAAATTGAAGGACCTTCCATAGATGTTAAGACCAGAGACATTGAAGGTACAGGGAAAGGAAGTACATTTAAAATGCCCAATCTGGGTATTTCAATGCCGAAAGTGAAAGGACCAGATTTTGACTTCACTGTCTCCAAGCCAGATATGGACATTACATTGCCAGAGGCTAAAGCTGAAGTTGCCCTACCTGATGTTGAATTTCCATTAATTAAGTTGGAAATTAAAGGGCCTAAGATTGAGACAGAAGATCTTGATGATTCACCCAAATTTAAAATGCCACAATTGGCAGATGCTGAAGTTAAAGTTTTGAAGGAACCAGGAGCATGTTCATTAGAGGACCATGTTACAGCCAAACAATCAGGTTTGTCATTTCCATCATTTTCATTTTCAAAGGCACATGATAAAGAACAGGACATCAATGCTGCTATTGTATCTCCTCAGATTGATATCAGATTACACGACACCGAAGCAGAAATCCATCCTTCAGATGTTGAAGTCAAGAAACAAACCAATGAGATTTTAGCAGCAGAACTGCCTGCTGTAGAACTTGAGACTACTTTAAAAAAAACAAGGTTTTCATTGCCAAGATTTTCGTTTTCAAAACCTAGCATTAATGTTCATGAAACTGATGCCAATGTGAAAAAGCTTGATTGCTCTCTTACAAGACATAAGATGAGGCAAACGGAGGCCTCTGAGGTTGAAGGTGAAGGCACTGAGTTTGAAGGACATTTTGAAGTTACCACACCTAGCCTTAGTATTGAGGCTCCTTCTGTAAAGACCATAGGGACTTACCTTGGCAGAAAAGACATCAAATATAAAAAGCCAGAAACAGCAACACTGCCAGAGTTAGATATGAACATGAAAGAAGACAAGGACATAGAAACTTGTGAACTAAACATTCCGGTGGGTATTAAGGTTCTGAGCCTTGAAATGGAAACAGGAGCTCCAAACACTGATTCTCAAAACCCTGACACTGTCAGTCCAGTCAAAGGCTTCAAAGTGGAGGCAGTGAATAGAGAACCAGAAGTCAGAGCTGAATCTGCCAGACATCCGGAGCCTGTTGGTCCATTTTCCCCTCCGCCAGAGGACAGCCCAGAGAGCCCGGACGAGGACCTGAGCACAGCCTGCTCGCTGCAGTCCTCTGATGCCTTTGCTGACGCCAGCTCTACAGCCACAAGTGAACACACAGGTGTGTCCATCACATCCCCAGCCAAGGTCACTGTCAAATACTCTAGTCCTGATGCTGCTGTGGAACTTGGAGAGGTTCAGAGCAACATCATCACCTCCACTACTAGGAGTGCACAGATCTCATTTGAACCTAACCTTCCTGAGAAGATCACCATCCTGTCTTCAGGAGTTTCCTCTTCGTCTGTGGACACTCTTAAACTGGAATCTGATCAAATTCATGTCATCAGGTCCAATATCCAGGCCACACCACAAGTGCTGACAAGCACAATACTCAACAACTTCGATGTCCAATCCCCTTTAGAGATGTCCATGGACCCTGAGTTCAGAGAGGCTATGTCGTGGTCTGTAGAGGAGCCCAGAGGTTTCCAAGGCATTACGCGTGTTGAGAGGCACATCACCAGCGGAACCTCCAGCCAGCAAAACGTGACGATGAGCAGGAGGGAGGTGGTCATAACCCAGCAGCTGACAAGACGTGCAGACCAGGTGGAGCCCATCTCAGATGAAACGGCCTGTTCCATCCAGAGACTCAGAGACACAGTTCACTCAGAGAAGATGAGGTTTTTTGATGGAGCTCAACCCTAAGGAGGTATGTTTTATGTTTGTACCTCAAGGGCAGAGGAGCACCCAGGGAAAAGAAATCATCATCAGAAAGGCTCAAATGCAGTAGTTCTACATTGGTTTGTGTATTTCAATCTGGTCAATGTCTTAATCTGAGAGATTATCACAGATAATCAGTCATTGACCTGAAAATAAATAGAATGACTCATAAAACACACTAGCATCACAATAAAGGTGTAAATATACACTGTACTTAAGTGCTTCTCCCGCAGAATGGATTGGATGTATGAATCCACTGATTAAAAACACTATTGCTGTATTGCAAACCAAAAAAGACATTATAAACTATGTTTATTAGATCACTGTGAAATTTGCTCTGACCATGTCGATATTGCTTAATGTGTGGCAAGCTGTTTGTATTACAGATAATTAAACCATATGTATGTATCGTATAAGCATAGCTTCAGTAAAATACGTCATAATAAGAATGTTTAAATGTTTTAAAGAATCATTTGATTTGGAATTTGGAAGTTAATCTGCTGTAATAAAAATGTATTGATACTATTTTTGTTTTACTGTATGAACACAAATAGATTTTAACAAACATTTGAGTTTCTTTTTGTTTACTTTTTTATTGTAACTTTGATGTGGGCTATATGAACGTGTGGCAAAATATTATTCAATAAATGGATAAACGTACACGTCTCCTGACTTTGTGGTTCGTTGTTGCTCAGGAAGGGAGGTAGTTGTAGTGATCTGCTTGTACCACTAGGGGGAGGTGTGCTCTGCTTCTACCACTCTGGAGAGGTGTAGTGCTCGAAGAACTCTGCTTCTACCATTAGGTGAGGGGGGAGGGGGGTGTAGGAAGGTGTAGTGTTACGCTTCTACCACTAGGGAGAACCCGAGCTCAACTATCCATCGCGACTCAAAAAGACCTCCCTAGAAAGATGTGGTTTGAGTCATCCTATGCAGACAGGGAGCATAAAGCTGGAACATGAGTTATTAAGTACACGTTTGGTTGGTGGAACAAAGTGAGGTTAGCCTACAGTGAGCTCGAAGCTAAACCTTTAGTAAACTAAACACTCAAGGTACGAGAAGGAAGTGAGTATACAAACTAAGCAGGTGCGTGCGTGTGTGCGTGTATGTGTCTGTCAGGGTTAGAACCGCTGATCACAGTGCGCAACCTCCGCACGTGATGAGAGCGGCAGAGACTCATTTGGGTCTTCGGTTTGGGACGGACCAACACCGACGCACTAACCCGACGCACCGCACGCTGGATCTCACGCCGAAATTTCAACTTGGACCAGGAAAACGGTAGGTAGTGAATGTTTCCATGGATCTAGAGTCTGCTGTGGAGGTCGAGATTGACTATAGATATCATAGGTTCTAGGTCATAGGTGAAATGTTATAGATATTATAGGAGATATAAATGATAAGTAGAAGTAGAAGGAGTATAGGGTGTATATATATAGGCTATAGATGTATAGACTAGCCATTATAGACTATTAACTAGACTATAGAATATAAAATTAAAATAAAGGAAACGACAGCACCTAGTCACTCAAACCCGCAGCATCAAAGTTACCTTTTGGCTCCTTCTGTAAACTTTGGCAGATTGTTCGTTTGCTTAGAATGTCGGGCTGGGATACACGTAGAGAACTATCTTTTATCCATAACTATATTATAGATATAATAACCTCTATGTATCCATTAACTAACGCTAACGTTAGTGAATGCATGTCAATCCATTATAATACAGACACGGGGTTTTAGTGAAATACCAAATCACCTCCCCGTTGACTTCAAGTGAAAACTATTAGTTGAGTAGACTTCGAATTCTTCGTGTTTGGCAACACCTTTTGTTCATCTTCGGTTTGTCCCGGAGGTCAAACCTGTTGGTAACATCAGCTGTTCCTGCTATACCTGTCGATTTAAGAGGCTTTTAATTCACATGAACATCTTTGAGATTTGGGAAAATTAAGAAAATGAATGGGGCAGCAGAAACAATCCGCGGGAGAAGGGTTGGGCTTCGCGTGAACCTCTCTATTGGTCCCATCGGCCCAACTGCGCCACGTGTGGCGAAACAGCGCAACCGCAGCTGTTGTTTTCTAATTAGCTGAAGCGATGGTCTGCTGAAGTGACCTCGGGCTTTGTGGCGAGCAGCAGCGCCGCTTTGGTTTCAGTGTACGGTTGCTCTTCCTGCTGAAGGGGTAAGCAGGTGAAACCAGACGCAAACCTCATTGATCATTAACGCCATGTCCTATAAAACTACTACAGTCAACTTTAGATAATAATGAACTATAGTTCAGTACAGTTTCTAAATAAATACACTACACATTCTAGATAACACTATAATACATATTCTAAATAACAATACAGCAGCACATATTATAAATAAAAATACAGCAGCACAGATTATAAATAACAATACAACAGCACAGATTTTAAATAACAATACAACAGCACAGATTATAAATTACAATACTACAGCACAGATTATAAATAATACAACAGCACAGAATATGAATAACAATACAACAGCACAGATTATAAATAACAATACAACAGCACAGATTATAAATAACAATACAACAGCACAGTTTATAAACAACAATACAACAGCACAGATTATAAACAACAATACAACAGCACAGATTATAAATAACAATACAACAGCACATATTATTAGGGGGCGGTCCATCTGTCACCTACATGTGCGGTGGGCACTCCTCACTTCACCAGTGCCTTGGTCTTCTAAAGGGGCCCTTTGCCAACCAGCTTCCGACAGACAGCCAATCAGGACTGGGCTGTCTCCACGTGGGCGCCCCCGGCAATCTAGACCAGTGCGGGCGCCACGTCGGCCAGTAATTATACCTCCAAAGCCAGCACGCCGCGCCCCCTCTCTGAGGAATGTGGCGTCCCCGTGGCAACAGGAGCCTCCATGGGGCCCAAAACACTGGCGCTGTAGGTTCCACAAGACAAGACCATGTTGAGCCAATTGAACTTCATTTACAGAACCGCTCATGCAAACGCCAACTCCAACATCCTAACAAACAGAAGTGAGTTCATAATAAGAGGAGCTTTAATAAGAGGCGGAATTAAACATACCCGTGTAGGAATACGCCTTTAGGGAAATCAGGCTCATCTCCGCTCACCCGTAGTCAAAGGAGACGCACCCTACCAGTCCACCCTCAGCTCCATTCCACCCAGCTAGCATTTCACAGAGTTAGCCAAAATCAATGGAAGCAGATGAGACGGATTAGCTCTGTCAGGGAAGGGAGGCTAAAATAAAACATGACTCCAGCGTCCCCAAAGTGAAGATAGTCGCTCTGTTTCCCTTGTCTCTCTGTGGACCGCGAATCTACATCTAAAACAACGGCGTCTGGGTTGTTTTGAGCTGCATTTGGAGTTTGTTTCTCGTCTGACCCTGTGTGACTGCCAGAGCTGTTTCTACTGGAGCACAGTTTGAGTAAATTGTAAAAAAGGACGATTCCAAATGTTTTTTTTTGGTATTTAGAGCCACTGTTCACACTAGGAGTGAGAGTAGCTGATATAGTTGTTGTTTAAAGTGAGTGTGTGTGTGTTAGCATATTCATGAAGGGAGAGCTAGTGGCTGCAGGTGCAGCAAGAGGAACACAGATGAAAGGTCACAGAGAGACGAGGCGGAAGAACTCTGAATAAATCAAGACCTATTTACATTTTATTTGTAAATGCTTTCGAGACACACAGGCACACGCACACACACACACGCATGCACACGCGCACGCACACACACACATCCAGACAAACACACACAGACACACACACACACACACACACACACACACACACACACGCATGCACACACGCACGCGCACACACACACAGACACACACACAACAAAGGAGCACAGCCGGCAAATGCACCCTGCATGACAACCACATACTAATTCTACCAGCAATACCATTACTTCTACCAGTGCTAATACAGATATACTATATATGTACTTTTGTTTGTCTTTAGACCTTAAGATAGGGTTAGTGGACTATGAACTAACAAATGTAGAGCCAGTCTGTGACTCCAGCCATGGTGGGACCCACTCAGCGGTTACAAAGCCGTAGATTTCGAGTTACGGGCGCAGCCATCGCTAGCCAGCAGCAGAAATGTTGTATAGGCCGCTAGAGGAGCTACATGCTACTCTACAGTGAACCACCAAGAAATATGAGTGAGTCACTTCGGTACTGCCTCCCGAAATACGCCTGAGACCGATCTGTTTTTTGATTGGCTTAGCTCTCTGTGTGCTGTCGATTCAAAGCTGTTGGCTCACTTCACTTGGTTGAAGATGTCAGGCAAGAGAAGAAAGGTGGACGACATCAGAGGCTATTTCAAGAAACGAAGTGTAAAATTGGAATGGTGCTATACTAAATGTTTAACTGCATATGCATCACATCAGCAGATAAAGCATCAAACAAAGTTAAAGTCAGGCATGTATCATCCCACCAAAGCTCAGACCAAACTTACGCCCTTGGTTGAAATACAAATGAAATACAGTACATGATCTGTTGAATTATATTCATCCTGTTCACAAGGAGAAAAAAAGATATATATCTTTGTCCATATAGCGCATGCTAGCCTTAGCATGTATCATCTTAGTGGTCTATAAAGTGCTAGCATTAGCTAAACATGTGTTATTCTCACAGTGTATAGTGTGCTAGTGTTAGCCAGCCTTGTATCATCTTAGCAGCCATTCTGAAGCATAATAATGGTTCATTATTTTCCACCACAGGATATAGGGTATACCTACAGTATATCATTTAAACATTTAATTAAAGCTGCGGGAGATGGCCGATGTGATGAGTTCATTGGAGCCAGGAAAAGAGGACTTCAGTGGTGGAGGTGGGCAGGAGAAGCAGGGTGCAAGCTCTGCCAAGGTTGGTTTCTCACTCTGTAGCACCACATGTTCACTCTCTGGTGCATCACTCTATAGCAGGGGTCAGCAACAATATTATTTGGCCCCTCAAATGCGATTTGTTATCTATCGTGCCTGACCCCTGCTCTGTAGCACCACGTGTATCACTCTGTAGCGCCACATGTGTCACTCTGTAGCACCACATGTATCACTCTGTAGCACCACATGTATCACTCTGTAGCACCACATGTATCACTCTGTAGCACCACGTGTATCACTCTGTAGCGCCACATGTGTCACTCTGTAGCACCACATGTATCACTCTGTAGCACCACGTGTATCACTCTGTAGCACCACATGTATCACTCTGTAGCACCACGTGTATCACTCTGTAGCGCCACATGTGTCACTCTGTAGCACAACATGTATCACTCTGTAGCACCACGTGTATCACTGTGTAGCACCACGTGTATCACTCTGTAGCACCACTTGTATCACTCTGTAGCGCCACATGTGTCACTCTGTAGCACCACATGTATCACTCTGTAGCACCACATGTATCACTCTGTAGCACCACGTGTATCACTCTGTAGCGCCACATGTGTCACTCTGTAGCACCACATGTGTCACTCTGTAGCACCACGTGTATCACTCTGTAGCACCACGTGTATTACTCTGTAGCACCACGTGTATCACTCTGTAGCACCACGTGTATCACTGTGTAGCACCACGTGTATCACTCTGTAGCACCACTTGTATCACTCTGTAGCACCACGTGTATCACTCTGTAGCACCACGTGTATCACTCTGTAGCACCACAGCATCACTCTGTAGCAGCACATGTGTCACTCTGTAGCACCAATTCAATCATCAGTCAGTGGATGCAACGGGGAGTGTGTCAGGGTTAGTTGGTTAGGGTTCTAATATATATATATATATATATATATATATATATATATATATATATATATATATGTACATCACATCACACACTCTGCTGTAGCTCTTGACCTCTATCAGCGTGGGTGAGGGAGAGGGTTAGGGTGAGGACGGGTGGTCGGCAGGTTTTTGTCTGACAGCGTCTGACATTTGAAGCACCTGCTGAAGGCCTGGTCCTGCTGTGACAGAGCAGAAGATGTTCTAAAAATAGAAGAGTAAAATATTGATAGTGGGCTGCAGAGGGTAGCATTTACCATCACCTTGAGATGAAGCAATAGGAGCCATGGAGCTACCCTAAATCCTAACCCTAATGCTCACCCTAGTAACACCCTTACCCTAGTACTCTAACCAGTATCCTGCCCTGTCCACATGGATTATGTATTATAATAAAATCCCATCCCCTTGAATGAACTACCAGCCTTTATTGCACGTACCTCCTGGTAACCCATAGCAACATGAACCACCACTGAAAAGCCATGTGAACACCTTGAGTGTTTCCCAGATGTTTCCAGGTTCTACTGAGAGGTTTCCAAAGCTGTCCAAGAGACTTCCCTCCATCGTGGTCGAGCCCATGGACTCCTCGGAGGTGGAGAGTGGGGAGCTACGCTGGCCCCCCACCGAAACACTCTCCCCAGAAACACAAGCTGTCAAACACATGGTTCCACCCTCCACCCAGACCCTACCAGGCCAGACCAGAGGTAAGAGAGGGAAGGAGCGGGCGATATGGGAGAAGGAGGGAGAGTGACAGGGAAGTAAGAAGGAAAGGAGGACGATATCTGGAGAGGGAGAAATGGGGGGTGGTAGAGATAGAGAAGGAATAGGGAGAAGAGGGAGGAATCTCAGCTTACATGCTGCATTAGTTGCGTTGGTTTCCTGTTCAGGGTTCAGGTTATGTTCCTGGGGGGTTGGTTTCAGCACTGGGAATACATGTAAGTGTCTTAGCAGAATGAACTTTGTCTTCCAGGTGAGGATGGGGTTGAAGGTGAAGATCTCCCTGGGGAGGACCAGCAGGAGACAAACTGATCTCCTGAGACCTTGGAGTCCCACGTGATAATCAAATACGCCTTCCACAAAACACCTTCTCAGCTCAACCAGCAGTCCTTAACATGTGTCGATCACAACGTGTCGTCGTTCTCCTAGCTGGGTTGTAAACAGATCAAATAGAGCCCAAACATGTAGGGCTAGGGGGAGATTCACTCCCTGGGAGGAGATAAAAGCAGGTCAGTTTTCTTGTCCGACTCATTTTGCGATACCACATTTCATCATAATTATTGGGACCTTGTGGTCTTTATTTGTCATTCCCATGTGACATGGGAACGAAATTCGTTCTCTGCATTTGACCCATCCTATTGTACATAGGAGCAGTGGGCTGCTATGATCAGCGCCCGGGGAGCAAGTTGGGGTTCAGGGTTCAGTGTCTTGCTCAAGGACACTTCGACATGTAGACAGTTTTTGGAAGTGGGGATCACAGGGATCGAACCCCCAACCCCGAACCCCCAACCCCGAACCCCCAACCCTACGGTTAGTGGACGACCACTAACCACCCGCTCTACCCACTGAGCTACATGCCGCCCCATAATGACCATTTTGAGTTTCATGAGAAGTTTACTGGAATAAAGACGACCTGTTCCCAGCGTGGTGGCCTGGCAGTGAGCGAAGGCATAGATCTATATCATTTGGCCAGTGTGTTGTACCTTCCCATGGAATCTGCGTGGTCCCAGAATCCCCTTCTCACTTTGTATGTGCAGTCGTCATTACGTTCCATGATGGTGATGACATCCTCACTACGTCATCACTGTTACACTAGAGAGCCATTCCTTTCACCCGGGGGACCTTATTTTCGAACGAACACGCACGACAACCCAACGCTGCGTTAAAGTGTGTCCATTTTAAAGTCGCTTTTGTCCAAAGCGACTTACAATCAGTACATTTGTGGGGTTCAACATGTGGACAGTTGGAGGAGAGGGATTGAGGGGATTGAACCGCCGACCCTACGGTTAGCGACCTGCTCTGTCTGCCCGCTCTACCCACTGAGCTACTGCCACCCCACCGCATCATTGGTCTCGCACAGTGTATTTTAAATTTTAGATATATTTTAAATTGACGAAAGTCATGTGTATAATTCATGGCACAATTCAATAAGTGAAAAGTACTATTTGTCTTGCGAAGTTGACATAGATTTTGTGAAATAAGGTCCTATGAGGGCAGAAGAGGAGGCTCTCTATAGCGAAGGCATACCTTACATTATCGCATGGTGAGTCTTTGTTGGTTAATATGACCCATCTGATGTCAGCTCCCTAGAAACTCACCATCCTCACTGTAACACTAACCTCCATCCTGACTGTAACACTAACCTCCATCCTCACTGTACCACTAACCTCCATCCTGACTGTAACACTAACCTCCATCCTGACTGTAACACTAACCTCCATCCTCACTGTAACACTAACCTCCATCCTTACTGTAACACTAACCTCCATCCTCACTGTACCACTAACCTCCATCCTGACTGTAACACTAACCGTCATCCTCACTGTAACACTAACCTCCATCCTCACTGTACCACTGACCTCCATCCTGACTGTAACACTAACCTCCATCCTCACTGTAACACTAACCTCCATCCTTACTGTAACACTAACCTCCATCCTCACTGTACCACTAACCTCCATCCTGACTGTAACACTAACCTCCATCCTCACTGTAACACTAACCTCCATCCTTACTGTAACACTAACCTCCATCCTCACTGTACCACTAACCTCCATCCTTACTGTAACACTAACCTCCATCCTGACTGTAACACTAACCTCCATCCTTACTGTAACACTAACCTCCATCCTCACTGTACCACTGACCTCCATCCTGACTGTAACACTAACCTCCATCCTCACTGTACCACTAACCTCCATCCTGACTGTAACACTAACCTCCATCCTCACTGTACCACTAACCTCCATCCTTACTGTAACACTAACCTCCATCCTCACTGTACCACTAACCTCCATCCTGACTGTAACACTAACCTCCATCCTCACTGTAACACTAACCTCCATCCTTACTGTAACACTAACCTCCATCCTCACTGTACCACTAACCTCCATCCTTACTGTAACACTAACCTCCATCCTGACTGTAACACTAACCTCCATCCTTACTGTAACACTAACCTCCATCCTCACTGTACCACTGACCTCCATCCTGACTGTAACACTAACCTCCATCCTCACTGTACCACTAACCTCCATCCTGACTGTAACACTAACCTCCATCCTCACTGTACCACTAACCTCCATCCTGACTGTAACACTAACCGTCATCCTCACTGTAACACTAACCTCCATCCTCACTGTACCACTAACCTCCATCCTGACTGTAACACTAACCGTCATCCTCACTGTAACACTAACCTCCATCCTCACTGTACCACTGACCTCCATCCTGACTGTAACACTAACCTCCATCCTTACTGTAACACTAACCTCCATCCTCACTGTACCACTGACCTCCATCCTGACTGTAACACTAACCTCCATCCTCACTGTACCACTGACCTCCATCCTGACTGTAACACTAACCTCCATCCTCACTGTAACACTAACCTCCATCCTCACTGTAACACTAACCTCCATCCTCACTGTACCACTAACCTCCATCCTTACTGTAACACTAACCTCCATCCTGACTGTAACACTAACCTCCATCCTCACTGTACCACTAACCTCCATCCTGACTGTACCACTGACCTCCATCCTGACTGTAACACTAAGCTCCATCCTTACTGTAACACTAACCTCCATCCTGACTGTACCACTAACCTCCATCCTCACTGTACCACTAACCTCCATCCTCACTGTACCACTAACCTCCATCCTGACTGTAACTAAACCGTCATCCTCACTGTAACATTAACCTCCATCCTCACTGTACCACTAACCTCCATCCTCACTGTAACACTAACCTCCATCCTCACTGTAACACTAACCTCCATCCTCACTGTACCACTAACCTCCATCCTGACTGTAACTAAACCGTCATCCTCACTGTAACATTAACCTCCCTCCATTCTAGGGTTAGCCTAGCCCAGAGTCCCATCCGGCTACACGTGGTTTATAAATCAAGTGACGCTGTGGTCTGGTGTCCACCAATAACAGCCATGTGTGCCGTCCCAGGAGATCTGCACGCTACATGTGGTTTATAAATCAAGTGACGCTGTGATAAAAATGTTCAACTTTTAATAATCACAGTTGTTTTCAAGGAATGCTATACAGTTCGGAGGCTATTTATTTTGGTCAGTGTAGTCGGTACCTTTCCATTCCAGTATGTTTACAGTGTTGACTATATTATTGTCAAAGTGAATGTATTTATTTTAGCTGTTTCTTGAGGTCTATGAGCAGGAATGATTTTAGGAAAAACATGTATTTAAATGTGTTACCTTTGACATACCTTTGTATTTATTTATTTATTTATTTAACGATTGAATGCTTAAATTATTATATAAATAATAATTATTTTAAACATTCTTGGACCATGTTTTCATTGTTTTACATGTTTCAGTTTTTAGCTAGATAAAAACACAGAGGTAAAAGTCAGAAGACTCAGAAGGCAATAATTTACAACAAGTTACAACTGACTTATATATAAGACGATAGAAGATCAAGAAGGAAGGTGTAGCAGGAACAGAGGTCTATTGTAGCAGTAAGATGTAGCAGGATACAATTTTATAAACATAAAATGTCTACATAAAATGTCGCTACATTGTCCAATTAGACACTCGCTGTTGAAAACGACCTCTACCTCATCTTGTGAACACGAGATTATGCTCCTCAAGTTATGTATATAGCCTTTAGTAAATTTGTGTAAAACAGTTCAGCAAGTGGCCGTTCGCTGATGAGGTGGATCTCGTGATAACAGAAGGCGTCATCATTTTCTAGTGTTGTTGATCAAAAGCCGCATATGTGCCATAGGACAAGAACCATTGGTCTCTAGCGCCTACCACTGGCGAAATAGAGGATTCATCAACAGAAAACGAGCGACGGTAATAGGCCTACAGATGTCATCTAACAGTGAGGTAGATGAGTGGGGGGTTGGGAGTTGGGGGTGAGAGGGTGAGGGAGAGCGGGGGCATAGAGCGAGGGAGTGAGAGTTGGTTGAGAGAAAGGGAGGGCGAGAGGGAGTTGGGGAGAGGGGGGATAAAATAAAAATTTCTCTATCTCCGGTTTATATTTTGTAGCACATAAAATACGTTGCTTTGCTTATTTTATGAGTTTGTCTATGAGTTTGTTTTATTTTTGCACCACAAGTGCAAAAATTACTTTTTATTCCATCTTCATTGTTCAATACACGTATTGCTACAAAAGTGTCTGCTAATTGAGAGTAAAAGGGAGTGGGAGAGAGAGGGCGCGGTTGGTTTTGATGCTGGTGAAGTGTGCTGACATCACTTTCATCTCCTCACTCGCAGGCTTCAAACAGGTCCTCTAACTTGGTAGATAGCGGCAGGGAGACAGAGAGAGAGAGAGAGAGAGAGAGAGAGAGAGAGAGAGAGAGAGAGAGAGAGAGAGAGAGAGAGAGAGAGAGAGAGAGAGAGAGAGAGAGAGAGAGAGAGAGAGAGAGAGGTGCAGTGTTGAAATGCAGATTAAGGTGCAGAGTGCATGTTGAAATGCAGATTAAGGTGCAGAGTGCATGTTGAAAAACAGGAAAAGTGGCAGTAGTGATAACTACTTTAACTACAAGTGGTGGAAAAATACAATCAAAAACACTATAGATGAAATATAGATAATATAGAAATCTAACTCTCTAATATATACAGTGTGTGTGTGTGTGTGTGTTTGTGTGTGTGTGTGTGTGTGTATACATACGAAAAAAAAGAATGACGTCGTCTCTTATCGCCCCCCAGTGGAAGAGACGCACCACAGCAGGGGGCTACAGGTGTGGGACATATTTACAAGTGAACAAGTTTACTCTGACGAGAGAGCGTTTCAGGGCCGACAGGTGTGACGCGCTGCGGAGTCGCGCACGGCCTGACTTATAGAGAGCTGCAAGCGTCGCTTTAAAGATTAACTTGGTGAACTTCTCACCGATAACTGACGGGTCAAAGAGTGACGCCTCGTTCGGGCTTTCAACAGACTCCTTCCCAACAATGGCAGCGGTGGCGTCACCCTGCCTCCCCCTGCGGTTGTGCGTCCGGAGGTGAGGCAGGTGAGTGGAAAGTGAAAGCAGGTAGACCGGTCGAGGAAGGGTCGGAGGACGACTCAACGGTCACACAAGTAAGTAGTTTGAAGCTAAACTGTTCATGTGTATGCCTGCCATTGTTAATGCCCACACTGTGGATGCCTACATTTTTAATGCCTGCATTAATAATGCCTACTACATTGTGTAGAAGTTCGGTGTGCGTCTGTGTTTGTAGTGTTTATTTGCGTAACTGTCGACGAGCCAAAGCCAAGTCGCAGTATGTCTCTTAAAGGGCACCAACTCAAGTTGACTTTGGACCTTTCATTAGCGAACGAACCTGAGTGCCCTTTACTGGGTTCGTGTCTAATATTGTGAAACTGTTGCGTTCTTCCCTGGGTAGACGTAGTCAGGCTGTGACCTTAACCCTTAGATCCTAAGCCTCTGAGGTCAGGGGTAGGTTTAGGTTTAGGGATAGGCTGACCCGGACTTCTGTAGGGGGCCGGTTTTTATGAACAAGCTTTTTTCCCCCCCCTGTACACTGGCAATCAAAGTACATGGCGTTATCATTGAAAATGTAAATGTGCACCTCGGAGACTTTTGTTTGCTTTCCAGATTTATTATGAATTGGGATAATTGTGATGTGTTCTCTCTCTCTCTCTCTCTCTCTCTCTCTCTCTCTCTCTCTCTCTCTCTCTCTCTGTCTCTCTCTGTCACACACACACACACACACACACACACACACACACACACACACACACACACACACAATGAGAGGCTGCTCACTGCAGAGCCGATGGGTTTATCTCCACCTCAACTCTGTACAAGTAGCGTCTTGCCTCGGAGACCCCTCTGGTATGTCCACCGTCTGGAAACCTAACCCGTTTGGACGTCGGAACAACGAATGAAGGCCTCCTAATCTGGGGCTAGGCAGCCAGGCCTGGGGCTGTAGCCGCAGACGCCCAGCTTTTGGGGGGGTCGCTTTGGGTTGTTTCAAGGGTCAGGGTTAGCACTACGCACTCTGATGGCTACCAGACAACTGAACTGAACTCAAAGCGCCATAACAACTCAAAACGTCCTCGATCGACGACAGGTGTGACAGGATTAACAGCCACCTTTTGCGTCCGGATTCAGCCTGGATCTTGACCATGTTTCCACTGAGCCCAGTCTCGCAAGGACAAGACGTCCTTACTCACCTAGTCCACAGGCAAACTGCTAATCGCCCGACTTTTCTTCTTTTGAATTGATTAGCGGTGTGACGATGGAGGAGTCTAGGGCAGCAGAAGGCACCTCTGGTTCCCCGGACGGAGACCTGACACCCAGCCTGAAGAGTCCCACAAGTCCCCTGAAGTTGTCTGGCCGAGGTCGACCGTTTTCTGCAGGTGCAAGCAAGTCAAAGGTCACAACATCGCCCACATCGACAAGTAAGAGTTGTCAACAACTTTAGTTTTAATTCAATGATTTGCAGGCTAAACGTACTATTATTCTTATATATATATATATATATATATATATATTACATATATTCCTATTGTGTGCTTGATAATAGCATTCATTGTTAGTTAAGCCACTCTTCAGTGGCGGTTATCCAGATGATAGACTAGTTAAACCTGTTTCACGGATGCTAACCGGTGTGTATGATTCGTTTTTCTGATACAGAAGGCTGTAACAAAGGTTGACCCCGGGTCACCATCTCTGACATTGCAGTTGTGTGTAAAATATACACACACACACACACACACACACACACACACACACACACACACACACACACACACACACAGAGCCGCTCAGCTAGGCTTCACCAGAAGGCCTTTCTGTTTCCCAGACTGGAGTGGCGGCACTTCCATGACATCTCCTCTGAAGACCATCAGTGGGTTGTTCCAGAAGAGAGAAGATGGAGTGGCTGAGGAGCCTGAGAGGAGACCACTCAGACATTCTGCTACACTCCCAGGTAGGATCTTCAAGAAACAGCCTTAGCGCAGTAGAATGCTCTCTACAGCACTCACACTCAAACAACACTACCACAACGCTCTCTACGACACTTGTTTTTGTCTTATTTTTAGAACACTGAAATCTATTTTTAGAACACTCTTGTGCCGGCCACTGGCAGCGCCAGAGCTTTCCATCCGGCCCCAGAATATTTCTGAATTCAGGAATAGCATAGTGAAGAGGAAAAAGTATCGCTAAAATATCGCTTTCGCCCCCTAGTGGCTTGCTGCCGTACATGTAATGTGAGTCTGTTAATATAATATTTTGTTAATTTATTTTATTTTATTTATTTTATTTTACGAAAGCATCTGGCCCTCACAATGTCTGCCGAGAAAAATTCTGGCCCCGGGACAAATGTAGTTGATGACCCCCTTCTCTAGTGCAATGCTCTAGAACACTGAAATCTACGTTTAGAACACTCTCGTAGTGCAACACTCTAGAACGCTCAGGTCTCAGGCTGCGGGACTCGCTCTGGGGTGATGTAGAGAACGTGGAGAACTGTGTGTTGCGCAGAGCTGGCGTCTCCCGGCGAGCTGTTCAGCCTGAAAGGGATTCGCCGCAGCCTGCGGCTCAGCAGGAGAGGCAAGGAGACGGAGCACAGGAAAGAGAAGGAGCAGAAGGTGATGCTTTCAGAGCCCCCGGAGGAGGTGAAGGAGGTCGAGGAGATGGCGGAGCTGGCCGAGTCCTACACACTCCCCGAGGTCCTCCCTACGCCCTTGTCAGGTATGGCTTTAAAGGTGCGCTTCATGCTTCAGGTACGGTACTAATGATTTATTTCCTCTCAGGTTCTAATACAGGGTTCTCGCAGAACGTCATATTTTCCATTTTAATTTCTGAAACGGTTGGATTGCTCAAAACGCTTCTTATTTGAGTGATGTTGCTGAAGAAAAAAGCGCAATGCCACTTCAGCGCAGTGTGGAGGAACTCAGTGGCCTTCCGATCCGGTCTTGATAAGATACGACCAGGAGACTCTAAGACGGTTCGCAGCGGAAAACCAGCAGAGATTAAACCTAAAAAGAGACACCATGTCTTGGAATGCCTTTAGCGTGAACCTTGTTGTTTTTACATACAACAACCCTGTTCAGTCATGTTGAGGCAACAACTGCTGACGCTGCCAGTCTGAGTTCATAAGACCATCCCCACAGCTGCCCCTGACCCTACCCTTGTATTGCACGCTGAATACACATCACAGGTAAACCAAATGGTGTCACTGTTTGGCTCTCGTTAGTACAAGAGTGTAGTATAGAGCAGAGGATACAGTTTATAGAATGGAGTATATACTCCATTCTATAAACTGTATCCTCTGCTCTAGGTTGTAGTTTATATAGTACATGGAGTAGAGTAGAGTGTTTATCAAGTAACTGCCCGGGGACAACAGATGTAAATCAGCTGCTAGCTAACTCTGGTGTTTTTACTGTTAATTGTGCGCTGTCCCTGCAAAGATAAACAATAAAATAAAGTATAGAGTTTAGATACTATTAGAGTTGTTGTTTTCTGGCCTGAGGTTAACAAAACATGACAAAACCTGCTCTCTTCCTCTGCTCTCCCCCTATATCTTCTCTCTCCTCTCTCCTCCTCTTCTTCTCCTTTTCCTTTCCTCTTCTCAATTCCGCTCCTCGCTGCTTCTCCTCTGGCCCTCTCAGTGATGCAGATCAACAAACTGATTGAGATGGAGGTGCTGGAGGAGGCTCACCTGAACCTCCTGTCTCTGCGACAGGAGTTCCAGGAGGAGCATCCCGGGGAGCAGCAGTGCTCCAGGGAGCTGTCCAAGAAGGAGAAGGACCTCCAGCTCCTCTACAGAGCTCTGGGGGACAAGGTGAGGGCCATCGTGCGGGACTCCAGCTCCCTACTCTCCAGGAACATGGGCCTCCTGGTGCACGTGGCCCGCATTGTCCAGGAGGAGGAGCGCAGGGCAGGGGAGCCGGGCGGCCTGGCCCTGCCGGGGGGCTGGAGGGAGATGTGGAGGGAAGCGGTGAGCGACGGGGCGCGGGCCACCCTGGCCAGGGTTCACCTGGACGGTCCAGATCAGAACTCGGCCTGGCTGGCGGTGCACCTGGGCCTGCTGGGCTGGTCCGTAGTGCAGGACCTAGAGAGGGTGAAGGCAGACCTCCGGGGTTCCTATCCTCCCAGTTTCAAGGTGTTCGGCACCTACGTGAGGGCATACCACTCGGTGGTGGGGCAGCACCTCAAGATGCTCCAGCCGCAAGTGTCGGAGCTGAAGGACCACTTCGCCCTGTTGGACTGGATTCTTAACCGCTACCAGAGGTATGTCCACTCCTGCCTCATCCCCTAGAGGTCCTCTAGGGGACTACTACCAGAGGTGCATTTACTGTTCCAGCATGCCAGAGATCCCAAGGGAAGGACACTGTGTCCTGTCTAACCCTACGGACTTGAGGTCCCATGCTACCTCCAGACATGATGTCTCACCCTCCAGACATGATGTCTCACCCTACAGACATGAGGTCTCACCCTGCAGACATGAAGTCTCACCTAACCTACAGACATGAGGTCTTACCCTGCAGACATGAAGTCTCACCTAACCTACAGACATGAGGTCTTACCCTGCAGACATGAAGTCTCACCTAACCTACAGACATGAGGTCTTACCCTGCAGACATGAGGCCTCACCTGACCTACAGACATGAGGTCTCACCCTGCAGACATGAGGTCTCACCTGACCTACAGACATGAGGTCTTACCCTGCAGACATGAGGTCTCACCTGACCTACAGACATGAGGTCTCACCCTGCAGACATGAGGTCTCACCCGACCTACAGACATGATGTCTCACCCTGCAGACATGAGGCCTCACCTGACCTACAGACATGAGGTCTCACCCTGCAGACATGAGGTCTCACCTGACCTACAGACATGAGGTCTTACCCTGCAGACATGAGGTCTCACCTGACCTACAGACATGATGTCTCACCCTGCAGACATGAGGTCTCACCCGACCTACAGACATGATGTCTCACCCTGCAGACATGAGGTCTCACCCGACCTACAGACATGATGTCTTACCCTGCAGACATGAGGTCTCACCCTGCAGACATGAGGTCTCACCTGACCTACAGACATGAGGTCTTACCCTGCAGACATGAAGTCTCACCTAACCTACAGACATGAGGTCTCACCCGACCTACAGATGTCGAGGATAAAACATGCTACTTTCACAAAATAAGAGAGGTTGAGAAAACCGAGATTGAAAGCTAAAGACTTTACTATTACTTGTAAACAAACCTGAGTTTGTTTGCATAGGAACTCCTGATCTGTGTCCGGCTTCCAGTTACATTTCCAAAAGGTGTGGCTTCCTTACACATACACTGACCAATCACAACACTCTGTGTGTTGGACCTGAAGATCTGGCATGTCCCTTCTGACCCTCACCACAGTTCCCAATTTGCTGAACACTGACTTCTTGGTTCTCCATGGATTTTCCCTGTAAACACTTGGTGTCTTTAAACCTTAGTCATAAGGCAGTAAGACATTCTGTGTTTAAAATCCATTTATGACCTCATTGATTGCAATGCTCTACATACAGCCTGTTTAACTTGGACTGTATCACTGGTGAGCTTATCATCTTTCTTCTTTATTGATGTCCTCACTCTCCCTCCTTTATTGTCCACATGGCTGATCTACAGAAGGCAGATGTCAGGACTCTTCTTGGGGTCAGCTTGTGATGCAAGGTGGATCAGTGATTGAGGAATGTGTAGCTGTCACGTGCTGTCACCTGGGATGTATTCCCTTGTTGATTCTGTTATTCCCCACTTATTCCACCAATATAGACAAGACGATGATTATAAGTGCCTCAACCATAAGGTAAATTTGTCCCACACAGACACAAGGTCTCACCCTGCAGACAGAGTTGAGTGAGGTGATGCTTGAGAGATCATTGAGTTGATTACGTTGAAGATTATTAAAATCACTGTCAGTCAATGTGTCTGCTTTGAAGCTGCCTGTGTTAAGCGTTCCTTCCCACTGCAGGTCCATTCAACACTCTGCTCAATCGAGTGCAGTGCAGGGTTGGGGGCAAACATGGCAGTGCTTCAGAAAAAAAAAAAAATCTTATTTTTCCTCCCTTTCAGTGAGAAGATTATGGGTAGCCCGTCCCTCTGCCCAGAGATGCAGTCTGAGAGCACGGAACTGGTCCTGGATGAGGGCTTCCTCGACCAGCTCAGAGACCAGTACTGCAGCCGTCTCCAGGTGGGCTCTGAGTGGTGTTGTACCATGGCTGTCCCCCAGGGGGCAGCGTGACATTACTATTAGTTAGTGTTAGTCGTCGTCTGGACGCTCAGCCAAGTATGTCATCGTTGCCAAACCACACATGTTTTCCTTTGGATGTTACGTTAGGGCTTTGAGTACGAAATCTATATGAAGGACTAACTTCATATCATGATGCCCACATCATAGATATAGGGTTCAGCTTTACTAGTACACCCTGGTTATGTGCAACTCTGGCTGAGAATCGGATCGTGTTTATAGGCATAAAACTGTAAAAATATATAATCTGCACAGCGTGCAAAACAGGGCAGAAGGCAGAGGAGCTGGAGGATGCAGCGGTTGAAAGAGTTCATGTTCATGTTCAGTTCATGTTCTCAGAAGCTGAAGATGTTTCTTGAAGACGGGAAGGCCCTTCTGCCGCTTGTGCGTGACTATGTAGCCACACAAAGTCTTTGTTTCCATGTTCCCCCTTCTTCTGACAAATGTATTTTTCCACTGTCTATCAGATCGACTTGAGATCTTCCCTGGGGGAAATTCTAGTTATGGAAAACGAGTTCTGGAAGGAGGGGAAATCCTATGACGTGGAAGAAGAATTCCTCAGTTCCCAGATTGATGGCGACATCCGCACGGTATGCTGACTCATAAACCCAAACAGCACCGTGCTGTTGGCCCACAGTATTGGGCTAACCCCTGGTTATTTTCAGAGAGTCCAGGGGATGATTTCAACTGCTGGACGAGTTGACGCCCATCTGGAACAGAAAGTGATCCACTCCTGTTTGGAAGAGTTGAAACACTTTCCTAAGAGGTAAAATGGACAGCGTTTTAAATATTGTTTACTGGTGTGGTTATGATTACTAGAATACATATCAGGTGCTGCACGAGACGACAGGTTGAAGACTGGCAGACACAAACAACTCACAGTTGAAAGTGAAAGTCAAACTTCAGAGTGGGGAAGTGGTTAGAAGGGGATTTCACATGCTTCACTGTCGCTGTAATATTCCATTATTTCACAATCACACAATCAGCAGTGAGAGGATACAGAGCAGATTTAATATACGTCCTCTGAGGTCATAGGGTGTTTCGGGTCTCTCAACATCAGACACCCTCGCCCAGGCGACCCAGCCGGGGGTGATCAGACCCCGGCTTGTGTCTAGGTAGCTTGTGTGGTCCACGGATCACCCCTCATGATCCACAGCCATCTTGATGCCTTCTCAGCAGCATCAGTGGTGTTTTTTGATGGCTTTCTTGCTGTGCAGTCCCCTTATTCCCAACAACTTGAGGGCACTGCAGAGTGACTGGCCTGCGAAACCTCAGCATCCAACCTCAATGGGGCTGCACCGAGTCTTCCATCCGTTGCCCCAGCATTCGCCTGCCAGCTCCTCATACTTGGCCCTCTTCCTCTCAAATGCCTCCTCCATCCGGTCTTCCCAGGGCACAGTCAACTCCAGCAGTATCACCTGCCTTGTTGATTCTGACATAAGAAACAAGTCTGGCCTAAGTGTGGTCACTGTGATGGTCTCTGGGAATTTAAGCTGTTTCCCCAAGTCCACCTTCAGCTGCCAGTCCCTAGCTGTTGTCAGGAGCCCCCCTGTTTGGCTTGGGCGGTGTTGAGGCTTCTCACCAACAGTGTTGGGTAGTAACGCATTACTTAGTAATATATTACTGTAATATTATTACTTTACCCAGTAACGAGTAATATAACGAGACTACTATGCCAAAAAGTAATATTATGTCTCGCTACTCTGGCAAATGCGGGCTTCGTTACTCGTTACAATGGCTGTTAATTTGTGCAGGGCTGAAGCGTGCGCAAATAGAACAGATCTACAAGCCATTACACACTGTGATTAGCGATGCATAGTAGCTTGTAGATCTGTTCCTTTTACTGCGCACAGTCATGACATCACGTACTCCCTGTAAATGCGACACGTGGATCAGATAAACAAATCAAAACATGGCGATGAATGGACAACTACTCGGCAGCACTATGACTTTCCACGGCTGGAAATATCGGCATTATTTTGAATTTTTATCAGGCAAGGACGAAAAGAACATAAATGTCCGTTGCACTTTGTGCGGGGAAAAAAAGTACTTTCCAGCGCAAAAAATACCACGTCACACCTGCACACAACTGGAAAAGGTCCACGAAAATGTCAAGATAGTGGCGAAAGCAGACCGTGATGTAAGTGTAAGGAATAAGTTAGTGAATTCAACACTCCATAGAAATGTGTTGACAACTGGAATAATTGAGTACTTGAAATTAGATGGAGTGTTGAATTCACTAACTTTTTCCTCACACTTGTGAGTTTTGAAGAGGACTTTTACGAACTTATCCGGAAAGACGGAAGTGACTTCGACGCAGGGGTAGCCTTAGCAACAGAGAGTTGAAGCTATCAGAAAAGTGCTCTTTTAAATAAACTCCTGGTGTACTTAAACACTTTAAAATGCCTCGTTTTGTGAGTACAGACCATATATGTACTAATACAGAAGTTGGGTAACAATCCATGCATTATTAGTGGGGTAATTTACGAGATATACAGTGTACCGGGCACTCCAATACTAAGCCATTCGGCTGATACCCCTAAACTTGATAAATATTGACCGTCGCTAAAAATGCATCTGAGGGGGTATTTGGCTGGATTATTGGTGGAAATTACCTCAGGGTGAATTTTACTCCGAACCATCATTTTAAGTTTAAAAAGCCAGAGACTGTTGCTTTATTTTTTATTCTATTTTTATACTAGATATCTAAGACACTTTATTTTGTTTCATAGACTACAAGTCTACTAGCCTGGGAATTCCCATGCTGCTTTGCGCGCGATTTCATTCTCACTGCAAAGACATCTCATCTCATCGAGATGTGGACGCGTCAGCCAGGCTACAAGTCTACAGTATAATATATATGTCAGACTCGGGTATATGTCAGGTTTTGTTGGTTACACAGTGAAAAAGTTTACAAAGTCAAAGAGACTGCTGCTGTATTTTTGGGGGGATTTTATATAGGCTACACTATAAGCTGTCTGTGACCTACAGACTATCAGGTTGTTGGTTGCATTGTTAAAGCGTTAGGTTGCATTGTGAAAGTCAAAGGTTGTTCTGGTTGCACTTGTTCACTGTCACTGTTCACTTTATCATTATTCCACTAAATTGGATTCAGTTCCAAAAGGACCTTGCTAAACCAATTGTGGTGTTGTCCATCGTTTTGCGGGTGGGAGGGGGGAAAGTAATATGTAATAAGAAAGTAAAGTAATATTATTACTCTTGATTCTAAGTAATAAGTAATATAACTATATTACTTTTCTACGGAGTAATATGTAATAAGTAACTTATTACTCCACTAAGTAATATTGCCCAACACTGCTCACCAAATTTAAAAAAGGTGATTGAATGCCTAGCAGGTTGTTGCTGCTTGCTGATGTAGATGGTAGATAAAATCTTGCCCAACAAGGTTTACAAATGGGACCCTGGACTTTTTTGTAGTTGAAGTGGTGTGTTTATAAACCGTTTCTGTGTTGGATGGGGTGTTTTCAGTGTTCGATGCTCTGTCTCCTGTCTGTATTTGTCTATTTTTCCTCTGCAGGTTTGAGGCAGAGTTGATGAGCAGCTGTAGCTCTGAGGTTCACCCTGTACCCCCCACCCTCAGGGTGAAGTATCTCATCACATCCATCAACACTTTCACCACACTACAGTAAGCACCACCTCTTCAGCTTCATCACATGTCAGTAGTACGCACCACCTACACCTTCAGCTTCACCACACTACAGTAAGCACCACCTCCATCAACAGCTTCACCATTCTAAATTAAATGACTCGATTTCCTGTAAACCAGCCGTTTACAGGAAGACTTACTTACCCTGGAAGACTGCCCAACCCCATAGTGGCAGTTGGCTGGCTATCTGCCAAATAGCTTAATGTTTTGTCCCAGCTAAGCATTTTAATGCCTTTTAAAGTCCCCTGAACAGAGACTAACTAACGCTGAGCAGAGACTAACTAACCCTTAATAGAGACCAACTAACTAAACCTGGACAGAGACACGCCTTAGGGACAAGAGATTAGGCTTGGTCACCCATATGATCTGTGAACAAATGGTCACTTGAGCATGTAAACCATTTGCATACAGCCGTTGTAAAGACTTGTGCTTCACCAGAGGGATTGTGTTTTACCTGTGGTACCCCAGGCAGCACCTGGAGCAGCACAGAGCCAGCTGCCCCCAGGGAGTAGCTGAGTTCAAGCAGGAGGTGGACTCCCTGCAGGGAAGGCTGGCCCTCAGCCTGGAAGAGCAGTACAAGAACGACATCAAGGTGGGGGGAGATGAACCCTAGCTTTAGCCCTGACCCTCTGCCCTAATCCTAGTTCCACGAATCAGACTTCATGTTACTCATCTGACTCAGCAGACTAGTTCAATTGGGGCGAACGGTAGGGCCCTAAGGCTCTCTCTGGTGTTTTGCAGCCCTATATGAGGCGCATGATGACGAGGGAGTGGCTGACCGACGATGAAGATTTCCAGAAGCTGTTGAGACGGGCCGAGCTGCTCGGCGAGCAGTGCTCCCAGATGAGGCCTCCCACTGTGCAGGTGAGGCACTGCGGGTCAGCAGCCCGCCTGTGGCTCACGACCACAGGAAGACGAGACGGAACCACCTGGACGGCTGTTTCCTCCAGAAGGACACCTCCCCTTCCTGGTGCTAGCCTTCGCTCGTTGTTCTTCATTGACCGGCAACAGGAATTTCCAGTTAATTGACATTTTGACCCGTTATTGTGTGCACGCTCTTTAAGAGGTGAGCGTGGCTGGTTACAAATAACAGGAAGTTGTAGTTGGCGGTAGATCAGGTGACGGGGTACCCTAACAAGGAGTTCCTCATCTCGTTTGGTGCACTGCTAGGGGCTGGTGGACCGTCTGCACCACC
This sequence comes from Urophycis tenuis, assembly GCA_036785325.1. Lineage (NCBI taxonomy): Eukaryota > Metazoa > Chordata > Actinopteri > Gadiformes > Phycidae > Urophycis > Urophycis tenuis. The sequence goes on along the minus strand of JAXIVH010000100.1, from coordinate 191,984 downwards.
ATACGGTGAAGGAGTACATCGCCCAGCTCATGAAGACCTCCTACTCCTGCAAGAACAGGAAGCATCAGATTGGGGCCAGGAAGCTACGGGCGCAATGGGGGAAGCTCACAAACCTGTTTATTGACATGGTAAAAGCATGCCATGCTAATCTGTGCTACACTACAATATGCTGCTCCGTCCTACAACTGTGCTAAACTATGCTACACTACATACTATATACTACACTATGCTACACTACATAGTATATACTACACTATGTTACACTACATCGTATATACTACACTACATACTATATGCTACACTACTTAGTAGAAACTACACTACACACTATGCTACACTATATAAACACAACATATACACAGATACACAACTACATCACCGGTACTACTCTACAACTACACTTCTGAATTTCTTCTTTCTATTAGAAATCCACACATGAGTGGCTCCACCCCCTGGGAGACCATCTTAGTGACATCATCGGACAGAAGGACAAAAGGGACATCAAGAACCATCTGCATCCTCTGGTGCAGTACCCGGACCTGAGGTGAGGCAGGGTTAGGGTTAGTACCCGGACCTGAGGTGAGGCAGGGTTAGTACCCGGACCTGAGTTGAGGCAGGGTTAGTACCCGGACCTGAGGTGAGGCAGGGTTAGTACCCGGACCTGAGGTGAGGCAGGGTTAGTACCTGGACCTGAGGTGAGACAGGGTTAGTACCTGGACCTGAGGTGAGGCAGGGTTAGTACCCGGACCTGAGGTGAGGCAGGGTTAGTACCTGGACCTGAGATGAACCAGGGTTAGGGTTAGTACCCGGACCTGAGGTGAGACAGGGTTAGGGTTAGTACCCAGACCTGAGGTGAGGCAGGGTTAGTACCCGGACCTGAGGTGAGGCAGGGTTAGTACCTGGACCTGAGGTGAGGCAGGGTTAGGGTTAGTACCCAGACCTGAGGTGAGGCAGGGTTAGTACCCGGACCTGAGGTGAGGCAGGGTTAGGGTTAGTACCCAGACCTGAGGTGAGGCAGGGTTAGTACCCGGACCTGAGGTGAGGCAGGGTTAGGGTTAGTACCCAGACCTGAGGTGAGGCAGGGTTAGTACCCGGACCTGAGGTGAGGCAGGGTTAGGGTTAGTACCCAGACCTGAGGTGAGGCAGGGTTAGTACCCGGACCTGAGGTGAGGCAGGGTTAGTACCTGGACCTGAGGTGAGGCAGGGTTAGGGTTAGTACCTAGACCTGAGGTGAGGCAGGGTTAGGGTTAGTACCCGGACCTGAGGTGAGGCAGGGTTAGTACCTGGACCTGAGATGAGACAGGGTTAGGGTTAATACCTGGACCTGAGGTGAGGCAGGGTTAGTACCTGGACCTGAGGTGAGGCAGGGTTAGGGTTAGTACCTGGACCTGAGGTGAGGCAGGGTTAGGGTTAGTACCCGGACCTGAGGTGAGGCAGGGTTAGGGTTAGTACCTAGACCTGAGGTGAGGCAGGGTTAGGGTTAGTACCTGGACCTGAGGTGAGGCAGGGTTAGGGTTAGTACCCGGACCTGAGGTGAGGCAGGGTTAGGGTTAGTACCCGGACCTGAGGTGAGGCAGGGTTAGGGTTAGTACCCAGACCTGAGGTGAGGCAGGGTTAGGGTTAGTACCCGGACCTGAGGTGAGGCAGGGTTAGGGTTAGTACCCGGACCTGAGGTGAGGCAGGGTTAGTCCCTGGACCTGAGGTGAGGCAGGGTTAGTACCTGGACCTGAGATGAACCAGTGTTAAGGTTAGTACCTGGACCTGAGGAGAGGCAGGGTTAGGGTTAGTACCCTGACCTGAGGTGAGGCAGGGTTAGGGTTAGTACCTGGACCTGAGGTGAGGCAGGGTTAGGGTTAGTACCCGGACCTGAGGTGAGGCAGGGTTAGGGTTAGTACCTGGACCTGAGGTGAGGCAGGGTTAGGGTTAGTACCTGGACCTGAGGTGAGGCAGGGTTAGGGTTAGTACCTGGACCTGAGGTGAGCCAGGGTTAGTACCTGGACCTGAGGTGAGGCAGGGTTAGGGTTAGTACCCTGACCTGAGGTGAGGCAGGGTTAGGGTTAGTACCTAGACCTGAGGTGAGGCAGGGTTAGGGTTAGTACCCGGACCTGAGGTGAGGCAGGGTTAGGGTTAGTACCTGGACCTGAGGTGAGGCAGGGTTAGGGTTAGTACCTAGACCTGAGGTGAGGCAGGGTTAGGGTTAATACCTGGACCTGAGGTGAGGTGAGCTGAGTGGACCTGAAGTAGAAATGATTTTGGGCAGTGTCAGGTACTTTAGTGAAGGGAACTGATTTTCATTGCGCAACCTGTGCGTGTCCCAGCCTGCCTGGTCACATGCATGACTGCAAACATTCTTAGTTTCACTTTCTCCTTCACTACCACCCACTTGCTTCCGTTCAACCACATATCATCTTGACATCTACTGCTGTTACTGCCAGGCCATCCAATACAAGCAGTGAACAAGTTTCCTGAGCCTTTTATAGTTTAATGTATCTGGATGAAAATGTCTAGTTCTTCTACTACTAAAATTATATATCTGATTATTATTGTGGTCCAGTTGGTGCAAACTGGTTGTAGCTAGTGCTAACTGGTGCTAGTTAGTTCTAGTTGGCTGTAGCTGGTTCAAACCGGTCCTATTTGGTTTAAACTGGTGCTGGATGGTTCTAGCGGGGTCTAGCTGATTCTAAAAGGTTTAATTCCCTGACAGAAGCACCTGGCTGCCATCCTGTGTAGGTCTTGCTGCTCTAGCTGGTCCTCACTGGCTGTAACTGGTTCTGATTCTCAGACAGAAGCACCTGGCTGCCATCCTGTACTTCCGGGGGCTGACGAGGGGCCCTGAGCGGCAGGCCATCCTCCAGCGCTTCTCAGAGCTCCAGAAGGCCCCGGCCAGCGGGGGATCGAGGACCAGCAGCCGGACTCTGTTCAAAGACATGCCGATAGCTGGGAACACGGACCGGGTGTCCTGGCTGTCCTGGCTGTCCTGCGTGTCCTTCAGGTGCCCCCATAGGGAAACCTAGACCAAAACGGGCCCAGAATAAGGAGACACTTACAACTCAACCATTGACCGCTCCTCTTCTGGCGGGTTTGTCAAAGCGGCTTACAAGGAGTACATTTGTCAGAAGAAGGTGAAATATTTCATTGCCGTGAATACAGTAAGAAAGTCACCAGAACAAGTTTCAAGCATTCAAATTGCTAGGTTAACCTATACAACAACAACAAAAAGCAAAAAAGGTTTATTTATTTTTTTAATGTTTTTATTTAAAAAACAAAAACAATTTTGGGGGGTGGATGTTATGCAGGGTTCAGGTGAACTCTGGTATGATGGTCTTTGTCTGGTATGATCAGTGGTTAAATTGGCTTTTGTAGGGAGGGGGAGCCCTTATATACGGAGAATGGTCATCATTCAAAATCGCGCCGTAAAATGACTTAAATGTGTTTTTACAGTAAAGGTGTAAACAAACTTAAAACAGGGACACTGTTCAAGGGTCCTCACTAGACTTGGGCACAAACCTCCCTAGGGGGGTTCGGGGGATGCTCCCCCGTAAGAAAATTTTGTATATTTTAACATTTAAATGCATCAATCTGGTGCACTTTGCAAAGAAATCCAGAGGTTAGACTTTATTATTCTTATCTATGGATTGAGATATATGTGCTGTAGCCTAAATTATTTTGCACTTCAGAATTTTAACCATGCCCACACAGGTGGAATAGTTTTGGGTCTGTCAGTCACAGTGAAAACTGGGGACATTTCCGAGGACAGGTCATCAAAACTGTCTAGTTGTCACCTTAACCAAATGGGCTCTTTTTCCAGTATTAATGTGTAAAGGTATAGGGTTGGGTAGTTATTCAAACAAAGGGAAATACTTAACAATTCACTTACTTTATTATAACATAACATAACGAACGTTGGTTAACCGCGTAGAACGCGGGTTACACTACACCTATGGTCACGAGCTGTGGGTAGTGACCGAAAGAACGAGATCGCGAATACAAGCGGCCGAAATGAGTTTCCTCCGCAGGGTGTCCGGGCTCTCCCTTAGAGATAGGGTGAGAAGCTCGGTCATCCGGGAGGGGCTCAGAGTAGAACCGCTGCTCCTCCGCATCGAGAGGAGCCAGTTGCGGTGGCTCGGGCATCTAGTGAGGATGCCTCCTGGACGCCTCCCTGGGGAGGTGTTCCGGGCACGTCCCTCCGGGAGGAGGCCCCGGGGAAGACCCAGGACACACTGGAGGGACTATGTCTCTCGGCTGGCCTGGGAACGCCTCGGGATCCCCCCGGAAGAGCTGGACGAAGTGGCTGGGGAGAGGGAAGTCTGGGCTTCCCTCCTCAGGCTGCTGCCCCCGCGACCCGACCCCGGATAAGCGGCAGAAATGGATGGATGGATGGATGGATATTATAACGTAACATAACGAACGTTGGTTAACCGCGTAGAACGCGGATTACACTAAACTAGAGAACGCAGCGATCAATGCATTACGACGTCTGATAATTTCATGTAGCCTGGGTGTCACAGTGTGGTCTTGCTAATTATTTAGTCTTATATATGGCATATATTTGCCAGGAGATTAAAAATGATTCAATAGCAATATTTGGTGCTGAAGGAGACGGAGCTGGCAGGGTGTGTTGTGGACCTGAGGAGGAGGCGCTGCGGTCCGGTGCGCTCCGGCCCAATTTAACCTGTATGATGATTATTGTACAATGACTCGTTTTCCCCCCATTGTTTTGATGGAATATCATTCCACGATCATGGACTTGGTAACCACTAAAATAATATTCTTTTAGTTAGTCATAAGTTAGTTGCGTTGAATGTATTTAAACCTGCCTTGAATAAAACCTGCCTTTTAAAACATTTCTACTGCAGCCAGTCATTGACCAGATCTGAAGTGATTCTCTCCCCAACCCGAACCCTAAAACCTAACCTCTAGAATTTCCTCTGGGGTTTTCGTCCGCTCAGCCCGATTAAATTCTATTCTCAATTGCTGAGCATACGTCCCCTCGCATGTTGTGTCTCTATTTCAGGGGTGAAAGTAATTTTTATTTCTTGCCGGTGTCGTGCCAAAAAGTGATTGCTTGCCAGAATGTGGTTTCTGGCCGCGGGTGCGCGCACTGCAGCCCATTGAGCGGTAGCGCAAAATCGTCTGCTTTTCTCTGGATTAAACGCTCATAATATGCAGATACACACAACTGTATTATAATGTGATTATAGCAAAGGCATGTGTCTTCGAAAGTTTAACGTTTGTTGTTATGTAATTATTACAACTGTGGCCAAAAGAAGTGTAGTTTGTAGCGAAATCAGAGATGGCAATTGATGACAGACATGGTGATAGACACGTCTATGTGATTAGTATGTCTGATGACTTTGTTTAGCCCTGTCTTTGAAAATTAGACAATAATTAAGATGATTTATTGGTGGGTTTTCAATAAAGATAGGATAACCCTTGCAATGATCCTTGTGAGTCTGCCTTGTTTTTGATCTGATCTGGGCCCTAGCATTTGCTTCCCATGTTTGGATGTGTTTTACGGGTTTCAATCAGTTTTCACCTCTCAAAAACTGATTGAAGGCATAGTATAGTTAGATGAACATAGATATATAGAGAGGTTATTTCTGCCTAAATATGACTTGATCTCATTCATGAGCTTCATAATGCAAAGATCTGAGCTCACATGACAGTTTGGAATTCTTTTAAAGGACCATTACAACACAAAAAAAGGCATTTTACCTGCCAAAAATTGATTGAAGGCCAAATGTAGTAAATGAAAGTTTATTTCTGCCTAAATATGACTTGATCTCATTCATAAGCTTCACAATAGAAACACTAAAGCTCACAGGACAGTTTGAAATCCTGAAAAAAGGACAATTACAAGACAAAATACGCATTTTCACCTGCCTCAACGCGTGTTCAACAAGACTCGCTTTTCCTGTTGTTTTCATGTAACGGTGCCCGTTACTCTTCAGAGGAGTGGCTTCAGTCAGAGGACACTATAAGAGTTTAGGGGTTCGGTTCTACGCGTGTGGCTCCTAACCTCAAGTAAGGTGAGTAGGCGCAAGTAACCGACCTTTCATTAATATCATTCCATCTTGTTTTAAATTATTAGTAGGGAAATTACAGTGATATACATGGTATATACGTGCACATTTATTAGGCATGATATTATTTTGATGTTGTCACGCGAATGACGCAAGACATTTGAGAGTGTTTTTCCGCATTGATTTTCTACTCCGGCTCTCCAAGGATTGAAGCGGCTCTCGATGGATTCTTACCCGGAACCAAACGCCTCTTGCTGGGATAGTTTCAGACAGCGGCTCGGTGCCCTCAAGCTTCGACTCAAACCCAGCGCGCCGTCTATGACAGTGATGGACTCCTCAGGAGGTCCGTACCGGGTTAGGTTAGGGTTGGGGGTTTTTAAGGGTTAGGTTTCAAGTTGTTTATTATCAAATAGCATCACTTTGTCATAGGCTACTGTAGAATGAAATGTTTTGGACTAGGCACGTTCCAACATGAAAGAAATATCAAAGAAAATATAATCAATTAGAGATTAGATTTCAGGCTGCATTTGTAAATAAGAATTTGTTCTTAATTGCTTGCATGGGTAAATAAAGGTTAAATAAAGGTTAAATAAAAAATAAATAAATTAGATAAGATTTTATTAATACTGAAGGGAAATTGGGTATTAATCCCCTTTGGGGATTAATAAAATCTTATCTAATCTCTAATTGATTTTTATATTTTTATTATTTGTTATGATTATTAGGGTATCACAGAATAAAATAAAGGGGTTTTATGGGTTAGGGTTAGTGTTTTTGAGGGTGAGGGTTAATGTTTTTAGTTCAGTTGTTCTTGCTTTAACGTCATGCATGTCACCTCCTTCATTCATCGGATGTGTCATATAGAACCAGCTGTCCCTAAACCCTGACCCTGACCCTCACCCTGACCCTAACCCTCCACAGAAGAGCCGTCTTTTGAGAAGCACTTGGAGAGTCTGCGTCTTTCCCATGCCGCGGAGCAGCTCCTCGCCAGAGAGGAGCGTCTGTTCGGTGCGACCCCGGAGCGCTGGGAGGCGGAGGAGTCCGCGAGAGCTCGTCTCGCTGCAGACCGGCGGGTCCTCGTCACACACGTGCGGGGGGCTCTGAGACGCTCCTTTGACTCTGGGTGCGTCGAGGCACTGAGGTCCGCAGTGGACGCGATCCTCAAGGACGAGGAGCAGGACCGGATGTGGCAGGGGAGGTGTCGGATCCCGCCGCACTGGAGACCCGCTGGCATGAGAGTGCTCCATGACGAGGCTCTGCGGGAGTTGGTGGAGGAGCGGATGAATGCAGCCTCGAACCACGGAGACAGCGGTCCGTCCTCCGTCCACCGACAGATCTGCGACGCTGGCCGGCAGCTGAGAGAGGACCTGGTGCAGGTGGTCCAGGTGGTGAAGGGCTGCTACCCCGTGGAGATGGATATCTGTCACCTCTACGGCCAGCTGTACCACCGTGCGTTCAGCTCGCGGTTGACGGAGGTCACGAAGCTCGGACTGGAAGACAAGGACTGCAGAGTCCTCCTCCGCTGGGTCAACAGCGACTACCCCGGGTAGGTCCTCCTGTCAGCATTTGATTCAGCTTCAGAGATATACAGATCTGCTTTGGTTGGATTTATATGTTTGCCCGTGTACATTCGGATCTTAAATATAGCATAATTATGCATGATGATCACTATTAATGTGGATTCACAGAGTATCTGTAGGTACCTATTGTTATTCTAGATATTATTTTGATTATTATTATTAACAATGTTGTCATTACTAATACTGCACATGATTGAATCGTTTTCCTCTGTGTTTCAGCCTCCTGGGAAATGAGGTTCTGATGGGGCATGTTGACTCTGATAGGCTGGGTCCCCTGCTTCCCCAAGGTCTCTACTTACCACTAGAGAAACAGTTCCTCTCTACTAAACAGGTAATTTGCACTGGGCAGCTCCCAGCCGAACCAGTGCAAGACTGTGATTGTACTGGGCAGCAGCAGTGACTGTGATTGTACCCAGTAGAACCAGCAGAAGACTATGATTGTGTTGTTGATCTCATTGTGTCCAGGATGAGGTTCAGAGGTGCTTGAAGCTCTTCCTGAAGTCAGAGGAGGACTTGTGGAAGGAAGGCACACCACCCATGACCACAGAAGGCTGCTTCCTCAGTGCACTGGCCATAGATGTCCTCCAGGTACCTCCACCTCTTACACCACCTCCAACTCATATGCCACCTCTGCCCTATAAACCACCCCCTCCACCTCTCAACCTGCAACACCACCACATCACCTCCAGCACCTCCACCTCATAAACCAGCTCCACCTCTGGAGCCACCACACCACCTCCGCCCGTCCGTATCCTAGCCCCACCTCATCACATGGTTGTGTTCCTGTGCGTGTAGTGTGTTAACGGAGCAGTGTTGGAGACAGAATGCACCCTGGGAGATCGACGCAAAGCCCAGGTGGTGGTGTGTCTGCTCAGTGAATTCCTAAACAGGTACTACACACACACACACACACACACACACACACTGACAACGTCCCAGCTGGGCTGTGGTTGGTTCGGGTAGTGGTTAGGGTAGGGTTAGGGTAGGCTAGGGTTAGTATAGGGTACATTTACATTTACATTTACATTTAGCAGACGCTTTTATGCAAAGCGACTTATAAAGAGTACATTGTCATAAGAAGGTGAAACATTTCATTGCTGCCAATACAGTAAGAAAGTCACCAGAAGGGAGTCCAGCCAAGAAGTAGTCGAGGCGGGAGATGACAAGTGCTTGGGTCAGGAGCTGTGTCGCTTCCCTCGTGAGGAGAGGCTGGATCCTGCGGATGTTGTGTTGTCAACTATTACGCCCAGGTTCCTTGAGGTCAGTGAGGCAGATACTGTGATGCCCTCGACCGAGACCAGCAGGTCCCTGTGAGGGCAGTCTTTCCCTGGTATGAAGAGAAGCTCAGTCTTTGCGAGATTGAGCTTGAGTTGATGTGGCATTGTCCAAGAGCTGATGTCTGCCAAGCATTCTGAGATGGGTGTTGCAATCAGAGTGTCTGAGGGGGGGAAGAAGAGGAACAGTTGAGTGTCGTCTGCATAACAGCCATAGGAGAAGCCGTGTGATGTGATTACACAGCCTAGAGATTTGGTATATAGGGAGAACAGAAGTGGTCCTAGTACTGAGCCTTGAGGGACACCAGTGTTTAGCAGGCGGGGTTTGGACAGGGAGCTGTTCCATGTGACCTGATAAGTGTGATCCATAAGGTAAGATGTGAACCAGGCTAGCCTGGTGTCAGTAATGCCGAGTTTAGTGAGGGTGGCGAGGAGGGTCTGGTGGTTCACGGTGTCGAACGCAGCTGACAGGTCGAGGAGAACAAGCACCGAGGAGAGGGAAGAGGCTTTGGTGGCACGAAGGGGCTCGGTCACCATCAGGAGGGCCGTTTCTGTAGAGTGCGCGGTCTTGAAGCCAGACTGATGGGATCAAGCAGGTCGTTTTCTGAGAGGTAGGAGGACAGTTGGTTAGAGATTGCACGTTCCAGGGTTTTAGAAAGGAATTATAGCAGAGATACCGGTCAGTAGTTCAGGATGTCAGCAGTGTCGAGGGTAGACTTCTTGAGGAGTGGTTTGACTCTGGCAGTTTTGAAGGGTGAAGGGACGAGACCTGAGGTGAGGGAAGAGTTAACGAGGGTGGTGATGAATGGTAGGATGTCCCTCGAGATGGCCTGGAGAAGGGAGGTGGGGATGGGGTCAAGAAGACAGGTGGCCGCATGGTTGGATGCGACCAGCCTCAGCGCCTCTTCGGAGGAGAGAAGGGTAAAACGGTTAAGTCTAGCAGAGGCCCCGCCTCTGGGGGAGGGAGAATAGCTGTGGAGGTGGGGTTAGGGAAGGTAGCAGCAGGGGTAAGGGAGATGCTGATGTCCGTCACCTTCTTGGTAAAGTAGTCGGCAAAATCGTCAGCAGTGAGTTAGGGGTGGGCGATATGACCTAAAATTAATATCCCGGTATTTTTCATCTTTTGAACGGTGACGGTATAATATCACGGTATTACTTTTTTTGGTATGTTTTGGGAGGAGTAGCCTTTCCTGTCCCTTTATGTGAATAAAGTTAATATTTTTTTTATAATATAATAAGTAAATATCCTTATCAAAAAGAGACATGGGAGAGTATTATGCATTCTCAACATATTTATGTTGAGAATGCATTTATGTCGTAAGGTGTAGCAGCAGTAAACGATGCCTGCAGGGAAAGCTGTGTAGTCTTGGGACGTGCCCCGCTGGTGCTGCTGGTCCATAGACTGTATATAAAATATGGACAAACCCTCCGTGACGTCACCCATAGACATTCTTAACAGCGGAGATGAAGCCTAAAATTGAGCTTCTGGGCGCCGCCATCTTGGACATTTCAGTCTGTGTTCTAAGCCCGCCTACCTCCGGCCAGACCAATCAAAGCCTCGAATCCGTGAAGGTCATGCCGTGATGACAGATGACAGCTGCCAATCAAGTTGACCACGCCCTTAATTATTCATAAAATAAATCCTTCTCTGTGCATTAAAATAATGGATTCTAAAAAAAATTCACCCCCCTTACAGTTGTCATGGACTGGAACACTACTGAAAGACACCAAAACCGGCTGTAAACATGTTTATTTTGGCTGTAAAGTTGGACATTTTAACATGGGTGTCTATGGGAGTTGACTCCTTTCTGCAGCCAGCCTAAAGCGGCCAGTCGAGGAACTGCAAGTTTTTGCACTTTCGCATGGGCTTCATTTTTCAGCATGGAATGTTGCCGCTTGTGCTGGTCCCACTTACGCTCGTTTTGGCCCGGGTTGCCTCTTCATATTCACGGGCGTGCATGGTTTTTAAATTATGAAACAGGTTGCTTGTGTTTCAACCTCTTGCCGTCACAACACGGCGGCAAACCTTGCATATTACTGAAGTTTGCTCCGTGTCGGATGATTCAAAAACCGAACCAGTTCCAAATAACGGAGGTGCCTCCTCTTTTTGGAACGAGAGTTTCCTCTCCAGCGGCCTCGGTCTCCACTCCACTCATCTCTTTTCAGATAATATAGGCTACAGGCACGATCTTTCTTTACGATGTTTCACCAGTCGTTTCTTTATTGAATACCCAGGTTAAGTGCTCGTTGCGCTAATTTAATGGCCACTCCCTTTTTACCACCCGCAAAGCTGATACGAATATGTTTTACTTTTTTATTTGCAACAAGATATATAGTATATAAGGACAGGTGTTCAGACCACAGCTGAACGTTTGAATAAACTCTAATGCCTTATTTAGAATTAGGCTATTATTGATGTAAATGCAGCTGTTCAAGCACACAATTGATTTATTACGGTATTTACCGTATTGCAAAATCCATATCGTAGCGCAATGTCACACCGGTGATGACTATGACACCGGTATACAGGGTTGCCAGATTGGGCGGTTTTGCGATGTATTTTGCGGGCAAAAATGGGTTTGGGCGGGTGGATAAAATTTGGGCTGGTTTAGGATCAGATCGGCGTTTTTTCGTAGCCAAAACACCGACACATCGGATCAAACAAGACAAACATCTCTCTGTGCTGACACAATCAGTAGTAGCCTCTGTTATGTTCAGAGCTGGGGCTGGTTCAGAGGCCGAATGTAACGTTGCATCTGGGAACCACATCTTGAGCAGGGGCGGGTAAAAGGGCTACAATGTTGCAACTAATTATTCTTAATCTGCACATCAGAATCGTGCGGTTTTCAGTGGCTAAAATGTTGCAACAAATTATTCTAACTCATCAGAATGTTGCAGTTTTCTGTGGCTACAATGTTGCAACAAATTATTCTAACTCATCAGAAGGTTGCATCAACTAGAACTAGAGCAACTCGCGTGAAGATGGCAGTGTGGGCAGTCTGACCTCTGTCGTGGCTTCTGAAAAGTAGTGGCTCATGCGGCCAAGCACAAAATAGCCTATCATAACAGACAACATGACGAGGGTTGAGAATCATTTTGCATTTAATGCTGCATACAAGTGACATACGGCTAAAATTCCACATTAAATTAACACATTGAACCATATTAAATGGTTAAAAAAATTGGGCGGGTTTTTGTGCAATCTTGCGGTTTTTGAGGAGGTTTTGGGCTGGAAAACCTTGCTGGCATCTGGCAACCCTGCCGGTATACCGCCCACCCCTACAGTGAGTGAGGGAAGGGGGGAGGGGAGGGAGGGTTAAGGAGAGAGGAGAACATGGAAAACAGTTTCCTGGGGTTGGAGGCAGAGGAGTTGATCTTAGGGTAGGGTTGAGGTAATGGTTAGGGTTGGGTTAGGGTAGGGTTTACAGGGGTGCTATTGAGAACATCCTCACCAGCAGCCTCTCAGTCTGGCACGGCAGCTGCCCTGTTGCTGACCAGAAGGCCCAACTAAGGGCGGTGAGGACAGCAGAGAAGATCACCAGATCAGCCCAATCATCCATCCAGGACCTGTACCCGTCCCGCTGCCTCAACAGAACCACCAATATCACCAAAGACCCCGCCCACCCAGCACACAAACTGTTCACCCTCCTACCATCTGGCATAGGCTACCACAGCATGCGCTACAGGACCACTGGACTCGGCAGAAGCTTTTTCCCGCAGGCCATCAGACTTTTAAATTCAAGAAAATTCCATAAACTTGGACAACCCCGACTGAATGTTAACATCATTTTTAACTCAATGTCTGTACTTTGCTCTTTACATGCACAACTTCTTACATGTTTACATACATACATATGTATCTCCATGCTGCTATTCTGCACTTTTGCACTTTGCCATGTTGCACCTCATTATTGCAGCATATATAACAGCATATATTACAACATATCATTGAACTCACACTGTGAATTTTCTATTCTGTATAATGTACACAGACTGTCTCTCTGTGTGTATATTTGCAGTATTTGTTATATGTTATATGTTGTGTGTTAAAATTACTACTGCACATTTGGAGTATGGGGAAACGCAAATTTGATCCTCTGTGTAATTAAGTTCACTTTGACTTTGACTTTGACCATTGAAATAATGAACTTCTTTTGAAACGGCAGTTTGAAGACTTTTCTGTGTAACGTGACGCGGAGCTCGACAGGAAATCGCACACAGTTCCTCCTGGCGTATCTCCCCTGCATCAAACAGTTCAGGTAGGCTTCAGTCAATATACTCCTCCTATTACTCCCCCTGTTCATTCATACTCCTCCTGTTCAGTCATGCTCCTCCTGTTCCCAGTCGCTTCTTGCTGATTTCAGGACAAAGTTTATCAACCACCTTTAGTAACCAGAAGCTCTTTCCTTTGTTCATCAAAGATTAAATGCTTTGCTAAATGGTACATGGACAGTGAACTCATGCCTCTATGTATGCGTGTTTAGGGACTACATTGTGAAGAACACTGATCTCTTCTCAGACTATCAGAAAGAACACTGTTTACACACACTGAGTTCTGTGAAGGAATCTGCTCACACATGTCTACTGAGGCCAGTCCACCAGGCTTTGAAGGCAAGTTCCCCCCGAGGGATGAATGTAACCCTAACCCTTCCCTTGGAGGGGTAGATTTAACCCTTGTCTATGAGGGATAGCTGTATGAATTAAACCCACTTCAGCAAGTACAACTCCCGCTGAGTATATATTAGATATGGGGTGAAGGGTTAGTGTGTGGCAATTGGTGAACCTGCTTGGGAAAGGGGAGGGTCATATGGTATGGGAGGAGTCATAATGGAAAGGGGAGGGGCTATATGGTATTCGAGGGTTCATAAGGGAAAAGGGAGGGGCTATACATATGGGAGGGGTCATAAGGGAAAGAGGAGGGCCCCAATGGAAAGGGGAGGGGTTATGTGGTACGGTGGGGTGGTGACCTCTGATAACCATGAGATGAGAACTGTTCCCTCTGTTCCTTCCAGCCACACTACCGCACCAAGAGGACCAGCTGCTGGCTGAATGAGTCGCTTGAGACTCTTCTGAACAGTCTGGCGCTTCACCTCAGGGAGCTCCAGGGGCTGCCCGACCCCTGCCGGGAGGTACATGTCTGACCTCTGACCTCTGCTTGGGGTGCATATCTGACCTTTGACCTCTGCTTGGGGTGCATATCTGACCTTTGACCTCTGCTCGGGGTGCATATCTGACCTTTGACCTCTGCTCGGGGTGCATATCTGACCTTTGACCTCTGCTCGGGGTACATATCTGACCTTTGACCTCTGCCAAGGAGTACATATCTGACCTCTGCTGGGGTGCTTATCTGCATCTCTTGTTAAGATTTGTGTCTGATTCATAACAAGAGCGAGAGATCTAGTGAACAAAAGAAAATTTACTGATCGTCGTTGTAGGTTTCGTTCTGTTCCATCTCTTGGTTGAAGGATGGAGGATGTATGATTTGTCTTTCTGTTGGCAGGAGCTGGTGGGCCGGCTGGAGGTGGAGGTGACGGTGGAGTATGTGGCGAGGCTCCTGAGGGTACCACTCAGACTGAAGGAGACGTGGCGCCAACAGAAAGTGGCCCAGACCATGTCCGAAGACGCCAAAAGGCTGGCCAACGTGTTCTCTGAAGCGGTGAGTTCCCCAGAGCCGCACTGAGCTCCACCGCGCTGTAACCAGTCAACCACAACGTGTTCGTCAAACCACTTTGTGCTCTCTCCCTGTGGTCTAGCTCCCCTTGGTGTCACACCGTGATATGTACCGTAACGTGACCATTTACATTTGTAGCGTGACTCTCTCTGGCCGTACCGCCAGCCCTACGCTCACCTGTCCACACAGACGACTCCACTCCACGGTCATGGGACAGGTGGACACACTGATTGATGTGCCTGGTGTCCACAGGGGTCCAGGGAGGCCTGGCTGGATGACATCTTGTCCCGGACCGCAGAAGTCCTCAGGCTACAGGAGCTGCCTTCCATCCAGATAGCGGTCACTTCCATGGGAATGGCCTACCCTGATCTGAGGTGACGTTCATGCTGCTTCCTCTTGTTCAGTTTCCATAGAAATCATGTAGCTTAACATGTAAGTGATGACTAACAATAACATTAACAATATGTGATGGTACATTCACATTTTGGGCATTTAACAGACGCTTTTGTCCAAAGCGACTTATTTACGGACATGGTTTGGCTCACCCCCAGCTAAATCATGGATGCTGGAGGTCAGGGTTAGTAGGGTTAGGGTCAGTGGGCTAAGGTTAGTGTGACAGACAGACAGACAGACAGACAGACAGAAATACTTTAATAATCCCAAAGGGAAATTGCTTGATTGTTACATGATACTCCATTGGAATGGTAAAATGGTAGGCCGGGAAAAGAAAACAGTATAGAAGTAATCACAGTGAAATAAATATAAATATAAAATATACAAATATGTCAAAATATACATAAATATACATAAATCTAGGCATAGTGTGGTTGGTCAGTGGGGTTCTAGTGAAATAGACAAACAGAAAGGAGTTCCCATAGCAACAGCTTTTCCATCCTGTTTTCAGCCTGGCACAGGTCTCCTCCCTCCTCAAGATGAAGAGCAGTCTGACGCGGTCGGACAGGGACAGAGTCCAGGAAACCCTGACTGACTGTAGGAAGGAGAAGGTGACCTCTGACCTCCCCGCTCGCCCCTTCTTCTCCAGAGTGCAGGACTGGAGTAAGGCCCTGCCAGCAGCGACCGGGTAACAATGGGAGGCCCCAGGCTTGCACGGCGTGTGTCACTCAGGAAACCGCTCAGACGTTTTGTTAGTCGGCGTCTCTTGCTAGTTGGTACCTTCCAAAATGTCATTTCCCTTCTAAAAGCCATCGCCTGACATCCCTTTAGCCAACCTTTGTCAACTGTCAACTCTGCAATCTACAGATCATCGGCACTTCCGAAAAACACAATGAGAAAAGGTAGCGTGAGACACGACCGTTTTCAACAACATGTCAAGTGCTGTGAAATATGTAAAATAGGTGACATTTCTGCAGTAAAATATCCAAGACCTGTGTTCTATATTTGTTGAGTTATGTACCTACGTTAGACCAATTGTTTCCAGTGACACTCCAATCCAGAAATCTATGGTGTTATTCACGGTAATGTGCCCTGTACCCTCTAACTACTGTGGGAACACGCAAACACTGTTTTCCAGCAGAGACCTCATTTTTCGATATGACAATTACAATATTGATCTTTCTCACTATGTGTACTACTTTACGAGTGGCGCATGCTGGCAACCAAGCAAGGGGTTAGTTCGGGTTAGGAGTTAGTTAGGAGTTTGTTTGTATTCATTTTGTCCATCCATCTGAAAGAACGGTGCCTTGTCTCCCATACATTTCCTATTTTTGTTTTTGCTATTTAAAAGGGGAGCAGGGACGAGCTGTGTGACCCACCACTTTAGATTAGATGAGATAAGAAAACCCTTTATTTGTCCCACAAACGGGGACATTTATAATGACTCGCTTTGACTCGCTCTCAGACACTGACAATGGAGCGTCTGTGAATTCCTGAATCGATACAATCCAGAGCTAACGTCAGTATTTGGGATAAAAAAACAAAAACTAGAAAACAAGGTCTTAATCTCCTGCTTTTCAATTGCCTCTTCCAAACGGTTTCACAATTTAGTAGGAAGTGAAAGATCCCTCTTCAAACACTGTTGGTCATCAAATCAACGAAAGCCAGCAGAGATTGCATGGCTTATAGTTTATATACCTGTATATAACACAATGATTTTAATTTGTATTTTATTTTGTTGTTTCTAATGTCAAATGCCTAATGTCTAATGTCAAGCTACCTTTCCTTCAGTAGGGAGCTGAGAGGGAAATTATATTGGAAAAAAACTTTTTCATTCATTATAATAATAAAATATTATTTGATAAACTTCTTCTTCTTATTCTGGCGTTTGTGTTCTTAAGGCAATACTGTGTTGGCAATATTTAGTATTAAAACGATGGGTTAGGGTTTAGGGGTTAGGGGTTAGGGTTTTAGGGGTTTAGGGGTTAGGGGTTCGGGTTTAGTGGTCCAGGATTAGGGGTTAGGGGTTAGGGTTCGGGTTTCAGGGTTTAGGGGTTCGGGTTTAGGGGTCCAGGATTAGGGGTTAGGGGTTAGGGGTTAGAGGTGAGGGTTTTAGGATTTAGGGGTTAGGGGTCCAGGATTAGGGTTTTAGGGGTTAGGGGTTCGGGTTTAGGGGTCCAGGATTAGGGGTTAGGGGTTAGGGGTTAGGGGTGAGGGTTTTAGGATTTAGGGGTTAGGGGTCCAGGATTAGGGTTTTAGGGGTTAGGGGTTCGGGTTTAGGGGTCCAGGGTTAGGGTTTTAGGGGTCAGGGGTTAGGGAATAAGGGGGGTTGGAGTGGCAGAGCGAGATCTCTGAAGAACAGAAGGTGGTGGGAGGATAGGAGATGGTGTTCTGGACTGCTGAGAGTCCCTAGATTTGATTTGCATTTGATGTGCTTTGGAAGAAAAGTTGGTTGTTAGGTTAGGGTCAGCAGTGATCATCTTTACGTTACTTTAGTTTTTTCCACAGGGGGGGCCTCAGAGGGCTTTTTAAGTTGGTCTACCCTAACCCTAACCCTAACCCTAACCCTAACCCTAACCTAACCCTAACCCTAACCTAACCCTAACCTAACCCTAACCTAACCCTAACCCTAACCCTAACCCTAACCCTAACCTAACCCTAACCCTAACCCAGTCTTGAGTTATTCATGAAAAATCTCAACATAATGTGGTAGGACAATGGGACTTGATGTTTCAGGCTACTGGGAGTCCAGAGGTTATGTCAGTGACACTGGGCTCTTTTACACATCACCGATCCTCTCCCTGAGAACTTCCCCCGCAGGGAATTGAACCCCACACTCAGCATGGCAGGCAGGGTTACTATCCACTAGACTAACGTGGAGAGAGCCTTAGGGATCATAGGGGGATCATAACCAGGATTAGGGTTAGTATGGTTAGGGTTAGGTAAAGGGATGATAACTAGGGTTAAGGTTAGGGTTAGTAGGGTTAGGTAAGGGGATAATAACTAGGGTTAAGGTTAGGGTTAGGTAAAGGGATGATAACTAGTCTTAAGGTTAGGGTTAGTAGGGTTAGGTAAGGGGATCATAACTAGGGTTAAGGTTAGGGTTGTGTAAGGGGATGATAACCATGGTTAAGGTTAGGGTTAGGTAAAGGGGATCAGAACTATGGTTAAGGTTGGGGTTAGGTAAAGGTGATCATAACTAGGGTTAAGGTTAGGGTTAAGGTTAGGGTTTTTAGGGTTAGGTAAGGGGATGATAACCAGGGTTAAGGTTAGGGTTAGGTAAGGGGATGATAACCAGGGTTAGGGTCGGGGTTAGGGTTAGTAGGGTAAGGTAAGGGGATGATAACCAGGGTGAGGGTCGGGGTTAGGGTTAGTAGGTAAGGTAAGGGGATGATTACCAGTTAGGGTTAGGGTCGGGGTTAGGGTTATTAGGGTAAGGTAAGGGGATGAAAACCAGGGTTAGGGTTAATAGGGTTAGGTAAGGGGATCATAAGCAGGGTTAAGGTTAGGGTTAGGTAAGGGGATGATAAGGGTTAGGGTTAGGGTTAAGGTTAGGATTAGTAGGGTTAGGTAAGGGGATCATAAGCAGGGTTAAGGTTAGGGTTAGGTAAGGGGATGATAAGGGTTAGGGTTAGGGTTAGGGTTAAGGTTAGGATTAGTAGGGTTAGGTAAGGGGATGATAACTAGGGTTAAGGTTAGGGTTAGGTAAGGGGATGATAACTAGGGTTAGGGTTAGGGTTAAGGTTAGGATTAGTAGGGTTAGGTAAGGGGATGATAACTAGGGTTAAGGTTAGGGTTAGGTAAGGGGATGATAACTAGGGTTAGGGTTAGGGTTAGGGTTAAGGTTAGGATTAGTAGGGTTAGGTAAGGGGATGATAAGGGTTAGGGTTAGGGTTAGGGTTAAGGTTAGGATTAGTAGGGTTAGGTAAGGGGATGATAAGGGTTAGGGTTAGGGTTAAGGTTAGGATTAGTAGGGTTAGGTAAGTGGATGATAAGGGTTAGGGTTAGGGTTAAGGTTAGGATTAGTAGGGTTAGGTAAGGGGATGATAAGGGTTAGGGTTAGGGTTAAGGTTAGGGTTAGGGTTAGGGTTAGGGTTAGGGTTAGGGGGTTAGGGTTAGGGTTAGGGTTAGGGTTAGGGTTAGGTAAGGGGATGATAACTAGGGTTAGGGTTAGGGTTAAGGTTAGGATTAGTAGGGTTAGGTAAGGGGATGATAACTAGGGTTAGGGTGAAGGTTACACAGCTTCCCCTGTGTCTCTTTATTTAATTTTTTGTTGTTTTTGTTTTTCTCTTTTTCCCCTCTAGTTTTTTTTTTTTGGGGGGGGGAGGGGGGGGGGGGGGGGGGGTACAATTAGTGTGTGTGTTGTGCTCCTTCTGGCAGTGGTGGAGTGTGTGTGTTTGTGTGTGTGTGTGTGTGAGAGAGAGTGTGTGTAGAGGTGGAGCAGCTGGGCTCTAAGGGAGGAACGGAGCCCAGGTGAGTCTTGGTCGCGGGTCATTTTGATGTCATCATGATGTCATGATGTCATGTTTCTGCCGGCGGCGGCAGTAGCTCTGTGGGTAGAGCGGGTCGTCCACTAACCACAGGGTCGGCGGTTCGATGCCAGTGATCCCCCTCCTCCTCCTCCAACTGCCCACATGTCAAAGCCCACAAATGTACTGATTGTACGTCGCTTTGGACTAAAGCGTCTGCTAAACGCCCCCCCCCCTGTATCCTTTTTATGTTTGTATCTTCCACCAGGGGGTCTCAGCTGGACCCCGCGGGACGGGGGCCCCACTTGACCCCCCTCTTCCAAGACCCCCACTGGCTCCCTGTGGTGCCTCGCATCAAATTCAAGACGATGCTAGAAGAAGAAGAATTACTCTTTTGATCCCGTGAGGGAAATTTGGTCCCTGCATTTAACCCAATCGTGAATTAGTGACACACTCAGAACACAGTGATGGTGAGGCACACAGTGAGGTGAAGCACACACTTAAACCCGATACTACTGGCCTACAAAGCCGTTAATGGAACTGCCCCTACCTACCTCCAAGCGCTAGTGAAACCCCACGCCCCTGCTCGAGCACTCCGCTCAACTACCTCAGCTGGTCGACTGGTACCTCCATCACTAAAAGGAGGAACAGGAACAGGAACAGACGAAATCACAACTCTTCTCCGTTTTGGCACCGCAGTGGTGGAACGAGCTCCCTGCCAATGTCAGGACTGCTAAGTTACTCCCCATCTTCCGGAAGAGACTCAAGACTCACTTGTTCACAGTTCACCTGAACCCTGCATAACTACCTACAACATGCTCCTGTATGTTGTACGTCTTGGCACTCTAATCACTCTTTGTAACTTGGCACTAAGTCAGAGATGTTGTATACTAGCAATGGTTAACCTAGCAATTGAAATGCTTGAAACTTGTTCTGGTGACTTTCTTACTGTATTAGCAGCAATGAAATGTTTCACCTTCTTATGACAAATGTAGTCTTTGTGAGTCAATTTGGATAAATGCCCTAAATGTAAATGCTGGTCATGAAATAATACAGTCAAAAAAATTAGGAGAGATGAAATAAATGAAGATAAATGAAGTATGCACTGCATCACACAGACACCCACAATCTCTCCGGAAGTCACATGCATAGATGTTAAACACACACACACACACACACACACACACACACACACACACACAAACACAAAACCACACACACACAAACACACACAGTGAAACACAAGGGGATTCAGAGCAAACGAGAAAAAAAGTGTGGTACGTTTGCTGTATTCTATATTATATAACAAGTATTACACACATTTTGAATGTGTGTAATACCAACTTAGAAACATGTTAATGTGTGTCTCAAAAGACATTCAGTGTCTCTCACCAAAACATAGGAACCCTAGCATGCTGAGTGGTGGAAACAGTAACATATTCATCATGTCTGTGTCTCTGAGTCAAAGACCAAACCGACATCGCTAAAAGATGTGTTTCATGAAATATATTCTGTGAGCAATGAACCATAACTATTCAAATGATGTCCAGTTTTAGCTGATGTGCACCTGTGTCTCTTGAGTGACAAAAAGCCAGTTGAAATGTAGGGCTGAGGTTCTCAGGAGAGTCTCTGGAGAGTTCAGTGAAAGCAGAATGTGTGCACGTCTACATAGCAGCTCAATGGGGTCCTCTTGTGTCAGACCACAGCCATTACAACAAAGACTGATTCCATGAACTCAACTCTCCTCAGGTTGGATTTCATGTATAACAGTATTGATAAGAGCAACAACAACATATCCATTTACTGCTTTCTATCAGGGCTTAATGTGTGTTACAAGTGGGAGGCATGGAACAAAAACATGAAATGAACAACAGGAAAGCAAGGAGTAAAAGTGAGGAAATAGCAAGGTCCAAAGGCCAGTAAGAGGGTCTTCAGGCAGCCTTTGAAGATGCCGATGGCTCCAGCGTTGAGGATCTCCACAGGGAGGGGGTTCCACAGAGTGGGGGCAGCCTCCCTAAAAGCTCGGTCCATAATATAAGTCCACAACCCGGAGTGGGGGGGAAGCAGTCCGCTGTCAGAGGAACGGAGGTTCCAGGAGGGGGTGTGGGTGCTGAGGAGCACCGTGAGGGGCGAGGGCGTGGAGGGACCCGGAGGTGAGGGGGAGGAGTTTGTAGCTTCTACAGGACTTGACTGGGAGCCAGTGAAGGTGGATGAGAGTGATGTGCTCCCAGGGTGAGGTGCAGGTGAGAACACTTGTAGCAGAGTCTTATACTGGAGCCTATCCAGGACTCTGTGGGGAGCCCTCAACAGGACTCCATTACAGCAGTCCAGACGGGAGGTGATGAAGGGATGAGGGTCTCCACCACGGAGTCAGTGAGGGACGACCGGACTCTGGAAATGTTTCTGAGGTGGTGAAATGCTGATTTGGTGATGGACTTGATGTGGGGCTCCAATGGTAGCGTTGAATCTAGGATCCCACCCAGGTTGGGGACTTGAGAGAAGGGGCAGATGGAGCTGCCCTGGATGGACAGGACCAGATCCCTGACCTTCTGGAGCAGAGCCTTGGGGGCCTCAACCATGAGCTCTGTCTTCTGACTGTTGAGTTGGAGAACGTTGGCAGACATCCAGAGTGAATGGAGGGGGGATGATGTCATGTATTGTAGTTGAGCTTTCACTTGTATTAATTATGTTGACGTTTTCGTTTGGTGTAATATATTGTAGTTGTATTTGTAGGTAGTATGTTTGCGTTGAGGTCATTATTGCGGACAAAATGTTTTGCTAGAGGAAATAATTTGTACTAGTAGCTGAAATGTTTTGTAATTTTTTGGAAGATGTGGCAGAAGTGGATGATGAGCCTTTAGAACCAACGTGAGACAGTGTTCAGTAGAACATTAGTGTAGAGCCCACCAGGAGCAGAGAGGGGAGAAAACACAGCAGGATAAACACAGAATAGAGCCCAAACCAGCAGGGTGGACAACAGTGAAGTCATCAGAATACAGTGGCGGGCCGTGCATTTCACACCTAGGCCTTCAGTGATGTCCTACTTAGTCCGACTTCAATAAATACCTCTCATAATACCATCATGTATGACACCACGTGATCACGGCTGGAGAAATAGTATACAGAAACACACTTAAGCACTACTGGGCATTGCATCACCTCAATTGTGAACAAAACGGACTATTTTCCAGAGCATTTAAAAATCAATAAACTCACATCAGCCATTAAAACATACCTCTACGTGTTACTGTCAAAACTAAAAAATAAAAGGGTATTTAAAAATATCTGTCCAAAAAGTTTAAATAAGTTCACATAGAATACATGCAAGCTTTAACAAGGTTGTACACTAATTGCATAATGGCAGTGTGCACCTGTTTGTTGAGCTGTGTATCCACTCGGGTGTCCACAAAGGTTTTTAAAAGCACCCTATAGCTTGCAAGTGTCCAGTCGTGCTTTGGTGTCTCATTGCTGCTAGGTTAAACAATTTATGTTTGCAACTCCAGTATAGCTCCACACACCAAGTCGATCCTTTGCATACAAAAGACATTACCAGCAGAACAATTTGCAGCACCCATTTCTTCTTTTAGTTGTTTTACGGCGGTAAGTGAGTATCCAATCACAGGACGCGTATATGTCACGTTCAACGTGAGGCCTTCTAGAAGGCCCACTGTCAACAACTCGTGATTTGATTGGCTATCGCAACTGTCTATCAACTGTATGTACCCGTTCACTTACATTGCACAGACGCCAGCATTGTTGATTCTGAAGGCCTCAGGCAGATTTCATACAGCCTGGCAACACAAGCTAGCTGAATTCAGATTGGATAAAAACTCTAACCTAAAAACAACACAAACATGAAGCGAATCTGAAGAATATTTTTTATATATTTAGGGAAAGTAAATTCAAAGTTAAACAAACTTTTATCAAATAATGATCACGATTTATGATAGGTCAGCAGAGAAGGCCTTGCTGGCCCTGACGGCCCACCACTGTCAGAATATGAGAGGGGTGACAGAGTTCAAACTCTCACCATGAGTAAGAAAGGCCAACGCTGCTAGTGTAACAGGAAGAGTGCTCACCTGAACTGGCACCGGTGGGTTGAATAGCTCTTCCTCGCCCCGACTACTCCCTCAGTGGGAAATCAGCAGCGGTGCTCCATAAATAGGGTGCAGGTTTGGCGGCAGACATTCGCCTTTTCTGGGACCACTTTGTGGTGATCTCTCGTCTCTCGTCCCTCCTTCAACCTCCTGCACCGGTTGCCATCGGGTTACAGCCACGGTGGCCTGCTGCACTTCCTGGATCCTAATACTTGCCCCGTACTTTGGGGCTCATCAACTTTGTTGCGTGTGTGCTTGTCGATCTCACATTCAGGTAGGCCGTTGCCGTGTTCCTTCTCTCGACCGGATATGGGTTAATCAGCAAGATTGCCTAATGTAGAATTACGTTGCTGTTGCTTATAGTATTGGGACGCGGTGGTCCTCTGTCTGGGTTCAGGGTCTCTCTCTCTGTCCGTCACACGGTAGGTGTCCCGTCCACTTAGTCAATGATATAAATTACAGTGTAACATTATTGTCATGACTATGCACCATAGGCGTAGCCACGGGCGGGCCTGGACGGGCCTGGACGGGCCTAGGCCCGCCTACTTCTCAGTCTTGCCCGTCCAATTAGAGGGCTTTCCTTCGTTTACTTCGTTTCAATAAATGTGATGCCCCGATGCATGGGTTCATGCAGTTTTGCGCAAGAAAATGTTCAAATTAAATGACAATCAAATTAAAATGTTTCCGCGTAATTTATTGTTTCGTCTCAAATCTACGATATTCAAAATTCCAATACCTCCCCCACCCCCCGCTGTGGCTTCCTTAGCCCACACCAGAACCTAGAAACGCACCTGAATATCTTATGTTCAATCAAATTGGCTTTGCCCACCCGTTTTTTTCTCTGTGCCCACCCGGTTTTTTTTCTGTGTCCAGCCATTTGAACATTTGTGGCTACACCACTGCACTCCTCTCAGGGTCTGTGGCGTCTCATGCGGTTGCTGTTCTGTTCCCCTCGTGGCCGTGCGGCCCGATCTCCTCGCTGTCGTGAGGATGCATCTCTACGGCCTGCTGGTCTGAACTCGGCTAGCTGTCCAGTGGCTACTAGCCACCGCTAGCTGGAAGGCTGCTTGTTTGGGTGCTGCTGGTGGGTTTGTCATTTTGTTTACTAATGCTTGGCTGTAAATAAGTGTTGGTGGCCTTGTGGCTTGCTGGCTTCCTCCCCTGCTGGTGGCTGGACTTCTCCCCCTCTAGTGATGTTAATCCCCTTTTTGTGTGCTGTGTTATTTTCTTCAGTTGTTTAAGTTTACTTTTGTTATTTTGGAGTTTGTTTGGTTGGTTGGTTGGTTGGTTGGTTGGTTTGCAATGTAAAGCATGTTTTTGTTATTCTACAGGGATTCATCACCCAGGAGGTGGGGCAATCGCCTGGATAAGCTAAGGTAGCCTGACTCAGAAATTACCTTATATGTGAATTTGTGTGCCCATGTTCTTCCTTATTTCTTGTGTCTTTTATACTGAAGAAAATAAATGAATTATATTTTGTTTCCATTGAACCTCACGTCTTTCCTCCATTCTTCAGACTGTTAGTTGTAAACCTAATTCGGTTATGTCACACTAGCAAGGCTGTGGACGACCTCATCTTGCTCTGGGTCTGTGTGTGTGATGCCTGGCAGCTGGCCAACCCCCCGCACCCCGTCGGAGGTCAGGGCCTTTGTGGCTCTATGCTCCTATTATAGGAGATTTGTGCGTGATTTCTCCCAACACGCTGCACCACTGAACCGGCTGGCAGGGTAGAATGTGCCCTTTGAGTGGTCAGCTGAGTGTGAGGCGGCGTTCACCTACCTCAAGCGAGTGCTCTCTGGTGGTTACGCTACCTAACTTCACACTTCCTTTCAAGGTGTGTACACCGACGCCTCTAAAGACTCTGTTGGAGCAGTGCTGGCCCAGGATGAAGAGGGTTGTGAGAAGGTGATTGCCTATGGCAGCCAGGCCCTCACACAAACACAGAACAGTCTGTTACAGTACTAAATGATGCCACCTGGTGACCAAAGTCTGTAATAGCAAGTAAGACTGTGGCACCCGACTTACAATCTGCTTCAGTTTACTTGGATTTTAACAAAAGAAAACAAGAAAGACTCAAAAGAAAACAAAAAAGAACACATGCATTTACATTCAAAAACTTTGAGAGCTATACCAACCCTAAGTGGAAAATTACATCTAATACATTTACCACCCGGCTACATATATTTTGTATCCATTGAACCTTGCGTTTTTCCTTCATTCTTGTTAGTTGTAAACCTAATTCGGCTATGTCACACTAGCAAGGCTGTGGACGACCTCATCCTGCTCTGGGTCTGTGTGTGTGATGCCTGGCAGCTCGCATATTTAACTCTTGGTGCTCAGAAATAGTCCAAAGTCATGCAAAACAGCCAGCATGTGGGCGGCCGTGCACCTGCTTTGAGGGATATGAAAGTGAGAGAGGTAAGGTTGAGTGAGTTCATCACTTTGAAAGGAACATTCACATCTTATTTTTTTTATTATTATTATTATTATTATTATTATTATTATTATTATTAGGGACAGAGCCTGTGAAATAGGACGAAGGTCCCTTTTGTTTTTGGTCCGTTTATTTTTATTATTATTATTAACGATAATAATAATAATAATAATAACTAGACAATTTAATTCCACGCGAGGAATTACTTGTGCATAGGAATGCCCGTGACCATTGATTTGAATTCAGTTGAGTCTGCCAGAGCTGGAAAGCAATTAGCGGAGTTAGTTGTATGTAACATGAGGTAGTTGAGGTAGTATTTGGATATAACATGTGGTAGTTGAGGTAGTAGTTGTATATTTAATAATGTTGAAGAATATAATGCTGGTGCTTGGTTGAGGCCCCTGGTTAGAGCCAGCTCTGTGCTCAGTGTTCTGAGTCTCTTCCCCCTCAGCAGCTGCAGCAGGTTCCTGCTGTAACAGCTCAGTGTCTACGCAGTCTGACTGAGGGAGGTTTTTGTACGGCTCTCAATCACTGTGTGAACACCCAGACACTGTTAAGGTAGTGGTTACTCTGACAGTGATAAACTGCTGCATCTTCACGCTGGGCACCGTTGATGGTCAGAGAGAAGTCAGTGCTGCTTCCATTGCCACTAAACCGAGCTGGTGTTGAGGATTCACGTGTATTTGCAATTCTTATGATGAGCTTGGGGGCTTCTCCGGGTTTCTGTTGGTACCAGTACAAATAATGACCAGCACTATCCTTGTAAACCGCTGGGTTGGTTCTACAGGTCAGAGTGACTGTGGATCCTGGAGTAACAGACACTACTGGTGTCTGAGACACAGTCACCTGACTGCTGGTTCCTATAGAAAACAAACAAAACATTGAGTTATCCAATAGAAAACACAAGCAGACAAAGAAGGGAGCTCCACATTTTGATTGAGTGGAATGAACCGACCTGTGAAGGATCCACAGACCACTGTCCAGAAAAGGAGGCTGAGGTGATCCATGGTTGCCACGGTTTCTGGGGTGTTGAGTGACAGCTCAGAGTCCTGCAGTGTTGGACTCAGAGGACTTTAAACCCTCTCAGAACCCCAGTTTCAGCTGAGCATGCAAAGCTTCCTCTATATGGAAATGACCTGTTTCCACTCATCAGACTGGGGCTGACAGTGAATGCAGACATTCTGGAGGACCACTGCATCTCTTCTACATTCACACTTTTGGAATACAATTATTATCTTGATGAAAACTATTGGATTTGCAATATATCGCATGCTTTTTGCTTGCTTTTTTGCTGGTTAATTTGATCTTTGTTTGTATGAAATCTTTCTTCTAATCTGTTTTAAAAACAACACTCATGACATCAAACCAGCCAAAACCAGCATAATAGATAATAACATATTATTGTATCATTCCTCTCATAAGTTTATGAGATCCTTTTTTTTTTTTTTTTAAGTACAGTTTGTACTTGTGTCAAACAAGTTCACTGTTTGTCAGTAAGCCTTCAAAGATTATATAAAAGAAATGTTAAATCAATACATTCTATTTATTTATTTTTAATTAATTAATTTATGTATTTATGTACAAATCTTGCTAACAACAGCTGAAGTGAATGAAATATTGACTAACTCATAGATTTAGTGAACAGCAAGTGTTTGTGTGTCAGTGAGTTGTGTGTTTAATGTGTGGGAGGTTTTTGTACAGCCTCTTAATGAGTTTGTATCACTGTGGTGGACTTTTGGTGGAGGAACCAAACTCATCGTTGACTGTAAGTACAAGGACACTTTTCTTTACCTGAAATATCTAACTGCTTCTTAAGTTATATTGAATGATTTACAGATGATTTAGTTTTTTAGAGATTTAATTAAATAATTTATTAGTAAATAATTATTTTTTTCTCTAGATGAGTCAAGGTCTCAGTGTAAATACATTGTTGTACAGAGTTCTTTATTTCAAATTTTAGTAATTGCATTTTTTACATATATGTTTTACTGCATAATGCGTTTTCATGCTGTTGCATATGTTAAATATATAAATGTATATGTATATATATGAAATGTATTTGGTAAAATGGGCAAAACAAGAGTAATTTATGTCCTATGAAAATTTAAAACATTGTGACAATAATTTGAAATATAATACATACATTAACAGTGTTTGAATTTCGATTCACGTTTTTTCTCTAATATTCTTCATGTTTGATTAGCCATATATATATATGGCTAATGTTTTGTGAAATCAGGATAAGTGGTTAATGTATTGATATGAAACAAAATGGTGTCCCTCCTATGTGGTATCACCAACTGTTGGTGAACAGGAACCTGTCCCTTCCCTCTGTGCTCCTATGAGTGGTGGTGTTAACTGAGCCTGTTGTCCACTTGTCTCCTCTCTCTCTCTCTTCCAGTGGGAGTGGTGCAGCCCACGCTGAGCGTCCTCCCTCCCTCCAGAGTGGAGCTGCAGCAGGGCAGTGCTACACTGCTGTGTATGGCCAGTGGGGGCTTCCCCTCAGACTGGAAGCTTGGCTGGAAGGTGGGGGGCAGCAGCAGGTCTTTGGGGGTGTCAGATAGCCTGGAGGTCCTGGGGAAAGATGGCCACTACAGCTGGAGCAGCAGCTTGACCCTCCCTGCAGACCAGTGGAGGAAGGCGGGCTCAGTGAGCTGTGAGGCCAGTAAGAACAGCCAGACACCTGTCACTCAAACCCTGAATCCTGGTCAGTGTTCAGAGTAGAGAGGCTCCAGCATGGAAGTACTGTAGAATACAAATCTCCTGTGACACGTCTGCTTTATATCTCTCAATCTAAGTTAGCACTGCAGCTTTTGATGATTTACATTCCTATAACATGTCTTTGAGCTGTTAGCATGATGCTTTCTGGTTTTTATCCCTTGTGTTTGTCACCTGTCAAACATTTAATAAAGATGCAAAAAAGGACTTTTTGTATTAATTTGCAACGTTCTATCATGTCTTTTCTAACATATCGAACTTTAAAACACAATTTGAAAACTATTGTATTTTATATTACATAACAAGTATTACCCATGTTTTGAATGTGGGTAACAGCAACTAATAAACATGTAAAACTACATCTCAAAAGACATTCAGTGTCTCTCACCAAGACATAGCAACCCTAGCATGCTGAGTGGTGGAAACAGTAACATATTCATCATGTCTGTGTCTCTGAGTCAGAGACCAAACCGACATCGCTAAAAGATGTGTTTCATGAAACGTATTGTGTGAGCAGTGAACCGTAGCTATTCAAATGATGTCCACTTTTAGCTGATGTGCACCTGTGTCTCTTGAGTGACAGAAAGTCAGTGGAAATGTAGGGCTGAGGTTCTCAGGAGAGTCTCTGGAGAGTCCAGTGAAAGCAGTATGTGTGCACGTCTACATAGCAGCTCAATGGGGTCCTCTTGTGTCAGACCACAGCCATTACAACAAAGACTGACTGAACTCAACTGTTCTCAGGTTGGATTTCATGTATAGCAGTATTGATAAGAGCAACAACAACATATCCATTTACTGCTTTTTATCAGGGCTTAATGTGTGTTACAAGAAAAACATGAAATGAACAACAAGAAAGCAAGGAGTAAACGTGAGGAAATAGCGAGGTCCAAAGGCCAGTAAGAGGGTCTTCAGGCAGCCTTTGAAGATGCAGATGTCTCCAGCGTTGAGGATCTCCTGAGGGAGGGGGTTCCACAGAGTGGGGGCAGCCTCCCTAAAAGCTCGGTCCATAATATAAGTCCACAACCCGGAGTGGGGGGGAAGCAGTCCGCTGTCAGAGGAACGGAGGTTCCAGGAGGGGGTGTGGGTGCTGAGGAGCACCGTGAGGGGCGAGGGCGTGGAGGGACCTGGAGGTGAGGGGGAGGAGTTTGTAGCTTCTACAGCACTTGACTGGGAGCCAGTGAAGGTGGATGAGAGTGGGGTGATGTGCTCCCAGGGTGAGGTGCAGGTGAGAACACTTGTAGCAGAGTCTTATACTGGAGCCTATCCAGGACTCTGTGGGGAGCCCTCAACAGGACTCCATTACAACAGTCTATGTTTGTTCTCATGTTATGTTCTAATGTTTTTTAGTTGTATGTAATATGCTGTAGTTGAGGTAGTAGTTGTATGTAACATGTGGTAGTTGAGATGGTCATTGGATGTAAATAAGGTAGTTGAGGTAGTAGTTGTATGTAGTTGTTGAGGTTTTAATTCATTAGCTATGTTGAAGCCTCAGTTGTGTGTAATATATTGTAGTTGAATTTGTTGTATCAATCAATCAATCGATCAAGTTCATGGTCACATACTGGATACCGATGTACATTATTACCAGCAATGAAATTCTTGTTGCTCTGGTCATTCAACTTTGTGATATAAAATAATATAAATACAAACAAATGAAAGAAAAGAAAGAAAGAAAAAACATATAAAAAGGGGCAATATAGACAGAGAATTAAGAATACAATTAAGAATAAGATATACTCCAGATTAAAACACTTATACCAACACAATAAGTATTCTTTGTTAGAATGTCAAGAAACATTCCATGTTTCTTGACTAAATATTCTCCATTCTTTCTAAAAGAATAAAAATTAGGCGAAGTAATGAGTGGGGTGCAGGGACACAATGTTAAAACTTTACATAGGTGGCCTGTGTGTGTGTGTGTGTGTGTGTGTGTGTGTGTGTGTGTGTGTGTGTGTGTGTGTGTGAGGGGGGGGACCAGTCATATAGATAGAATCTTTATTGTCATTATACAACAGTATTAAAAATACAGTGGCACAACGAAATTGAGGCGTTATATGTGTGCAGTGTTGTATCAGCAGTTCAGCAGCCTGATGGCCTGTAGAATGAAGCTGTCTCTGAACCTGCTGGTTCTGGTCTGGTGGGACGGCAGGAGCGTGAACATACTGTGGCTCGGGTGGCTGGGGTCCGAGATGATCCGCTGGGCCTACCTCCTGCAGCGTTGGCTGTAGAGGTCCTGGAGGGTTGGCAGCTCAGTCCTGGCCGTCCTGACCACCCTCTGCAGAGCCTTGCGGTCTAGAGCAGTGCAGCTGTGGTACCAGGCTGTGATGCTGCCAGCCAGGCTACTCTCAATGGTACACCTGTAGAAGGTGGTGAGTATTCTGGAGTCCTGACCGAACCTCCTCAGTCGCCGGAGGAAGAAGAGCCGCTGCCTCGCCGTCTTCACAAACACACCTGTGTGGTGTGACCAGCTCAGATCCTCACTGATGTTAATCCCGAGGAATTTGAAGTGGCCGACCCTCTACTCCCCCCTGATGTGGATGGGTGTATGCCTCTCTCCCCGCTGCCTCCTGTAGTCCACCATCAGCCTCTCTCCACGCTGCCTCCTGTAGTCCACCATCAGCCTCTCTCTCCCTGCTGCCTCCTGTAGTCCACCATCAGCCTCTCTCTCCCCGCTGCCTCCTGTAGTCCACCATCAGCCTCTCTCTCCCCGCTGCCTCCGGTAGTCCACCATCAGCTCCTTCGTCTTGCCGACGTTGAGCAGGAGGTTGTTGTCCTGACACCATGATGTCAGGGCGCTCACCTCTGCTCTGTGGTCCGACTCGTCACCGCCAGTGATGCAGCCGATGATGGTGGTGTCGTCTGCAAACTTAATGACGGTGTTGGAGCTGTGTGTGCTTGTGCAGTCGTGGGTGAACAGGGAGTACAGCAGGGGGCTGAGGACACATCCCTGGGGGGCACCGGTGCTGAGAGTAAGTGTGGAGGAGGTGGCGTTGCCGATCCAAACAGCCTGTGGCCTGCTTGTCAGGAGGTCCAGAATCCAGCTGCACAAGGTGGAACTGATGTCAGGTCTCGGAGCTTCGCGAAAAATCTGGATGGCACCATGCTGTTGAAGGCTGAGCTGTAGTTGATGAACAACATCTGCACCTACATGTCCCTCTGTTCCAGGTGGGAAAGGGTAGTGTGCAGTGTGAATGCTATCACATCGTCCGTGGATCTGTTTGGCCTGTAGGCAAACAAGCACTTCATGGCACTTGTACTTGTATGTAGTATGTTTGCATTGAGGTAGTTAATGTATACAAAATGTTTTACTGGAGGTAGCAATTTGAAATAATAGCTGAAATATTTGGAATTAATTTTCTTTAATATATGGTAGTTGAGGTAGTAGTAGTTGTATATAACATGTGGTAGTTGAGGTAGTAGTTGTGTATTTAACAATGTTGAGGAATATAATGCTGGTGCTTGGTTGAGGCCCCTGGTTAGAGCCAGCTCTGTGCTCAGTGCTCTGTGTCAGAGTCTCTTCCCCCTCAGCAGCTGCAGCAGGTTCCTGCTGTAACAGCTCAGTGTCTACGCAGTCTGACTGAGGGAGGTTTTTGTACGGCTCTCAATCACTGTGTGAACACATAAACACTGTTAGGGTAGTGGAAGCTCTGACAGTGATAAACTGCTGCATCTTCACGCTGGGCGCCGTTGATGGTCAGAGAGAAGTCAGTGCTGCTTCCACTGCCACTAAACCGAGCTGGTGTTGAGGATTCACGTGTACTTATATATCTTATGATGAGCTTGGGGGCTTCTCCAGGTTTCTGCTGGTACCAGAACATACCCTGATTTCCATTACTGGTCCATTTGTAAACCGCTGGGTTGGTTCTACAGGTCAGAGTGACTGTGGATCCTGGAGTAACAGACACTACTGGTGTCTGAGTCACAGTCACCTGACTGCTGGTTCCTATAGAAAACAAACAAAACATTGAGTTATCCAATAGAAAACACAAGCACACAAAGAAGGGAGCTCCACATTTTGATTGAGTGGAATGAACCAACCTGTGAAGGATCCACAGACCACTGTCCAGAAAAGGAGGCTGAGGTGATTCATGGTTGCCACGGTTTCTGGGGTGTTGAGTGACAGCTCAGAGTCCTGCAGTGTTGGACTCAGAGGACTTTAAACCCTCTCAGAACCCCAGTTTCAGCTGAGCATGCAAAGCTTCCTCTATATGGAAATGACCTGTTTCCACTCATCAGACTGGGGCTGACAGTGAATGCAGACATTCTGGAGGACCACTGCATCTCTTCTATGTTCACACTTTTGGAAAACAATTATTATTTTGATGAAAACTATTGGATTTGCAATATGTCGCACATTTCTTTCTGGTTAATTTGATCTTGGTTTGTATGACATCATTTCATTTTCTAATTTGGTTTAAAAAATAACATTGTAACCAAAAAACATGAATAATAGATATTAACATTAGTTAATTACATTAGTTAATTACATCCATGTTATGATGTTAAAGGTCTTCAGATGTAAAATTTGGAATCTTAATCAACAAGTTCACTGTTTGTCAGTAAGCCTTCAAAGATTATATAAAAATAAATGTAAAATCAATCAATTTTATTGATTCCATCTACAGGAAATAAATGTATAAATCATGATAACAACAGCTAAGTGAATGAAATATTGACTAATTCATAGATTTAGTGAACAGCAAGTGTTTGCGTGTCAGTGAGATGTGTGTTTAATGTGTGGGAGGTTTTTGTACAGCCTCTTAATGAGTTTGTATCACTGTGGTACACTTTTGGTGGAGGAACCAAACTCATCGTTGACTGTAAGTACAAGGACGCTTTTCTTTACCTGACATATAACTGACTGCTTTTTAAGATATATTTAATGATTTAAAGATGATTTATTTTTTTTGTTTCCATTTCTGGTGTTTTTTTTCTCTACATAAGTCGAGGTCTCAATGTTAACATATTGTTGGACAAAGTTCTGTACTTTAAATTTAAGTAACTTCATTCATTACAGATATGTTTTACCGCATAATACGTTTTCTGAAAGACTTACTGCTGTCACATACTTTATTTATAAAAAACATTTAAAATATATATGGTAAAATGGGCAAAACTTGTAGGCCTAAGTGTAATTTATGTTCAATGGAAAGTTAAAAAATTGTGACAATTATTTGAAACAATACATTTCATGACTGCTGTTTTGAAATTTTATTCAAAAATGTTCTCTATTATTCATGTCTGATTAGCCATGTGTGGTATGTTTGAAAGAAAGTGATAGGAGAATAATTTAAACTAAAAACACATAGATAATGTTTTGTGAAAACAGGATAAGTGGTTAATGTAGTGATAGATAAGGGCGGCAGTAGCTCTGTGGGTAGAGCGGGTGGACAGAGCGGGTCGTCCACTAACGGCGGTTCGATCCCCTTGATCCCCCTCCTCCTCCACATCTCTAACCCCACAAATGTACTGATTGTACGCTTTGGACAAAAGCGTCTGCTAAATGCCCCCATTATATGAAACAAAATGGTGTCCCTCCTCTGTGATATCACCAACTGTTGGTGAACAGGAACCTGTCCCTTCCCTCTGTGCTCCTATGAGTGGTGGTGTTAACTGAGCCTGTTGTCCACTTGTCTCCTCTCTCTCTCTTCCAGTGGGAGTGGTGCAGCCCACGCTGAGCGTCCTCCCTCCCTCCAGAGTGGAGCTGCAGCAGGGCAGTGCTACACTGCTGTGTATGGCCAGTGGGGGCTTCCCCTCAGACTGGAAGCTTGGCTGGAAGGTGGGGGGCAGCAGCAGGTCTTTGGGGGTGTCAGATAGCCTGGGGGTCCTGGGGAAAGATGGCCACTACAGCTGGAGCAGCAGCTTGACCCTGCCTGCAGACCAGTGGAGGAAGGCGGGCTCAGTGAGCTGTGAGGCCAGTAAGAACAGCCAGACGTCTGTCACTCAAACCCTGAATCCTGGCCAGTGTTCAGAGTAGAGAGGCTCCAGCATGGAAGTACTGTAGAATACAAATCTCCTGTGACACGTCTGCTTTATATCTCTCAGTCTAAGGTAGCACTGCAGCTTTTGATGATTTACATTCATATAACATGTCTTTGAGCTGTTAGCATGATGGTTTCTGGTTTTTACCCCTTGCATGTGTTTATCACTTGTTGAACATTTAATAAAGATGCAAAAAAGGACTTCTTGTATTCAGTTGCAATGTTGTATCGTGTCTTTTCTAATATATCCATCTTTAAAACACAATTTAAAAACTATTGTATTCTATATTATATAACAAGTATTACCCACATTTTGAATGTTGGTAATAGCAACTTAGAAACATGTGCGTCTCAACATGTGCGTCTCAAAAGACATTCAGTGTCTCTCACCAAGACATAGGAACCCTAGTATGCTGAGTAGTGGAAACAGTTAAATATAATGTCTGTGTCTCTGAGTTAAAGACCAAACCGACATCACTAAAAGATGTGTTTCATGAAACTTATTCTGTGAGCAGTGAACCATAGCTATTCAAATGATGTCCAATTTTAGCTGATGTGCACCTGTGTCTCTTGAGTGACAGAAAGTCAGTGGAAATGTAGGGCTGAGGTTCTCAGGAGAGTCTCTGGAGAGTCCAGTGAAAGCAGAATGTGTGCATGTCTACATAGCAGCTCAATGGGGTCCTCTTGTGTCAGACCACAGCCATTACAACAAAGACTGATTCCATGAACTTAACTCTCTTCAGGTTGTATTTAATGTATAGCAGTATTGATAAGAGCAAAAACAACATATCCATTTATTGCTTTCTATCAGGGCTTTAATATGTGTTACAAGTTGGAGGCATGCAACAAAAACATGAAATGAACAAAGCAAGGAGTAAAAGTGAGAAAATAGCAATGGCCAGTAAGAGGGTCTTGAGGCAGCACAGAACTAATCTTTCCAAAAACGAGCGCATTGCGCTTAAGGAACTTTCCGACAACAGGGACATCATTATCCGTCCAGCGGACAAAGGTGGTACTGTCTATGGACAAATACATAAAGGAAGCACATCGTCGACACCAAATACTATGAGAGACTGTATACCAACCCATTGCCCACAATGAAAAAAGAATTTGATGCTTTCTTGCAAGTAGCATATGATGAAGGCTGTATAACACCAAACAAACTTGGTTTTTCGACTGTTGAGTACCCAGTTGTTGCAGCTTTCTATTTACTCCCTAAGGTGCACAAAGAGGACAATCCCCCTGGTCGGCCTATCATAGCAGGCAATGGCACACTCACTGAGCCCGCATTGAAATACATTGACTCCTTCATTAAGCCACTGGTAGAACTTCCATCTTTTTAGAAGACACCACGGATGTACTGAACAGTTTGAAAACATTACCCAATGTACGCACACATTTTCTAGTCAGCATGGATGTTGAAAGTTTGCACACGAACATTGACCATCAGCAGGGCTTATTTGCGCTGAAACATTACATTACAGGCAGATGTGACTCGAGTGAATTTCTATTAAAAACTGACGGACTGGGTGATTCACAACAATGTTTTCATGTTCATGGATGAATTGTATGTACAGATAATTGGTGTACCTATGGGATCATGTTTTTCACCTAATTACGCATGCTTGTATTTGGGTCTATGGGAAAAGGAGCACATACTAAACTCTTGCAATCCTTTTTTTGAGTGTATTATGTGGTATGGACGCTACATTAATGATGTGTTTTTGGTTTTTAGTGGGTCTGAAACTCAATAGTTGAATTTTCATACTTATGTCAATGGTATCAATCCCAACTATCACTAGATTACTCTTTTGATGAAATCAATTTTCTGGATTTGACCATCTACAAGGGACAGCTACACACTACTCTTTTCAGAAAAGATACCTCCCGCAATACCATCCTCAGGGCAGACTCGTTTCACCCCCCTCACCTCATATGGAATATCCCATATGGCCAATTGCAACGTTTGAGACGTATTTGTGACAAGGATAGCGATGTTAGTGAACAGGCCGAGTCGATGGCTAGGAGGTTTTCGGAGAGGGCGTACAGACCAGAAGTTATCACCCAAGCTAGCAGTAAAGCACAGTCACTTCAACGCAACGCTTTACTTGAAAAGAATAAAAATAAACGGACCAAGAAATCACCACCTTACTTTGTTACTACTTATAGTAGGCACGCTGCATGAATTAAAAACATAGTAAGGAAAAACTGGTCGATTATTGAGAGTGATAGCCAATTGCGTGAAGTATTTCCCGAACCTCCAGTGGTATCTTTTAGACGCGCGCCCACACTTAGGGATAAATTAATGCGCTCATACCTCCCACCGCAGCATAAAGACTCTTGTCTTAACCTGTTGGCACTTTTAAGTGTATGCATTGCCCCCACTGCTCTAATGTCAACCAATCAAAATCTTTCCTGGACACTAGAACAAAGAAAACCTATGAACTGAGGGATTTTATTAATTGCAACACGACATTCGTAATATATCGTTTGGCATGTCCTTGTGAGGAGGGTTTCTTTTATGTCGGCCGCACAAAAAGACGTTTAAGGGATCGTCTGGCTGAACACAAATATGCCATTCGAGTGGTTAATAGAGATTACCCCATGGCTAGACACTTTAATGAATGCCACAACAATAATGATTCTTTGTTGACCATACAGGGTATTGAGCATATCAGACCTATGGCGAGGGGTGGCAATAGGTTATTGAGATTAAATCAAAGGGAGTCTTTTTGGATAGACCGCTTACATGCCATGGAATATCCAGGTCTAAATGAAGACATTGATTTTTCTTGTTTTTTATAGTGACACTGATGTACTGTATATGTTTTTGTTGTTCTTGTATATTTCCTTGCTTTCTCTTTTCTTTCTTTTTTCTGCTGCATTAATGGTCACCTGGTGTAGAGTGCATACGTTTTTCTTGTCACATGACTTTTTGACCCTATATAAGTGAGGTAGTCCTCACTCATGTGTACATGCCCTGATGAAGACCAAGTGTGGTCGAAACATGGTGGCGTTTTATCCAATGGATTAGCCAGTTACAAATAAAGGCTTTTTAATGATACCTTCCTCCGTCACCATTTCTGGAGTGCCTGGAGATTTCTCCTTATCATGAACTGATCCCATTTTCCAACAGCACCCAGTACGTGAGTCTACGTTTTACAACCAAGAGCTACCAGCCTCTTTGGCTGAAGGTCTTGAGGCAGCCTTTAAACATGCCGATGGCTCCAGCGTTGAGGATCTCCACAGGGAGGGGGTTCCACAGAGTGGGGGCAGCCTCCCTAAAAGCTCGGTCCATAATATAAGTCCACAACCCGGAGTGGGGGGGAAGCAGTCCGCTGTCAGAGGAACGGAGGTTCCAGGAGGGGGTGTGGGTGCTGAGGAGCACCGTGAGGGGCGAGGGCGTGGAGGGACCTGGAGGTGAGGGGGAGGAGTTTGTAGCTTCTACAGGACTTGACTGGGAGCCAGTGAAGGTGGATGAGAGTGATGTGCTCCCAGGGTGAGGTGCAGGTGAGAACACTTGTAGCAGAGTCTTATACTGGAGCCTATCCAGGACTCTGTGGGGAGCCCTCAACAGGACTCTATTACAACAGTCCAGACAGGTGGTGATGAAGGGATGAGGGTCTCTGCCACGGAGTCAGTGAGGGACGGCCGGACTTTGGAAATGTTTCTGAGGTGGTGAAATGCTGATTTGGTGATGGACTTGATGTGGGGCTCCAATGGTAGCGTTGAATCTAGGATCCCACTCAGGTTGGGGACTTGAGAGAAGGGGCAGATGGAGCAGCCCTGGATGGACAGGACCAGATCCCTGACCTTCTGGAGCAGAGTCTTGGGGGCCTCAACCATGAGCTCTGTCTTCTGACTGTTGAGTTGGAGAACGTTGGGAGACATCCAGAGTGAATGGAGGGGGGATGATGTCATGTATTGTAGTTGAGCTTTCAGTTGTATTCAATATGTTGTATTCAATCATTGTTGTTTTCGTTGTGTGTAATATATTGTTGTATTTGTAGATAGTATGTTTGCATTGAGGTTATTATTGGGGACACAATGTTTTGCTAGAGGAAGTAGTTTGTAGTAGTAGCTAAAATCAAATGTTTTGAAGTTTTTTGGAAGATGTGGCAGAAGTTGATGATGAGCCTTTAGAACCAACGTGAGACAGTGTTCAGTAGAACATTAAACAAAACACAGCAGGATAAACACAGAATAGAGCCCAAACCAGCAGGATGGACAACAGTGAAGTCATCAGAATACAGTGACAGGCCATGCATTTCACACCTAGGCCTTCAGTGATGTGCTACTTAGTCCGACTTCAATAAATACCTCTCATAATACCATCATGTATGACACCACGTGACCACGGCTGGAGAAATAGAATACAGAAACACACTTGCGCACTACTGGGCATTGCATCACCTCAATTGTGTACAGAAGTGTTGGTGGCCTTGTGGCTTGCTGGCTTCCTCCCCTGCTGGTGGCTGGACTTCTCCCCCTCTAGTGATGTTAATCCCCTTTTTGCATGTGTGTGCTCTGTTATTTTCTTTAGTTTAAGTTTACTAATAATAATTAATTTGGAGTTTGTTTGGTTGGTTGCTTTGTTTGGTTTGCAATGTAAAGCATGTTTCTGTTGTTCTACAGCAGGGGTCTCCAACCTTTTTTCCTCTGAGAGCTACTTTTACTAAATCTAAATGGCCGAGAGCTACTCATGTTTTATAACATTTATTGTCATTGTTTATTTCAAACTAAACCAACGGAATAAGCTTGTATTGCCTGAGCATTTACAAAATGTTGGTATCCACAACTCACATTTTGCATTAAAACATCACGTTACCTTCGTGAAACAAAACAACTGTTTCCCACTTTTCATGAAAATAGTATGTTTTAAGCCGCACAACAGTTTGATTCACAACTAATTGGCAAATAATCATTTTGTGTAAGAAGGGAGCGGGATATCTATGAATTTGATTGGATATAATTAACCCTTTGGTGAGCTACCTGGAATGGGGTGGCGAGCTACTGGTAGCTCACGAGCGACACGTTGGAGACCCCGTTCTACAGGGATTCATCACCCAGGAGGAAGGGCAATCGCCTTGGTAAGGTAAGGTAGCCTGACTCAGAAATTACCTTGTACTGTATGTGAATTTGTGGGCCCATGTTCTTGCTTATTTCTTGTGTCTTTTATACTGAAGAAAATAAATGTATTATATGTAGCCCGTGGAATTGGCACAATTTCACGTTTCAACGCATGATGGAGCTCATTCTGAGGGGCCTGCCGTGACACATTTGTATGGTATATTTGGATGATATACTGGTCTACAGCCGTACATTCACAGACCATCTCCTTCATTTGGATGAAGTCCTTTCTAGGATCCAGCGGGCCTGAAGTTGAATCCCAGGAAATGCCACTTTTCCAGGGACCATGTGGTGTTCCTGGGCCACTTGGTCTCCAGGGATGGTCTCCAGCCAGACACACAGAACACTGAGAAGGTGAGAACTTGGCCAACCCCCCGCACCCCGTCGGAGGTCAGGGCCTTTGTGGCTCTATGCTCCTATTATAGGAGATTTGTGTGTGATTTCTCCCAACACGCTGCACCACTGAACCGGCTGGCAGGGTAGAATGTGCCCTTTGAGTGGTCAGCTGAGTGTGAGGCGGCGTTCACCTCCCTCAAGCAAGTGCTCTCTGGTGGTTAAGCTACCTAACTTCACACTTCCTTTCAAGGTGTGTACACCGACGCCTCTAAAGACTCTGTTGGAGCAATGCTGGCCCAGGATGAAGAGGGTTGTGAGAAGGTGATTGCCTATGCCAGCCAGGCCCTCACACAAACACAGAACAGTCTGTTACAGTACTAAATGCTGCCACCTGGTGACCAAAGTCTGTAATAGCAAGTAAGACCGTGGCGTCCGAATTACAATCTGCTTCACACTTTACTTGGATTTAAAAACAATGTTACACTCAAAAGAAAACAACAAAGAACACATGCATTAACATTCAAAAACTTTGAGAGCTATAACAAACCTAAGTGGAAAATTACATCTAATACATTTACCACCCGGCTACATATATTTGGTATCCACTCAACCATGCGTTTTTCCTTCATTCTTGTTAGTTGTAAACTTAATTCGGCTATGTCACACTAGCAAGGCTGTGGACGACCTCATCCTGCTCTGGGTCTGTGTGTGTGATGCCTGGCAGCTCGCATATTTAACTCTTGGTGCTCAAAAATACTCCAAAGTCATGCAAAACAGCCAGCATGTGGGCGGCCGTGCACCTGCTTTGAGGGATATGAAAGTGAGAGATGTAAGGTTGAGTGAGTGCATCACTTTGGGAGAAACATTCACATCCTAATAATAATTAAAAAAGATAAATAAATAAATAATAATAATAAGTGTCAATAAGACTTCATAATCCTTCAAAATAAGCCTTCATAATCTCACAAATCCTGTAAAATGCATGATGCGTGATGACCTGTAATCAAATCCTTGTATTGGACAAGTTTACATCATAAAAACGATGCAGTCTGATGAATAGCTGGACTTTATAAAATGGTCCCACAGGGCACAAACCTTTGTGTCTGAAGTGACAACCTAACCCAACTCTGTAGGCCTACAAACTCAGACTTAATGACAAATAATTAAGTCATCTCTTATCAGACAAATAAAGGACGAGGAAATCTTTGATTTGAGGGTGATGTTGTAGGTAAGTAAAGTTGTGGTAGTAGTTGTATGTAACATGTGATAGTTGAGGTAGTAGTTGAATGTAACATGAGGTAGTAGTTGTATATTTAATAATGTTGAGGAATATAATGCTGGTGCTTGGTTGAGGCCCCTGGTTAGAGCCAGCTCTGTGCTCAGTGTTCTGTGTCAGAGTCTCTTCCCCCTCAGCAGCTGCAGCAGGTTCCTGCTGTAACAGCTCAGTGTCTACGCAGTCTGACTGAGGGAGGTTTTTGTACGGCTCTCAATCACTGTGTGAACACATCAACACTGTTAAGGTAGTGGTAACTCTGACAGTGATAAACTGCTGCATCTTCACGCTGGGCGTCGTTGATGGTCAGAGAGAAGTCAGTGCTGCTTCCACTGCCACTAAACCGAGCTGGTGTTGAGGATTCACGGTTTACAAATTTTATGATGAGCTTGGGGGCTTCTCCAGGGTTCTGTTGGTACCAGTGTAAAAAGTTATTGTTGTAAACCGCTGGGTTGGTTCTACAGGTCAGAGTGACTGTGGATCCTGGAGTAACAGACACTACTGGTGTCTGAGTCACAGTCACCTGACTGCTGGTTCCTATAGAAAACAAACAAAACAT
The DNA here is from genome assembly GCA_036785325.1 of Urophycis tenuis. Classification (NCBI taxonomy): domain Eukaryota; kingdom Metazoa; phylum Chordata; class Actinopteri; order Gadiformes; family Phycidae; genus Urophycis; species Urophycis tenuis. Next base: position 150,046 of record JAXIVH010000100.1, on the reverse strand, counting down.
TGAGTTATTCAGTAGAAAACACAAGCAGACAAAGAAGGGAGCTCCACATTTTGATTGAGTGGAATGAACCAACCTGTGAAGGATCCACAGACCACTGTCCAGAAAAGAAGGCTGAGGTGATTCATGGTTGCCACGGTTTCTGGGGTGTTGAGTGACAGCTCAGAGTCCTGCAGTGTTGGACTCAGAGGACTTTAAACCCTCTCAGAACCCCAGTTTCAGCTGAGCATGCAAAGTTTCCTCTATATGGAAATGACCTGTTTCCACTCATCAGACTGGGGCTGACAGTGAATGCAGACATTCTGGAGGACCACTGCATCTCTTCTATGTTCACACTTTTGGAATACAAAGATTAACTTCATGAAACAATTGGATTTGCAATATGTCGCACATTTCTTTCTGGTTAATTTGATCTTGGTTTGTATGACATCATTTCATTTTCTAATTTGGTTTAAAAAATAACACTCATTACATTGAAACCAAAAAACCTGAATAATAGATATTAACATTAGTTAATTACATTAGTTAATTACATCCATGTTATGTTAAAGGTTTTCAGATGTAACATTTGGAATCTTAATCAACAAGTTCACTGTTTGTCAGTAAGCCTTCAAAGATTATATAAAAATAAATGTAAAATCAATTAATTTAATTGATTCCATCTACAGGAAATAAATGTATAAATCATGATAACAACAGCTAAGTGAATGAAATATTGACTAACTCATAGATTTAGTGAACAGCAAGTGTTTGTGTGTCAGTGAGATGTGTGTTTAATGTGTGGGAGGTTTTTGTACAGCCTCTTAATGAGTTTGTATCACTGTGGTACACTTTTGGTGGAGGAACCAAACTCATCGTTGACTGTAAGTACAAGGACGCTTTTCTTTACCTGACATATTTAACTGCTTTTTAAGATATATTTAATGATTTAAAAATGATTTTTTTTTTTTTTTCCATTTCTGGTAGTTTTTTCTCTAGATAAGTCTCAGTGTAAACATATTGTTGGACAGAGTTCTGTACTTTAAATTTAAGAAATGTCATTCATTACATATATGTTTTACTGTACAATGCCTTTTCTGAAAGACTTAATGCTTTCGCATACTTTATTTATAAAAAAAACATATTTAAAATATTTATTGTTAAATGGGCAAAACGTGTAAGTGTAATTTATGTTCAATGGAAAGTTAAAACATTGTGACAATTATTTGAAACATAATACATTTCATTACTGCTGTTTTGAAATTTTATTCAAAAATGTTCTCTATTCTTCATGTCTGATTAGCCATGTGTGATATATTTGAAAGAAAGTCATAGAAAGAGAATAATTGAAACTAAAAACACATAGATAATGTTTTGTGAAAACAGGATAAGTGGTTAATGTAGTGATATATAAGGGCGGCAGTAGCTCAGTGGGTAGAGCGGGTGGACAGAGCAGGTCGTCCACTAACAGCGGTTCGATCCCCTTGATCCCCCTCCTCCTCCACATCTCTAACCCCACAAATGTACTGATTGTAAGTCGCTTTGGACAAAAGCGTCTGCTAAATGCCCCCATTATATGAAACAAAATGGTGTCCCTCCTCTGTGATATCACCAACTGTTGGTGAACAGGAACCTTTCTCTTCCCTCTGTGCTCCTATGAGTGGTGGTGTTAACTGAGCCTGTTGTCCACTTGTCTCCTCTCTCTCTCTTCCAGTGGGAGTGGTGCAGCCCACGCTGAGCGTCCTCCCTCCCTCCAGAGTGGAGCTGCAGCAGGGCAGTGCTACACTGCTGTGTATGGCCAGTGGGGGCTTCCCCTCAGACTGGAAGCTTGGCTGGAAGGTGGGGGGCAGCAGCAGGTCTTTGGGGGTGTCAGATAGCCTGGGGGTCCTGGGGAAAGATGGCCACTACAGCTGGAGCAGCAGCTTGACCCTGCCTGCAGACCAGTGGAGGAAGGCGGGCTCAGTGAGCTGTGAGGCCACTAAGAACAGCCAGACACCTGTCACTCAAACCCTGAATCCTGGCCAGTGTTCAGAGTAGAGAGGCTCCAGCATGGAAGTACTGTAGAATACAAATCTCCTGTGACACGTCTGCTTTATATCTCTCAATGTAAAGTAGCACTGCAGCTTTTGATGATTTACATTCCTATAACAAGAGCTGTTAGCATGATGCTTTCTGGTTTTTGCCCCTTCTGCTTATCACCTGTTGAACATTTAATAAAGATGCAAAAAAGGAATTATTGTATTCATTTGCGTCTTTTTTAATATATCCATCTTTAAAACAAATTCAACAAACAATTTCATATCTGTTGTATTCTATATCATATCACAAGTATTACCCACATTTTGAATGTGGGTAATACCAACTTAGAAACATGTCAAAGTGCGTCTCAAAAGACATTCAGTGTCTCTCACCAAGACATTTTAACCCTAGCATGCTGAGTGGTGGAAACAGTAACATTTTCATAATGTCTGTGTCTCTGAGTCAAAGACCAAACCGAAATTGCCAAAATATGTGTTTCATAAAACGTATTCTGTGAGCAGTGAACCGTAGCGATTCAAATGATGTCCAGTTTTAGCTGATGTGCACCTGTGTCTCTTGAGTGACAGAAAGCCAGTTGAAATGTAGGGCTGAGGTTCTCAGGAGAGTCTCTGGAGAGTTCAGTGAAAGCAGAATGTGTGCATGTCTACATAGCAGCTCAATGGGGTCCTCTTGTGTCAGACCACAACCATTACAACAAAGACTGAATGCATGATAGGATAAAACTTTATTAATCCCCTAACGGAAATTGGATCGCCATAGCAGCCCGGGTACAAATGTATAAATGTATAAATACATTAAAAAAAAGTATTAAAAAAAAAATAAATAAAAAAATAAGAAAAATCAAGATAAAATTAATAATGCAGTGTTGACAAATTGTAAAAATACAATAGTGCAGTGATGGGTTGATTTAATCCAGTTCTGTGATGGTGGATCTTACAGAGGCAGATGAGTGGTAAAGTCTTATTGCAGTGGAAAGGAACGATTTTCTGTATTGTTCCTTCTCGCTGCGGGGTTGAATGAGTCTGTTGCTGAAGCTGCTCTTTAGCTTGTCCAGTGTGCTGTGTAGGGGGTGGAAGGATTGTCCGATCACCAGCAGTTTTGCCAGCATTCTCTCCTCCACCACCTCCTCCACGGTGACAAGCTCAGAGCCAACAACAGGCTCAGCCTTCTTAATAAGTTTGTTCAATCTGTTGGCGTCCTTTGTTGTGATGCCCGCACCCCAGGACACCGCGGCAAAGAAGATGGTGCTCACCACAACAGACTGATGAAACATCTGCAACGTGTTGTTGCAGACATTGAAGGACCTGAGCCTCCTCAGGAAGTCAAGCCGGCTCAGGCCCTTCTTGTAAACGGCCTCATAATTTATGGACCAGTCCAGTTTATTGTCCAGTATGACACCCAGGTACTTGTATGGCTCCATCCTGTCCACATCTAACCTACCGATGCTGACAAGGGAGGGCAGGGGCTTATTTCTCCTGAAATCCACCACCATCTCCCTCGTCTTTGCCACATTCAGCTGCAGGTGGTTCTCCCAACAACACTTCACAAAGTGGTCGACCAGGTCTCTGTACTCAGCCTCCCTCCCAGTGCAGTACTTAAAGGCTGCAGTGTAGTAGAGTTGTAGTACTCAAGACCGGTCCAAGACCACTTTTGCGTGGTCTTGGACAGTCTAGTTCTAATGTTGTCACGGATCAAGTTGCCGTGGACCCAAGCGCACAACACAGAGAGTCGTAGACAGAATACGGGTTGACAAGGGTTTATTTGATTCGGGGTAGTGGAGTGAGCGTCAGGTAGACGACGGGTATCTAGGAGTCGTGGAGCCGTGGGAATGTAGGAGCGCGCCGACGGAGCGATCAACCTCCGTGACGCTGGGAATCCTGGAGAAGTGGGTCTGACTGTCGGACCGACACACTGCGCCGACGTGTTGCTGCTAGTATGGAGAGCAGGAAACACAGGAGAACAAGATGAACAGGGACACGGGAACAAGGACTCGGACAAGGTAAGCTAGGGCAAACAGGATTGCCAAGAGTGCTACTAAGTGTAGGAACAGAGTTGAGGATCTGGCGATGAGTGTCTGGAAGACCGGTGTAGATAAACTGTAGACCTTAATTGGTGATGCCCCTCAGGTGTGTGGAACCAGAGGGTGAGGAGGCTGAAGCCCCCTGGACACCGGAGCAGGTTCGCCCCCTGCCTACTACCTAGGGGACTGGTGTGGAACCCTGACAAATGGTATGTTCTAATGCTCTGGATTTGTGTGTGATAAATTGTAGTTGGGCTTCAAGTCATTTGCAATATCTGCAGTTGAGGTAGTAGTTATATATAATATGGGTACTTTTTTTCTTCATTGTATTGTCACAAGTATGGCTCAATACTCTGATATTTAAAAGGAGATGGGAGGAATAACAATTAATTTATTAGATAATTAACAACAACTAGAAATAAGAAGGATGGATCCATTAACAAAAACAACTAAGGAATAAGGCAATCAAAACACAGAGACAAAAAGGGTTCCCCGGCCGGCTTATGGCCTGCCACCCCGCAGACACCAACGGAAAGCCAGCCTCAGGGCAGAAGAGAGAGAGAAGGACTGGAAGCTCAGATCATTTAAAGATGGCAGGCTAGACCGGGCCCTGGTGTAGCCAATCATCAGCCAGCTTCCTCCAACTCTACCTGTAAGTCATAAAACAGAGGGACACCTGGTGCCCTGGATGGAACCCTACACCCCATGAGGGAACAGCAACACGGAACCCCACTGGGGCCGTGACACTATGTAACATGTAGTAGGTGAGGTCGTATCTATATGTCAAATAAGGAAGTGAAATGAAGTAGTAGTTGGATGTAATATTTGTAAATATTTTGTTGTTTTTGTTGCATTAGTTATGTTGAAGTCTCAGTTGTGTGTAATATATTGTAGTTGTATTTGTTGTACTTGTATGTAGTATGCTTCCCTTCAGGTAGTTATTGTATACAAAATGTTGTAGTTCAGCTGTGTTAGATATGTTGAAGATTTTGTTGTGTGTAATATATTGTATTTGTATTTGTATGTAGTATGTTTGTGCTGAGGTAATTGTTGGGGACAAAAGGTTTAGGGAGAGGAAGTAGTTTGTAATAGTAGCTGAAATGTTTTGAAATGTTTTGTAAGATGTGGCAGTTGACTTAGTACTTGTATGTAACATGGTAGTTGAGGTAGTAGTTGTATGTAACATGGTAATTGAGGTAGTAGTTGTATGTAACATGAGGTAGTTGATGTAGTAGTTGTATATTTGAGGAATATAATGCTGGTGCTTGGTTGAGGCCCCTGGTTAGAGCCAGCTCTGTGCTCAGTGTTCTGTGTCAGTTCTCTCCTCAGCTCAGTGTCTACGCAGTCTGACTGAGGGAGGTTTTTGTACGGCTCTCAATCACTGTGTGAACACCCAGACACTGTTAGGGTAGTGGAGACTCTGACAGTGATAAACTGCTGCATCTTCACGCTGGGCGCCGTTGATGGTCAGAGAGAAGTCAGTGCTGCTTCCACTGCCACTAAACCGAGCTGGTGTTGACGATTCAAGTCTCTTTGCATATCTTATGATGAGCTTGGGGGCTTCTCCAGGTTTCTGTTGGTACCAGTATATACCCTCGTCTCCACCACTCCATCTGTGAACTGCTAGGTTGGTTCTACAGGTCAGAGTGACTGTGGATCCTGGAGTAACAGTCACTACTGGTGTCTGAGTCACAGTCACCTGACTGCTGGTTCCTATAGAAAACAAACAAAACATTGAGTTATCCAATAGAAAACACAAGCAGACAAAGAAGGGAGCTCCACATTTTGATTGAGTGGAATGAACCAACCTGTTAAGGATCCACAGACCACTGTCCAGAAAAGAAGGCTGAGGTGATCCATGGTTGCCACGGTTTCTGGGGTGTTGAGTGACAGCTCAGAGTCCTGCAGTGTTGGACTCAGAGGACTTTAAACCCTCTCAGAACCCCAGTTTCAGCTGAGCATGCAAAGCTTCCTCTATATGGAAATGACCTGTTTCCACTCATCAGACTGGGGCTGACAGTGAATGCAGACATTCTGGAGGACCACTGCATCTCTTCTACATTCACACTTTTGGAATACAATTATTATCTTGATGAAAACTATTGGATTTGCAATATATCGCATGCTTTTTGCTTGCTTTTTTGCTGGTTAATTTGATCTTTGTTTGTATGAAATCTTTCTTCTAATCTGTTTTAAAAATAACACTCATGACATCCAACCAGCCAAAACCAGCATAATAGATAATAACATATTATTGTATCATTCCTCTCATAAGTTTATGAGATCCTTTTTTTTTTAAGTACAGTTTGTACTTGTGTCAAACAAGTTCACTGTTTGTCAGTAAGCCTTCAAAGATTATATAAAAGAAATGTTAAATCAATACATTTTATTTATTTATTTTTAATTAATTAATTTATGTATTTATGTACAAATCTTGCTAACAACAGCTGAAGTGAATGAAATATTGACTAACTCATAGATTTAGTGAACAGCAAGTGTTTGTGTGTCAGTGAAATGTGTGTTTAATGTGTGGGAGGTTTTTGTACAGCCTCTTAATGAGTTTGTATCACTGTGGTGGACTTTTGGTGGAGGAACCAAACTCATCGTTGACTGTAAGTACAAGTACACTTTTCTTTACCTGAAATATCTTACTGCTTCTTAAGTTATATTGAATGATTTAAAGATGATTTAGTTTTTTAGAGATTTAATTAAATAATTTATTAATAAATAATTATTTTTTTCTCTAGATGAGTCAAGGTCTCAGTGTAAATACATTGTTGTACAGAGTTCTTTATTTCAAATTTTAGTAATTGCATTTTTTACATACATGTTTTACTGCATAATGCGTTTTCATGCTGTTGCATATGTTAAATATATAAATGTATATGTATATATATGAAATGTATTTGGTAAAATGGGCAAAACAAGAGTAATTTATGTCCCATGGAAATTTAAAACATTGTGACAAGAATTTGAAATATAATACATACATTAACAGTGTTTGAATTTCGATTCACATTTTTTCTCTAATATTCTTCATGTTTGATTAGCCATATATATATATATATATATATATATATATATATATATATATATATATATATATATATATATATATATATATATATATATGTATGTATATTTGGCTAATGTTTTGTGAAATCAGGATAAGTGGTTAATGTATTGATATGAAACAAAATGGTGTCCCTCCTATGTGGTATCACCAACTGTTGGTGAACAGGAACCTGTCCCTTCCCTCTGTGCTCCTATGAGTGGTGGTGTTAACTGATCCTGTTGTCCACTTGTCTCCTCTCTCTCTCTTCCAGTGGGAGTGGTGCAGCCCACGCTGAGCGTCCTCCTTCCCTCCAGAGTGGAGCTGCAGCAGGGCAGTGCTACACTGCTGTGTATGGCCAGTGGGGGCTTCCCCTCAGACTGGAAGCTTGGCTGGAAGGTGGGGGGCAGCAGCTGGTCTTTGGGGGTGTCAGATAGCCTGGGGGTCCTGGGGAAAGATGGCCACTACAGCTGGAGCAGCAGCTTGACCCTCCCTGCAGACCAGTGGAGGAAGGCGGGCTCAGTGAGCTGTGAGGCCAGTAAGAACAGCCAGACGCCTGTCACTCAAACCCTGAATCCTGGTCAGTGTTCAGAGTAGAGAGGCTCCAGCATGGAAGTACTGTAGAATACAAATCTCCTGTGACACGTCTGCTTTATATCTCTCAGTCTAAGGTAGCACTGCAGCTTTTGATGATTTACATTCCTATAACATGTCTTTGAGCTGTTAGCATGATGCTTTCTGGTTTTTACCCCTTGCATGTGTTTGTCACCTGTTGAACATTTAATAAAGATGCAAAAAAGGACTTATTGTATTAAGTTGCAATGTTGTATCATGTCTTTTCTAATATATCCATCTTTAAAACACAATTAAAAAACTATTGTCTTCTATATTATATAACAAGTATTACCCATATTTTGAATGTTGTTAATAGCAACTTAGAAACATGTTAAAGTGCGTCTCAAAAGACATTCAGTGTCTCTCACCAAGACATAGGAACCGTAGTATGCTGAGTGGTGGAAACAGTAAAATATAATGTCTGTGTCTCTGAGTAAAAAGACCAAACCGACATCACTAAAAGATGTGTTTCATGAAACGTATTCTGTGAGCAGTGAACCATAGCTATTCAAATGATGTCCAGTTTTAGCTGATGTGCACCTGTGTCTCTTGAGTGACAGAAAGTCAGTGGAAATTTAGGGCTGAGGTTCTCAGGAGAGTCTCTGGAGAGTCCAGTGAAAGCAGTATGTGTGCACGTCTACATAGCAGCTCAATGGGGTCCTCTTGTGTCAGACCACATTCATTACAACAAAGACTGACTGAACTCAACTGTTCTCAGGTTGGATTTCATGTATAGCAGTATTGATAAGAGCAACAACAACATATCCATTTACTGCTTTTTATCAGGGCTTAATGTGTGTTACAAGAAAAACATGAAATGAACAATAAGAAAGCAAGGAGTAAAAGTGAGGAAATAGCAAGGTCCAAAGGCCAGTAAGAGGGTCTTCAGGCAGCCTTTGAAGATGCAGATGGCTCCAGCGTTGAGGATCTCCACAGGGAGGGGGTTCCACAGAGTGGGGGCAGCCTCCCTAAAAGCTCGGTCCATAATATAAGTCCACAACCCGGAGTGGGGGGGAAGCAGTCCGCTGTCAGAGGAACGGAGGTTCCAGGAGGGGGTGTGGGTGCTGAGGAGCACCGTGAGGGGCGAGGGCGTGGAGGGACCTGGAGGTGAGGGGGAGGAGTTTGTAGGTTCTACAGGACTTGACTGGGAGCCAGTGAAGGTGGATGAGAGTGGGGTGATGTGCTCCCAGGGTGAGGTGCAGGTGAGAACACTTGTAGCAGAGTCTTATACTGGAGCCTATCCAGGACTCTGTGGGGAGCCCTCAACAGGACTCCATTACAGCAGTCTATGTTTGTTCTCATGTTATGTTCTAATGTTTTTTAGTTGTATGTAATATGCTGTAGTTGAGGTAGTAGTTGTATGTAACATGTGGTAGTTGAGATGGTCATTGGATGTAAATAAGGTAGTTGAGGTAGTAGTTGTATGTAGTTGTTGAGGTTTTAATTCATTAGCTATGTTGAAGCCTCAGTTGTGTGTAATATATTGTAGTTGAATTTGTTGTATCAATCAATCAATCGATCAAGTTCATGGTCACATACTGGATACCGATGTACATTATTACCAGCAATGAAATTCTTGTTGCTCTGGTCATTCAACTTTGTGATATAAAATAATATAAATACAAACAAATGAAAGAAAAGAAAGAAAGAAAAAACATATAAAAAGGGGCAATATAGACAGAGAATTAAGAATACAATTAAGAATAAGATATACTCCAGATTAAAACACTTATACCAACACAATAAGTATTCTTTGTTAGAATGTCAAGAAACATTCCATGTTTCTTGACTAAATATTCTCCATTCTTTCTAAAAGAATAAAAATTAGGCGAAGTAATGAGTGGGGTGCAGGGACACAATGTTAAAACTTTACATAGGTGGCCTGTGTGTGTGTGTGTGTGTGTGTGTGTGTGTGTGTGTGTGTGTGTGTGTGTGAGGGGGGGGACCAGTCATATAGATAGAATCTTTATTGTCATTATACAACAGTATTAAAAATACAGTGGCACAACGAAATTGAGGCGTTATATGTGTGCAGTGTTGTATCAGCAGTTCAGCAGCCTGATGGCTTGTAGAATGAAGCTGTCTCTGAACCTGCTGGTTCTGGTCTGGTGGGACGGCAGGAGCGTGAACATACTGTGGCTCGGGTGGCTGGGGTCCGAGATGATCCGCTGGGCCTACCTCCTGCAGCGTTGGCTGTAGAGGTCCTGGAGGGTTGGCAGCTCGGTCCTGGCCGTCCTGACCACCCTCTGCAGAGCCTTGCGGTCTAGAGCAGTGCAGCTGTGGTACCAGGCTGTGATGCTGCCAGCCAGGCTACTCTCAATGGTACACCTGTAGAAGGTGGTGAGTATTCTGGAGTCCTGACCGAACCTCCTCAGTCGCCGGAGGAAGAAGAGCCGCTGCCTCGCCGTCTTCACAGCCACACCTATGTGTTGTGACCAGCTCAGATCCTCACTGATGTTAATCACGAGGAATCTGAAGTGGCTGACCTTCTACTCCCCCCTGATGTGGATGGGTGTATGCCTCTCTCCCCGCTGCCTCCTGTAGTCCACCATCAGCCTCTCTCCACGCTGCCTCCTGTAGTCCACCATCAGCCTCTCTCCCCGCTGCCTCCTGTAGTCCACCATCAGCCTCTCTCTCCCCGCTGCCTCCTGTAGTCCACCATCAGCCTCTCTCTCCCCGCTGCCTCCTGTAGTCCACCATCAGCCTCTCTCTCCCCGCTGCCTCCTGTAGTCCACCATCAGCCTCTCTCCCCACTGCCTCCTGTAGTCCACCATCAGCCTCTCTCTCCCTGCTGCCTCCTGTAGTCCACCATCAGCCTCTCTCTCCCTGCTGCCTCCTGTAGTCCACCATCAGCCTCTCTCTCCCCGCTGCCTCCTGTAGTCCACCATCAGCCTCTCTCTCCCCGCTGCCTCCTGTAGTCCACCATCAGCCTCTCTCCCCGCTGCCTCCTGTAGTCCACCATCAGCCTCTCTCCCCACTGCCTCCTGTAGTCCACCATCAGCCTCTCTCCCCACTGCCTCCTGTAGTCCACCATCAGCCTCTCTCCCCGCTGCCTCCTGTAGTCCACCATCAGCCTCTCTCCCCACTGCCTCCTGTAGTCCACCATCAGCTCCTTCGTCTTGCCGACGTTGAGCAGGAGGTTGTTGTCCTGACACCATGATGTCAGGGCGCTCACCTCTGCTCTGTGGTCCGACTCGTCACCGCCAGTGATGCAGCTGATGATGGTGGTGTCGTCTGCAAACTTAATGACGGTGTTGGAGCTGTGTGTGCTTGTGCAGTCGTGGGTGAACAGGGAGTACAGCAGGGGGCTGAGGACACATCCCTGGGGGGCACCAGTGCTGAGAGTAAGTGTGGAGGAGGTGGCGTTGCCGATCCAAACAGCCTGTGGCCTGCTTGTCAGGAGGTCCAGAATCCAGCTGCACAAGGTGGAACTGATGTCAGGTCTCGGAGCTTCGCGAAAAATCTGGATGGCACCATGCTGTTGAAGGCTGAGCTGTAGTTGATGAACAACATCTGCACCTACATGTCCCTCTGTTCCAGGTGGGAAAGGGTAGTGTGCAGTGTGAATGCTATCACATCGTCCGTGGATCTGTTTGGCCTGTAGGCAAACAAGCACTTCATGGCACTTGTACTTGTATGTAGTATGTTTGCATTGAGGTAGTTAATGTATACAAAATATTTTACTGGAGGTAGCAATTTGAAATAATAGCTGAAATATTTGGAATTAATTTTCTTTAATATATGGTAGTTGAGGTAGTAGTAGTTGTATATAACATGTGGTAGTTGAGGTAGTAGTTGTGTATTTAACAATGTTGAGGAATATAATGCTGGTGCTTGGTTGAGGCCCCTGGTTAGAGCCAGCTCTGTGCTCAGTGTTCTGTGTCAGAGTCTCTTCCCCCTCAGCAGCTGCAGCAGGTTCCTGCTGTAACAGCTCAGTGTCTACGCAGTCTGACTGAGGGAGGTTTTTGTACGGCTCTCAATCACTGTGTGAACCTGTAGCTGCCGTGGTAACCCAGACAGTAATAAACTCCTGCATCCTCCCTCTGGACACCTGAGATGCTGAGAGTGTAGCTCGTCCCAGATCTACTGCCGCTGAACCGAGCTGGGGTCCCTGAGTGGAGGTCGTCTACATGGTATATCAGAAGTTTGGGAGCTTCTCCAGGTTTCTGTATGTACCAGCTGAGATCATCACCAATATCTGAGCTGCCGGTGGCTCTGATGGACACGGTCCCATCCAGACTAACACTCTTGGATTTGTCAGGTTGTGTCAGAAATGAACTGGCAGACGACTCTGAAATAAGAAGTGGATGATTAGCCTTTAGAACCAACGTAAGACAGTGTTCAGTAGAACATTAGTCTAGAGCCCACCAGGAGCAGAGAGGGGAGAAAACACAGCAGGATAAACACAGAATAGAGCCCAAACCAGCAGAGTGGATTACAGTGAAATCATCAGAATAGTAAGAGTGACAGATTTCTAACTCTCACCATGAGTAACAAAGGCCAACACTGCTAGCAAGGCTGTGGACGACCTCATCTTGCTCTGGGTCTGTGTGTGTGATGCCTGGTAGCTCGCACATTTAACTCTTGGTGCTCAGAAATACTCCAAAGTCATGCAAAACAGCCAGCATGTGGGCGGCCGTGCACCTGCTTTGAGAGATATGAAAGTGAGAGAGGTAAGGTTGAGTGAGTGCATCACTTTGGGAGGAACATTCACATCTTATTAATAAACATATTCAGAAACACACACATAATCACACAAATCATGTAAAATGCAACATGGAATGTAAGTACAAAAAGTTGTACGTTTTTAACTCTGATCATAGCGTTAATAACAGGGCAGGTTTTTCAACAAATGTTTTTTCTGTGAATTCTTTTCAGTTGCTTAACATGAGAATTCACGTGATCTCAAGTGATGAGCTGTAGTTTAATCAAATCGTTGTATTGAATGTGTTTACGTCATAAAAAGTATGCACTCTGAAGAATAGCTGGACTTATTGAAAGGTATGGTCCCACAGGGCCCAAACTTTTGTGTCTGCACAAATGACAACCTAACCCTACAACTCTGTAGGTCTACAAAGCAGTGAAAACACAGAATAATGACAAATAATTAAGATTAATTTCTCATCAGACAAATAAATGACGAGGAAATCTATGATTCTGAGGGTGAAGGCGAGGCGGTGGTTGTATATAACATGTGGTAGTTGAGGTAGTAGTTGGTGTATCATGTAACATGTTTTTAGGTTAGATTAGATTAAACTTTATTGTCATTGTGCAGAGTACAAGTACAGACAACAAAATGTAGCTGGCGTTCTAACCAGAAGTGCAGAGGAGCGATTAAGGTGCAGTGTTGTACATGAGTAGTGCAATATGGGTGGATAGTTTTAAAGTGGCAGTAGTAATTAAAGTGACAGTAGTAAACAGTGGCCCTGTGAAGTAACCAGTAAACAGGTAGTACAGGTAGTAACAGTCAACAGTAAACAATAAACAGATGCAAGTAGCGGTAATAATTATAGAGGTAGTACAGAAATAATAAGTAACAGGGTAGTGTACAGTAGTGCAACAGTGCAGTGGTGCAATACAACAGGTATGAGCAGCATAAACACGGCTACAACAGATGAATGCAGTTAGTATGGATATAAGGGTACGGTGTGATAAATAAACAGATAATATGACCAGGGGTGTGAGTGAGGAGGGTCCAGGAGTTGGAGAACGTTGGCAGACATCCAGAGTGAATGGAGGGGGATGATGTCATGTATTGTAGTTGAGCTTTCAGTTGTATTAGTTATGTTGGAGATTTAGATGTGTGTTATATATTGTAGTTGAGCTTTCAGTTGTATTAGTTATTATGTTTCTTGCTTATACAATGTGTTAACAATTCTACTAGCCACACGGACACGCTATTGGCTGTTCAATCACTTTTCCAGAACTGGTTTATTCACAACAGAGCCCAACCTACCGCAGAACACAAATACACCCTAGTGGATGCTACTGGATCAACACAATATGTAGCTTCATAGTACGTAACATTAGTTATGTTGAATTTTTAGTTGTATGTAATATATTGTAGTTGGACTTTTAGTTGTATGTAATAGTTGAGGTAGTAGTTGTATGTAATATTTTTACATGTTTTGTTGTTTTAGTTAGGTTAGTTATGTTGAAGTCTTAGTTGTGTGTAATATATTGTAGTTGTATTTGTTGTACTTGTATGTAGTATGTTTGCATTGATGTAGTTATTAAAATGTTTTAGTTAAGGTAGTAGCTTTAAATAGCAGCTGAAATATTTTGAAATAATTTCCTTCAGTATGTGGTAGTTGAGGTTCAGTTGTATGCAACATGTGGCTGGTGACCTTTCAGTTGTATAAGTTATGGTGAACTGTTCGTTGTGTGTAATATATTGTATTTGTATTTGTATGTCGAATGTTTGCATTGAGCTAATTATTATGGACAAAATGTTTTGGTGGAGGAAGTAGTTTGTAGTAGTAGCTGAAATGTTTTGAATTTTTTTGTAAGATGTGGAAGTTGACTTTGTACTTGTATGTAACATGAGGTAGTTAAGGTAGTAGTTGTATGTAAGATGAGGTAGTTTAAGGTATTAGTTGAATATAACATGTGGTAGTTGAGGTAGTAGTTGTATATAACATGTGGTAGTTGAGGTAGTAGTTGTATATTTAATAATGTTGAAGAATATAATGCTGGTGCTTGGTTGAGGCCCCTGGTTAGAGCCAGCTCTGTGCTCAGTGTTCTGTGTCAGAGTCTCTTCCCCCTCAGCAGCTGCAGCAGGTTCCTGCTGTAACAGCTCAGTGTCTACGCAGTCTGACTGAGGGAGGTTTTTGTACGGCTCTCAATCACTGTGTGAACACCCAGACACTGTTAAGGTAGTGGAGACTCTGACAGTGATAAACTGCTGCATCTTCACGCTGGGCGTCGTTGATGGTCAGAGAGAAGTCAGTGCTGCTTCCACTGCCACTAAACCGAGCTGGTGTTGAGGATTCACGTTGGTTTACAAGTTTTATGATGAGCTTGGGGGCTTCTCCAGGTTTCTGTTGGTACCAGAATAGATAATTGTTGCCATGAACTGCTGGGTTGGTTTTACAGGCCAGAGTGACTGTGGATCCTGGAGTGAAAGACACTAATGGTGTCTGAGTCACAGTCACCTGACTGCTGGTTCCTATAGAAAACAAACAAAACATTGAGTTATCCAATAGAAAACACAAGCAGACAAAGAAGGGAGCTCCACATTTTGATTGAGTGGAATGAACCAACCTGTGAAGGATCCACAGACCACTGTCCAGAAAAGGAGGCTGAGGTGAATCATGGTTGCCACGGTTTCTGGGGTGTTGAGTGACAGCTCAGAGTCCTGCAGTGTTGGACTCAGAGGACTTTAAACCCTCTCAGAACCCCAGTTTCAGCTGAGCATGCAAAGCTTCCTCTATATGGAAATGACCTGTTTCCACTCATCAGACTGGGGCTGACAGTGAATGCAGACATTCTGGAGGACCACTGCATCTCTTCTACATTCACACTTTTGGAATACAATTATTATCTTGATGAAACTATTGGATTTGCAATATGTCGCACATTTCTTTCTGGTTAATTTGATCTTGGTTTGTATGACATCATTTCATTTTCTAATTTGGTTTAAAAAATAAAACTCATTACATTGTAACCAAAAAACATGAATAATAGATATTAACATTAATTACATCCTTGTTATGATGTTAAAGGTTTTCAGATGTAAAATTTGGAAACTTAATCAACAAGTTCACTGTTTGTCAGTAAGCCTTCAAAGATTATATAAAAATAAATGTAAAATCAATTAATTTTATTGATTCCATCTACAGGAAATAAATGTATAAATCATGATAACAACAGCTAAGTGAATGAAATATTGACTAACTCATAGATTTAGTGAACAGCAAGTGTTTGTGTGTCAGTGAGATGTGTGTTTAATGTGTGGGAGGTTTTTGTACAGCCTCTTAATGAGTTTGTATCACTGTGGTACACTTTTGGTGGAGGAACCAAACTCATCGTTGACTGTAAGTACAAGGACGCTTTTCTTTACCTGACATATTTAACTGCTTTTTAAGATATATTTAATGATTTAAAAATGATTTTTTTTTTTTTCCATTTCTGGTAGTTTTTTCTCTAGATAAGTCTCAGTGTAAACATATTGTTGGACAGAGTTCTGTACTTTAAATTTAAGAAATGTCATTCATTACATATATGTTTTACTGTACAATGCCTTTTCTGAAAGACTTAATGCTTTCGCATACTTTATTTATAAAAAAAACATATTTAAAATATTTATTGTTAAATGGGCAAAACATGTAAGTGTAATTTATGTTCAATGGAAAGTTAAAACATTGTGACAATTATTTGAAACATAATACATTTCATTACTGCTGTTTTGAAATTTTATTCAAAAATGTTCTCTATTCTTCATGTCTGATTAGCCATGTGTGATATATTTGAAAGAAAGTCATAGAAAGAGAATAATTGAAACTAAAAACACATAGATAATGTTTTGTGAAAACAGGATAAGTGGTTAATGTAGTGATATATATAAGGGCGGCAGTAGCTCAGTGGGTAGAGCGGGTGGACAGAGCGGGTCGTCCACTAACAGCGGTTCGATCCCCTTGATCCCCCTCCTCCTCCACATCTCTAACCCCACAAATGTACTGATTGTAAGTCGCTTTGGACAAAAGCGTCTGCTAAATGCCCCCATTATATGAAACAAAATGGTGTCCCTCCTATGTGGTATCACCAACTGTTGGTGAACAGGAACCTGTCCCTTCCCTCTGTGCTCCTATGAGTGGTGGTGTTAACTGAGCCTGTTGTCCACTTGTCTCCTCTCTCTCTCTTCCAGTGGGAGTGGTGCAGCCCACGCTGAGCGTCCTCCCTCCCTCCAGAGTGGAGCTGCAGCAGGGCAGTGCTACACTGCTGTGTATGGCCAGTGGGGGCTTCCCCTCAGACTGGAAGCTTGGCTGGAAGGTGGGGGGCAGCAGCAGGTCTTTGGGGGTGTCAGATAGCCTGGGGGTCCTGGGGAAAGATGGCCACTACAGCTGGAGCAGCAGCTTGACCCTGCCTGCAGACCAGTGGAGGAAGGCGGGCTCAGTGAGCTGTGAGGCCACTAAGAACAGCCAGACACCTGTCACTCAAACCCTGAATCCTGGCCAGTGTTCAGAGTAGAGAGGCTCCAGCATGGAAGTACTGTAGAATACAAATCTCCTGTGACACGTCTGCTTTATATCTCTCAATGTAAAGTAGCACTGCAGCTTTTGATGATTTACATTCCTATAACAAGAGCTGTTAGCATGATGCTTTCTGGTTTTTGCCCCTTCTGTTTATCACCTGTTGAACATTTAATAAAGATGCAAAAAAGGAATTATTGTATTCATTTGCGTCTTTTTTAATATATCCATCTTTAAAACAAATTCAACAAACAATTTAATATCTGTTGTATTCTATATCATATCACAAGTATTACCCACATTTTGAATGTGGGTAATACCAACTTAGAAACATGTCAAAGTGCGTCTCAAAAGACATTCAGTGTCTCACCAAGACATTTTAACCCTAGCATGCTGAGTGGTGGAAACAGTAACATTTTCATAATGTCTGTGTCTCTGAGTCAAAGACCAAACCGAAATTGCCAAAATATGTGTTTCATAAAACGTATTCTGTGAGCAGTGAACCGTAGCGATTCAAATGATGTCCAGTTTTAGCTGATGTGCACCTGTGTCTCTTGAGTGACAGAAAGCCAGTTGAAATGTAGGGCTGAGGTTCTCAGGAGAGTCTCTGGAGAGTTCAGTGAAAGCAGAATGTGTGCACGTCTACCTAGCAGCTCAATGGGGCCCTCTTGTGTCAGACCACAGCCATTACAACAAAGACTGAATGCATGATAGGATAAAACTTTATTAATCCCCTAACGGAAATTGGATCGCCATAGCAGCCCGGGTACAAATGTATAAATGTATAAATACATTAAAAAAAAGTATAAAAAAAATAAAATAAAATAAAAAAATAAAAATCAAGATAAAATTAATAATGCAGTGTTGACAAATTGTAAAAATACAATAGTGCAGTGATGGGTTGATTTAATCCAGTTCTGTGATGGTGGATCTTACAGAGGCAGATGAGTGGTAAAGTCTTATTGCAGTGGAAAGGAACGATTTTCTGTATTGTTCCTTCTCGCTGCGGGGTTGAATGAGTCTGTTGCTGAAGCTGCTCTTTAGCTTGTCCAGTGTGCTGTGTAGGGGGTGGAAGGATTGTCCGATCACCAGCAGTTTTGCCAGCATTCTCTCCTCCACCACCTCCTCCACGGTGACAAGCTCAGAGCCAACAACAGGCTCAGCCTTCTTAATAAGTTTGTTCAATCTGTTGGCGTCCTTTGTTGTGATGCCCGCACCCCAGGACACCGCGGCAAAGAAGATGGTGCTCACCACAACAGACTGATGAAACATCTGCAACGTGTTGTTGCAGACATTGAAGGACCTGAGCCTCTTCAGGAAGTCAAGCCGGCTCAGGCCCTTCTTGTAAACGGCCTCATAATTTATGGACCAGTCCAGTTTATTGTCCAGTAAGACACCCAGGTACTTGTATGGCTCCATCCTGTCCACATCTAACCTACCGATGCTGACAAGGGAGGGCAGGGGCTTATTTCTCCTGAAATCCACCACCATCTCCCTCGTCTTTGCCACATTCAGCTGCAGGTGGTTCTCCCCACAACACTCCACAAAGTGGTCGACCAGGTCCCTGTACTCAGCCTCCCTCCCAGTGCAGTACTTAAAGGCTGCAGTGACCGGTCTCCAGACCACTTTTGCGTGGTCTTGGACAGTCTAGTTCTAATGTTGTCACGGATCAAGTTGCCGTGGACCCAAGCGCACAACACAGAGTCGTAGACAGAATGCGGGTTGACAAGGGTTTATTTGATTCGGGGTAGTGGAGTGAGCGTCAGGTAGACGACGGGTATCCAGGAGTCGTGGAGCCGTGGGAATGTAGGAGCGCGCCGACGGAGCGATCAACCTCCGTGACGCTGGGAATCCTGGAGAAGTGGGTCTGACTGTCGGACCGACACACTGCGCCGACGCGTTGCTGCTAGTATGGAGAGCAGGAAACACAGGAGAACAAGATGAACAGGGACACGGGAACAAGGACTCGGACAAGGTAAGCTAGGGCAAACAGGATTGCCAAGAGTGCTACTAAGTGTAGGAACAGAGTTGAGGATCTGGCGATGAGTGTCTGGAAGACCGGTGTAGATAAACTATAGACCTTAATTGGTGATGCCCCTCAGGTGTGTGGAACCAGAGGGTGAGGAGGCTGAAGCCCCCTGGACACCGGAGCAGGTTCGCCCCCTGCCTACTACCTAGGGGACTGGTGTGGAACCCTGACAAATGGTATGTTCTAATGCTCTGGATTTGTGTGTGATAAATTGTAGTTGGGCTTCAAGTTGTATGCAATATGCTGTAGTTGAGGTAGTAGTTATATATAATACGGGTACTTTTTGTTGTCATTGTATTGTCACAAGTATGGCTCAATACTCTGACATTTAAAAGGAGATGGGAGGACACGAGGGTACGGAATAACAATTAATTTATTAGATCATTGACAACAACTAGAAATAAGAAGGGTGGATCCATTAACAAAAACAACTAAGGAATAAGGCAATCAAAACACAGAGACAAAAAGGGTTCCCCGGCCGGCTTATGGCCTGCCACCCCGCAGACACCAACGGAAAGCCAGCCTCAGGGCAGAAGAGAGAGAGAAGGACTGGAAGCTCAGATCATTTAAAGATGGCAGGCTAGACCGGGCCCTGGTGTAGCCAATCATCAGCCAGCTTCCTCCAACTCTACCTGTAAGTCATAAAACAGAGGGACACCTGGTGCCCTGGATGGAACCCTGCACCCCATGAGGGAACAGCAACACGGAACCCCACTGGGGCCGTGACACTATGTAACATGTAGTAGGTGAGGTCGTATCTATATGTCAAATAAGGAAGTGAAATGAAGTAGTAGTTGGATGTAATATTTGTAAATATTTTGTTGTTTTTGTTGCATTAGTTATGTTGAAGTCTCAGTTGTGTGTAATATATTGTAGTTGTATTTGTTGTACTTGTATGTAGTATGCTTCCCTTCAGGTAGTTATTGTATACAAAATGTTGTAGTTCAGCTGTGTTAGATATGTTGAAGATTTTGTTGTGTGTAATATATTGTATTTGTATTTGTATGTAGTATGTTTTTGCTGAGGTAATTGTTGGGGACAAAAGGTTTAGGGAGAGGAAGTAGTTTGTAATAGTAGCTGAAATGTTTTGAAATGTTTTGTAAGATGTGGCAGTTGACTTAGTACTTGTATGTAACATGGTAGTTGAGGTAGTAGTTGTATGTAACATGGTAATTGCGGTAGTAGTTGTATGTAACATGAGGTAGTTGATGTAGTAGTTGTATATTTGAGGAATATAATGCTGGTGCTTGGTTGAGGCCCCTGGTTAGAGCCAGCTCTGTGCTCAGTGTTCTGTGTCAGTTCTCTCCTCAGCTCAGTGTCTACGCAGTCTGACTGAGGGAGGTTTTTGTACGGCTCTCAATCACTGTGTGAACACCCAGACACTGTTAGGGTAGTGGAGACTCTGACAGTGATAAACTGCTGCATCTTCACGCTGGGCGCCGTTGATGGTCAGAGAGAAGTCAGTGCTGCTTCCACTGCCACTAAACCGAGCTGGTGTTGACGATTCAAGTCTCTTTGCATATCTTATGATGAGCTTGGGGGCTTCTCCAGGTTTCTGTTGGTACCAGTATATACCCTCGTCTCCACCACTCCATCTGTGAACTGCTAGGTTGGTTCTACAGGTCAGAGTGACTGTGGATCCTGGAGTAACAGTCACTACTGGTGTCTGAGTCACAGTCACCTGACTGCTGGTTCCTATAGAAAACAAACAAAACATTGAGTTATCCAATAGAAAACACAAGCAGACAAAGAAGGGAGCTCCACATTTTGATTGAGTGGAATGAACCAACCTGTTAAGGATCCACAGACCACTGTCCAGAAAAGAAGGCTGAGGTGATCCATGGTTGCCACGGTTTCTGGGGTGTTGAGTGACAGCTCAGAGTCCTGCAGTGTTGGACTCAGAGGACTTTAAACCCTCTCAGAACCCCAGTTTCAGCTGAGCATGCAAAGCTTCCTCTATATGGAAATGACCTGTTTCCACTCATCAGACTGGGGCTGACAGTGAATGCAGACATTCTGGAGGACCACTGCATCTCTTCTACATTCACACTTTTGGAATACAATTATTATCTTGATGAAAACTATTGGATTTGCAATATATCGCATGCTTTTTGCTTGCTTTTTTGCTGGTTAATTTGATCTTTGTTTGTATGAAATCTTTCTTCTAATCTGTTTTAAAAATAACACTCATGACATCCAACCAGCCAAAACCAGCATAATAGATAATAACATATTATTGTATCATTCCTCTCATAAGTTTATGAGATCCTTTTTTTTTTTTTTTTAAGTACAGTTTGTACTTGTGTCAAACAAGTTCACTGTTTGTCAGTAAGCCTTCAAAGATTATATAAAAGAAATGTTAAATCAATACATTTTATTTATTTATTTTTAATTAATTAATTAATGTATTTATGTACAAATCTTGCTAACAACAGCTGAAGTGAATGAAATATTGACTAACTCATAGATTTAGTGAACAACAAGTGTTTGTGTGTCAGTGAGTTGTGTGTTTAATGTGTGGGAGGTTTTTGTACAGCCTCTTAATGAGTTTGTATCACTGTGGTGGACTTTTGGTGGAGGAACCAAACTCATCGTTGACTGTAAGTACAAGGACACTTTTCTTTACCTGAAATATCTAACTGCTTCTTAAGTTATATTGAATGATTTACAGATGATTTAGTTTTTTAGAGATTTAATTAAATAATTTATTAGTAAATAATTATTTTTTTCTCTAGATGAGTCAAGGTCTCAGTGTAAATACATTGTTGTACAGAGTTCTTTATTTCAAATTTTAGTAATTGCATTTTTTACATATATGTTTTACTGCATAATGCGTTTTCATGCTGTTGCATATGTTAAATATATAAATGTATATGTATATATATGAAATGTATTTGGTAAAATGGGCAAAACAAGAGTAATTTATGTCCTATGAAAATTTAAAACATTGTGACAATAATTTGAAATATAATACATACATTAACAGTGTTTGAATTTCGATTCACGTTTTTTCTCTAATATTCTTCATGTTTGATTAGCCATATATATATATATGGCTAATGTTTTGTGAAATCAGGATAAGTGGTTAATGTATTGATATGAAACAAAATGGTGTCCCTCCTATGTGGTATCACCAACTGTTGGTGAACAGGAACCTATCCCTTCCCTCTGTGCTCCTATGAGTGGTGGTGTTAACTGAGCCTGTTGTCCACTTGTCTCCTCTCTCTCTCTTCCAGTGGGAGTGGTGCAGCCCACGCTGAGCGTCCTCCCTCCCTCCAGAGTGGAGCTGCAGCAGGGCAGTGCTACACTGCTGTGTATGGCCAGTGGGGGCTCCCCCTCAGACTGGAAGCTTGGCTGGAAGGTGGGGGGCAGCAGCAGGTCTTTGGGGGTGTCAGATAGCCTGGGGGTCCTGGGGAAAGATGGCCACTACAGCTGGAGCAGCAGCTTGACCCTGCCTGCAGACCAGTGGAGGAAGGCGGGCTCAGTGAGCTGTGAGGCCAGTAAGAACAGCCAGACGTCTGTCACTCAAACCCTGAATCCTGGCCAGTGTTCAGAGTAGAGAGGCTCCAGCATGGAAGTACTGTAGAATACAAATCTCCTGTGACACGTCTGCTTTATATCTCTCAGTCTAAGGTAGCACTGCAGCTTTAATGATTTACATTCATATAACATGTCTTTGAGCTGTTAGCATGATGGTTTCTGGTTTTTACCCCTTGCATGTGTTTGTCACTTGTTGAACATTTAATAAAGATGCAAAAAAGGACTTCTTGTATTCAGTTGCAATGTTGTATCGTGTCTTTTCTAATATATCCATCTTTAAAACACAATTTAAAAACTATTGTATTCCAGCCCTTCCAACCTCTTCTGTTGGGGCCTGGCAGAAACACCTGCTTGCCCTTTGTGTCAGAGGAGAGGATCACTGGAGCACATCCTAAGCTGTTGCCCGAAAGCCCTGGGCGAGGGGCGCTATCGTTGGCGCCACGACCAGGTGCTGAAGGTGATAGCAGATACCATCTGCTCGGGGATCTCACTCAGCAAGCAGCAACAGCCAGCTAGGCATTCAATCACCTTTGTTAAATCTGGTGAGAAGCCTCAACAACGCCCAGGCCAAACAGGGGGGCTCCTGACAACAGCTAGGGACTGGCAGCTGAAGGTGGACTTGGGGAAACAGCTTAAATTCCCAGAGACCATCGCAGTGACCACACTTAGGCCGGACTTGGTTCTTATGTCAGAATCAACAAGGCAGGTGATACTGCTGGAGTTGACTGTGCCCTGGGAAGACCGGATGGAGGAGGCATTTGAGAGGAAGAGGGCCAAGTATGAGGAGCTGGCAGGCGAATGCCGGCGCAACGGATGGAAGACTCGTTGTAGTCCCATTGAGGTTGGTTGCCGAGGTTTCGCAGGCCAGTCACTCTGCAGGGCCCTCAAGTTGTTGGGAATAAGGGGACTGCACAGCAAGAAAGCCATCAAGAACATCACTGATGCTGCTGAGAAGGCATCAAGATGGCTGTGGATCAGGAGGGGTGATCCGTGGGCCACACAAGCTACCTAGACACAAGCCGGGGTCTGATCACCCCCGGCTGGGTCGCCTGGGCGAGGGTGTCTGATGTTGAGAGACCCGAAACACCCTATGACCTCAGGTTACCTCACTGATGATGTGTCTAGGTTGCACCAGAGGGTGTATATTAAACCAATTCTATATTATATAACAAGTATTACCCACATTTTGAATGTTGGTAATAGCAACTTAGAAACATGTGCGTCTCAACATGTGCGTCTCAAAAGACATTCAGTGTCTCTCACCAAGACATAGGAACCCTAGTATGCTGAGTGGTGGAAACAGTTAAATATAATGTCTGTGTCTCTGAGTTAAAGACCAAACCGACATCACTAAAAGATGTGTTTCATGAAACTTATTCTGTGAGCAGTGAACCATAGCTATTCAAATGATGTCCAATTTTAGCTGATGTGCACCTGTGTCTCTTGAGTGACAGAAAGTCAGTGGAAATGTAGGGCTGAGGTTCTCAGGAGAGTCTCTGGAGAGTACAGTGAAAGCAGAATGTGTGCATGTCTACATAGCAGCTCAATGGGGCCCTCTTGTGTCAGACCACAGCCATTACAACAAAGACTGATTCCATGAACTTAACTCTCTTCAGGTTGTATTTAATGTATAGCAGTATTGATAAGAGCAACAACAACATATCCATTTATTGCTTTCTATCAGGGCTTTAATATGTGTTACAAGTTGGAGGCATGCAACAAAAACATGAAATGAACAAAGCAAGGAGTAAAAGTGAGAAAATAGCAATGGCCAGTAAGAGGGTCTTGAGGCAGCACAGAACTAATCTTTCCAAAAACGAGCGCATTGCGCTTAAGGAACTTTCCGACAACAGGGACATCATTATCCGTCCAGCGGACAAAGGTGGTGCTGTAGTGGTACTGTCTATGGACAAATACATAAAGGAAGCACATCGTCGACACCAAATACTATGAGAGACTGTATACCAACCCATTGCCCACAATGAAAAAAGAATTTGATGCTTTCTTGCAAGTAGCATATGATGAAGGCTGTATAACACCAAACAAACTTGGTTTTTCGACTGTTGAGTACCCAGTTGTTGCAGCTTTCTATTTACTCCCTAAGGTGCACAAAGAGGACAATCCCCCTGGTCGGCCTATCATAGCAGGCAATGGCACACTCACTGAGCCCGCATCGAAATACATTGACTCCTTCATTAAGCCACTGGTAGAACTTCCATCTTTTTAGAAGACACCACGGATGTACTGAACAGTTTGAAAACATTACCCAATGTACGCACACATTTTCTAGTCAGCATGGATGTTGAAAGTTTGCACACGAACATTGACCATCAGCAGGGCTTATTTGCGCTGAAACATTACATTACAGGCAGATGTGACTCGAGTGAATTTCTATTAAAAACTGACGGACTGGGTGATTCACAACAATGTTTTCATGTTCATGGATGAATTGTATGTACAGATAATTGGTGTACCTATGGGATCATGTTTTTCACCTAATTACGCATGCTTGTATTTGGGTCTATGGGAAAAGGAGCACATACTAAACTCTTGCAATCCTTTTTTTGAGTGTATTATGTGGTATGGACGCTACATTAATGATGTGTTTTTGTTTTTTAGTGGGTCTGAAACTCAATAGTTGAATTTTCATACTTATGTCAATGGTATCAATCCCAACATCAAACTATCACTAGATTACTCTTTTGATGAAATCAATTTTCTGGATTTGACCATCTACAAGGGCCCGGAAGGACAGCTACACACTACTCTTTTCAGAAAAGATACCTCCCGCAATACCATCCTCAGGGCAGACTCGTTTCTCCCCCCTCACCTCATATGGAATATCCCATATGGCCAATTGCAACGTTTGAGACGTATTTGTGACAAGGATAGCGATGTTAGTGAACAGGCCGAGTCGATGGCTAGGAGGTTTTCGGAGAGGGCGTGTTTTTGGTTTTTAGTTATCACCCAAGCTAGCAGTAAAGCACAGTCACTTCAACGCAACGCTTTACTTGAAAAGAATAAAAATAAAGAATAAAAATAAACGGACCAAGAAATCACCACCTTACTTTGTTACTACTTATAGTAGGCACGCTGCATGAATTAAAAACATAGTAAGGAAAAACTGGTCGATTATTGAGAGTGATAGCCAATTGCGTGAAGTATTTCCCGAACCTCCAGTGGTATCTTTTAGACGCGCGCCCACACTTAGGGATAAATTAATGCGCTCATACCTCCCACCGCAGCATAAAGACTCTTGGCTTAGAAAACCTGTTGGCACTTTTAAGTGTATGCATTGCCCCCACTGCTCTAATGTCAACCAATCAAAATCTTTCCTGGACACTAGAACAAAGAAAACCTATGAACTGAGGGATTTTATTAATTGCAACACGACATTCGTAATATATCGTTTGGCATGTCCTTGTGAGGAGGGTTTCTTTTATGTCGGCCGCACAAAAAGACGTTTAAGGGATCGTCTGGCTGAACACAAATATGCCATTCGAGTGGTTAATAGAGATTACCCCATGGCTAGACACTTGAATGAATGCCACAACAATAATGATTCTTTGTTGACCATACAGGGTATTGAGCATATCAGACCTATGGCGAGGGGTGGCAATAGGTTATTGAGATTAAATCAAAGGGAGTCTTTTTGGATAGACCGCTTACATGCCATGGAATATCCAGGTCTAAATGAAGACATTGATTTTACTTGTTTTTTATAGTGACACTGATGTACTGTATATGTTTTTGTTTTTCTTGTATATTTCCTTGCTTTCTCTTTTCTTTCTTTTTTCTGCTGCATTAATGGTCACCTGGTGTAGAGTGCATACGTTTTTCTTGTCACATGACTTTTTGACCCTATATAAGTGAGGTAGTCCTCACTCATGTGTACATGCCCTGATGAAGACCAAGTGTGGTCGAAACATGGTGGCGTTTTATCCAATGTATTAGCCAGTTAAAAATAAAGGCTTTTTAATGATACCTTCCTCCGTCACCATTTCTGGAGTGCCTGGAGATTCCTGCTTATCATGAACTGATCCCATTTTCCAACAGCACCCAGTACGTGAGTCTACGTTTTACAACCAAGAGCTACCAGCCTCTTTGGCTGAAGGTCTTGAGGCAGCCTTTAAACATGCCGATGGCTCCAGCGTTGAGGATCTCCACAGGGAGGGGGTTCCACAGAGTGGGGGCAGCCTCCCTAAAAGCTCGGTCCATAATATAAGTCCACAACCCGGAGTGGGGGGGAAGCAGTCCGCTGTCAGAGGAACGGAGGTTCCAGGAGGGGGTGTGGGTGCTGAGGAGCACCGTGAGGGGCGAGGGCGTGGAGGGACCCGGAGGTGAGGGGGAGGAGTTTGTAGCTTCTACAGGACTTGACTGGGAGCCAGTGAAGGTGGATGACAGTGGGGTGATGTGCTCCCAGGGTGAGGTGCAGGTGAGAACACTTGTAGCAGAGTCTTATACTGGAGCCTATCCAGGACTCTGTGGGGAGCCCTCAACAGGACTCCATTACAGCAGTCCAGACGGGAGGTGATGAAGGGATGAGGGTCTCCACCACGGAGTCAGTGAGTGACGGACGGACTTTGGAAATGTTTGTGGTGGTGAAATGCTGATTTGGTGATGGACTTGATGTGGGGCTCCAATGGTAGGGTTGAATCTAGGATCCCACCCAGGTTGGGGACTTGAGAGAAGGGGCAGATGGAGCAGCCCTGGATGGACAGGACCAGATCCCTGACCTTCTGGAGCAGAGCCTTGGGGGCCTCAACCATGAGCTCTGTCTTCTGACTGTTGAGTTGGAGAACGTTGGGAGACATCCAGAGTGAATGGAGGGGGGATGATGTCATGTATTGTAGTTGAGCTTTCACTTGTATTAATTATGTTGACGTTTTCGTTTGGTGTAATATATTGTAGTTGTATTTGTAGGTAGTATGTTTGCGTTGAGGTCATTATTGCGGACAAAATGTTTTGCTAGAGGAAATAATTTGTACTAGTAGCTGAAATGTTTTGTAATTTTTTGGAAGATGTGGCAGAAGTGGATGATTAGCCTTTAGAACCAACGTGAGACAGTGTTCAGTAGAACATTAGTGTAGAGCCCACCAGGAGCAGAGAGGGGAGAAAACACAGCAGGATAAACACAGAATAGAGCCCAAACCAGCAGGGTGGACAACAGTGAAGTCATCAGAATACAGTGGCAGGCCGTGCATTTCACACCTAGGCCTTCAGTGATGTCCTACTTAGTCCGACTTCAATAAATACCTCTCATGATACCATCATGTATGACACCACGTGACCACGGCTGGAGAAATAGTATACAGAAACACACTTAAGCACTACTGGGCATTGCATCACCTCAATTGTGAACAAAACGGACTATTTTCCAGAGCATTTAAAAATCAATAAACTCACATCAGCCATTAAAACATACCTCTACGTGTTACTGTCAAAACTAAAAAATAAAAGGGTATTTAAAAATATCTGTCCAAAAAGTTTAAATAAGTTCACATAGAATACATGCAAGCTTTAACAAGGTTGTACACTAATTGCATAATGGCAGTGTGCACCTGTTTGTTGAGCTGTGTATCCACTCGGGTGTCCACAAAGGTTTTTAAAAGCACCCTATAGCTTGCAAGTGTCCAGTCGTGCTTTGGTGTCTCATTGCTGCCTAGGTTAAACAATTTATGTTTGCAACTCCAGTATAGCTCCACACACCAAGTCGATCCTTTGCATACAAAAGACATTACCAGCAGAACAATTTGCAGCACCCATTTCTTCTTTTAGTTGTTTTACGGCGGTAAGTGAGTATCCAATCACAGGACGCGTATATGTCACGTTCAACGTGAGGCCTTCTAGAAGGCCCACTGTCAACAACTCATGATTTGATTGGCTATCGCAACTGTCTATCAACTGTATGTACCCGTTCACTTACATTGCACAGACGCCAGCATTGTTGATTCTAACCTAGATTCTAGATTCTAACCTATTCAGGTGCGTTTCTGACCTAGAAACGCACCTGAATATCTTATGTTCAATCAAATTGGCTTTGCCCACCCGTTTTTTTCTCTGTGCCCACCCGGTTTTTTTTCTGTGTCCAGCCATTTGAACATTTGTGGCTACACCACTGCACTCCTCTCAGGGTCTGTGGCGTCTCATGCGGTTGCTGTTCTGTTCCCCTCGTGGCCGTGCGGCCCGATCTCCTCGCTGTCGTGAGGATGCATCTCTACGGCCTGCTGGTCTGAACTCGGCTAGCTGTCCAGTGGCTACTAGCCACCGCTAGCTGGAAGGCTGCTTGTTTGGGTGCTGCTGGTGGGTTTGTCATTTTGTTTACTAATGCTTGGCTGTAAATAAGTGTTGGTGGCCTTGTGGCTTGCTGGCTTCCTCCCCTGCTGGTGGCTGGACTTCTCCCCCTCTAGTGATGTTAATCCCCTTTTTGTGTGCTGTGTTATTTTCTTCAGTTGTTTAAGTTTACTTTTGTTATTTTGGAGTTTGTTTGGTTGGTTGGTTGGTTGGTTGGTTGGTTTGCAATGTAAAGCATGTTTTTGTTATTCTACAGGGATTCATCACCCAGGAGGTGGGGCAATCGCCTGGATAAGCTAAGGTAGCCTGACTCAGAAATTACCTTATATGTGAATTTGTGTGCCCATGTTCTTCCTTATTTCTTGTGTCTTTTATACTGAAGAAAATAAATGAATCCATTACAAATACATCGTACGATGCTTCAACCTTCATTCACTTCACGTGAATGTAGCCTTGGCCAGGAGGATTTGATGTCATCAGGTGGTGTCCATCGTTCATGGGTGTTTCGACCCTTATCCACAACACCCTCCCGATGGTGGGCCGGCAGTGGTGGCCAGGTCACTGCCCATCTCCTCCTCCTGGCTTCCAGCTCAACTCCTCTCTCCTGCTCCATAACCAGCAAGAGGCCCTTTCTGCTGCCTCCCCCATCCTGCGAGCTGCTGTCTTTCTCTCCTTACCTGTCATTCCAATGGCTGTAAGCATTCTCCACACTGACTGCGCAGGGAATCCTCTACAGCCGACCTCGACTGGGAATAGCCATGCTTGCCATCCCTTCCCCCTGCAGTCCTGCAGAAGGTCTTGATATTTGGTGCTCTTTCTTTCAAAGGCCTGTTCACACCCCTCTTCCCATGGGACTGTAAGTTCGATAAGGATGACCTTCTTTGCCTCTTCTGACCACAGTACTACATCCGGCCTCAGGGTTGTCTGAACAATCTGTGGGAACGTCAGTCTTCCTCCCAGGTCAACCTTCATTTCCCATGATTGAGCCTTTTGAAGCAGGCTGGCTCTTGTTGTTACTGAGGGTGATGGTTCTTTCCCCTCACTTACAAACCGGATTGGTGTTGTTTTCCGCAGTGGTTGTCGTTTCTTTCTCCTCTCCTGCTCTAATGTATTAGCCAGTGTCATGAGCACCTTGTCGTGGCGCCACCTGTACCTTCCTTGGGTGAGCGCTGTTTTACACCCGGATAGGATGTGAGCCATGGTGCCCCTCTCCCCACAAAGCTTGCATAATGGGTCCTCTCTCAGGCCCCACTTATGCAAGTTTGTTGGGGTTGGGAGTGTGTCATAAACTGATCTCAGCAGGAAGGAGATGCGGAATGGCTCCAGTCTCCACAGGTCCGTCCAGGTGATCTTCCTCTTGGGAAGGTCCCATTTCGTCCAGGCTCCTTGAGAAGCTAACTCCACTGCCCTTGACCTCCGTCCTTCCTCCTCCAGATTCCGTACCTCCTCCTGAATCATGGCTCTTCGGTCACTGGTTCCTGCCTTCCTCCACTGTTGGAAATGGGAGGTTCCAAGGCCCTGTCTTCCTGTGCATGGCGCCCCAATGACGTCCCGAAGCTTCAGTATGCTCTCAGCTTGTGCAACAGATAAGTCAGCTGCCCACTTTCGTCCTGATCTTGTAGTGACGCCTGCGTGTCTGACTTGTTCATCCTGGGAGTCTCTGTATGTCATTACGACTCTGCACTTTGCCACTTTGTATTCCTCAACCACGGATGACAGAGGAAGTTGGAGCTGCCCTGATCTTATATAGAGGCCGACTGAAGTGAAGCTTGGAGGGATTCCCAGCCACTTCCGGAGGTACTTATTGATCTTCCTCTCCACTCTTTCCACGTACGTCATTGGGACTTCGTACACAGTCAGCGGCCACATGAGTCTTGGCAACAGCCCGTGTTGATAGAGCCATGCTTTAAACTTCCCCGGGAGCCCTGATTTCTCGATCCTCCTCAACCATTCCTCCACCTGCTTTTCTGTACTGGCGATGTTGTTCCTGTCCGTTAGTGATTCATCAAACCACTTTCCGAGGCACTTGATTGGATTCTCCTCTATCGATGGAATCACTTCCTCCTGCACATGCAGCTTGAACCTGTTGGTCACCTTCCCGTTCCTGATCACCATGCTCCTTGATTTTTTTGGCTTGAACTTCATTCTGGCCCACGTTGCCATGTGGTCCAGAGCAGTTAGCACCCACCTCGCCTCTACATGGGTCATAGTCGTCACGGTGAGGTCGTCCATGTAACCTCTTATTGGGGGTTGCCGGATGCCCGACTCCATTTTTGGACCTCGGGCTTCCTTTTCCGCAGCTGTTATTAGGAGGTTCATTCCCATGACAAACAGGATGGGGGAGATTGTGCAACCAGTTACGATTCCTTTTTCCAGGCATTGCCACTGTGTTGTGAATTGGGCTGTCTTGAATCGTAGCTGGATTCCGCCAAAGTAGCTGGTGATCATTCCCTTGATGTGCTGAGGGATGTGGTAGTGGTCTAATGCTACATGGATGAGGGCGTGAGGGATTGATCCGTAGGCATTGGCCAAATCCAACCAGACAACAGTCAGGTTGCCTTTGTTGACTTTAGCTTCACGGATCATCTGACTGAGAACTCCGGTGTGTTCCAGGCATCCTGAGAAGCCTGGAATTCCACCTTTCTGGAGAAAATAAATGAATTATATTTTGTTTCCATTGAACCTCACGTCTTTCCTCCATTCTTCAGACTGTTAGTTGTAAACCTAATTCGGTTATGTCACACCAGCAAGGCTCTGGACGACCTCATCTTGCTCTGGGTCTGTGTGTGTGATGCCTGGCAGCTGGCCAACCCCCCGCACCCCGTCGGAGGTCAGGGCCTTTGTGGCTCTATGCTCCTATTATAGGAGATTTGTGCGTGATTTCTCCCAACACGCTGCACCACTGAACCGGCTGGCAGGGTAGAATGTGCCCTTTGAGTGGTCAGCTGAGTGTGAGGCGGCGTTCACCTACCTCAAGCGAGTGCTCTCTGGTGGTTACGCTACCTAACTTCACACTTCCTTTCAAGGTGTGTACACCGACGCCTCTAAAGACTCTGTTGGAGCAGTGCTGGCCCAGGATGAAGAGGGTTGTGAGAAGGTGATTGCCTATGGCAGCCAGGCCCTCACACAAACACAGAACAGTCTGTTACAGTACTAAATGATGCCACCTGGTGACCAAAGTCTGTAATAGCAAGTAAGACTGTGGCACCCGACTTACAATCTGCTTCAGTTTACTTGGATTTTAACAAAAGAAAACAAGAAAGACTCAAAAGAAAACAAAAAAGAACACATGCATTTACATTCAAAAACTTTGAGAGCTATACCAACCCTAAGTGGAAAATTACATCTAATACATTTACCACCCGGCTACATATATTTTGTATCCATTGAACCTTGCGTTTTTCCTTCATTCTTGTTAGTTGTAAACCTAATTCGGCTATGTCACACTAGCAAGGCTGTGGACGACCTCATCCTGCTCTGGGTCTGTGTGTGTGATGCCTGGCAGCTCGCATATTTAACTCTTGGTGCTCAGAAATAGTCCAAAGTCATGCAAAACAGCCAGCATGTGGGCGGCCGTGCACCTGCTTTGAGGGATATGAAAGTGAGAGAGGTAAGGTTGAGTGAGTTCATCACTTTGAAAGGAACATTCACATCTTATTTTTTTTATTATTATTATTATTATTATTATTATTATTATTATTATTATTAGGGACAGAGCCTGTGAAATAGGACGAAGGTCCCTTTTGTTTTTGGTCCGTTTATTTTTATTATTATTATTAACGATAATAATAATAATAATAATAACTAGACAATTTAATTCCACGCGAGGAATTACTTGTGCATAGGAATGCCCGTGACCATTGATTTGAATTCAGTTGAGTCTGCCAGAGCTGGAAAGCAATTAGCGGAGTTAGTTGTATGTAACATGAGGTAGTTGAGGTAGTATTTGGATATAACATGTGGTAGTTGAGGTAGTAGTTGTATATTTAATAATGTTGAAGAATATAATGCTGGTGCTTGGTTGAGGCCCCTGGTTAGAGCCAGCTCTGTGCTCTGTGCTCAGTGTTCTGAGTCTCTTCCCCCTCAGCAGCTGCAGCAGGTTCCTGCTGTAACAGCTCAGTGTCTACGCAGTCTGACTGAGGGAGGTTTTTGTACGGCTCTCAATCACTGTGTGAACACCCAGACACTGTTAAGGTAGTGGTTACTCTGACAGTGATAAACTGCTGCATCTTCACGCTGGGCACCGTTGATGGTCAGAGAGAAGTCAGTGCTGCTTCCACTGCCACTAAACCGAGCTGGTGTTGAGGATTCACGTGTATTTGCAATTCTTATGATGAGCTTGGGGGCTTCTCCGGGTTTCTGTTGGTACCAGTACAAATAATGACCAGCACTATCCTTGTAAACCGCTGGGTTGGTTCTACAGGTCAGAGTGACTGTGGATCCTGGAGTAACAGACACTACTGGTGTCTGAGACACAGTCACCTGACTGCTGGTTCCTATAGAAAACAAACAAAACATTGAGTTATCCAATAGAAAACACAAGCACACAAAGAAGGGAGCTCCACATTTTGATTGAGTGGAATGAACCGACCTGTGAAGGATCCACAGACCACTGTCCAGAAAAGGAGGCTGAGGTGATCCATGGTTGCCACGGTTTCTGGGGTGTTGAGTGACAGCTCAGAGTCCTGCAGTGTTGGACTCAGAGGACTTTAAACCCTCTCAGAACCCCAGTTTCAGCTGAGCATGCAAAGCTTCCTCTATATGGAAATGACCTGTTTCCACTCATCAGACTGGGGCTGACAGTGAATGCAGACATTCTGGAGGACCACTGCATCTCTTCTACATTCACACTTTTGGAATACAATTATTATCTTGATGAAAACTATTGGATTTGCAATATATCGCATGCTTTTTGCTTGCTTTTTTGCTGGTTAATTTGATCTTTGTTTGTATGAAATCTTTCTTCTAATCTGTTTTAAAAACAACACTCATGACATCCAACCAGCCAAAACCAGCATAATAGATAATAACATATTATTGTATCATTCCTCTCATAAGTTTATGAGATCCTTTTTTTTTTTTTTTTAAGTACAGTTTGTACTTGTGTCAAACAAGTTCACTGTTTGTCAGTAAGCCTTCAAAGATTATATAAAAGAAATGTTAAATCAATACATTCTATTTATTTATTTTTAATTAATTAATTTATGTATTTATGTACAAATCTTGCTAACAACAGCTGAAGTGAATGAAATATTGACTAACTCATAGATTTAGTGAACAGCAAGTGTTTGTGTGTCAGTGAGTTGTGTGTTTAATGTGTGGGAGGTTTTTGTACAGCCTCTTAATGAGTTTGTATCACTGTGGTGGACTTTTGGTGGAGGAACCAAACTCATCGTTGACTGTAAGTACAAGGACACTTTTCTTTACCTGAAATATCTAACTGCTTCTTAAGTTATATTGAATGATTTACAGATGATTTAGTTTTTTAGAGATTTAATTAAATAATTTATTAGTAAATAATTATTTTTTTCTCTATATGAGTCAAGGTCTCAGTGTAAATACATTGTTGTACAGAGTTCTTTATTTCAAATTTTAGTAATTGCATTTTTTACATATATGTTTTACTGCATAATGCGTTTTCATGCTGTTGCATATGTTAAATATATAAATGTATATGTATATATATGAAATGTATTTGGTAAAATGGGCAAAACAAGAGTAATTTATGTCCTATGAAAATTTAAAACATTGTGACAATAATTTGAAATATAATACATACATTAACAGTGTTTGAATTTCGATTCACGTTTTTTCTCTAATATTCTTCATGTTTGATTAGCCATATATATATATGGCTAATGTTTTGTGAAATCAGGATAAGTGGTTAATGTATTGATATGAAACAAAATGGTGTCCCTCCTATGTGGTATCACCAACTGTTGGTGAACAGGAACCTGTCCCTTCCCTCTGTGCTCCTATGAGTGGTGGTGTTAACTGAGCCTGTTGTCCACTTGTCTCCTCTCTCTCTCTCTTCCAGTGGGAGTGGTGCAGCCCACGCTGAGCGTCCTCCCTCCCTCCAGAGTGGAGCTGCAGCAGGGCAGTGCTACACTGCTGTGTATGGCCAGTGGGGGCTTCCCCTCAGACTGGAAGCTTGGCTGGAAGGTGGGGGGCAGCAGCAGGTCTTTGGGGGTGTCAGATAGCCTGGAGGTCCTGGGGAAAGATGGCCACTACAGCTGGAGCAGCAGCTTGACCCTCCCTGCAGACCAGTGGAGGAAGGCGGGCTCAGTGAGCTGTGAGGCCAGTAAGAACAGCCAGACACCTGTCACTCAAACCCTGAATCCTGGTCAGTGTTCAGAGTAGAGAGGCTCCAGCATGGAAGTACTGTAGAATACAAATCTCCTGTGACACGTCTGCTTTATATCTCTCAATCTAAGTTAGCACTGCAGCTTTTGATGATTTACATTCCTATAACATGTCTTTGAGCTGTTAGCATGATGCTTTCTGGTTTTTATCCCTTGTGTGTGTCACCTGTCAAACATTTAATAAAGATGCAAAAAAGGACTTTTTGTATTAATTTGCAACGTTCTATCATGTCTTTTCTAACATATCGAACTTTAAAACACAATTTGAAAACTATTGTATTTTATATTACATAACAAGTATTACCCATGTTTTGAATGTGGGTAACAGCAACTAATAAACATGTAAAACTACATCTCAAAAGACATTCAGTGTCTCTCACCAAGACATAGCAACCCTAGCATGCTGAGTGGTGGAAACAGTAACATATTCATCATGTCTGTGTCTCTGAGTCAGAGACCAAACCGACATCGCTAAAAGATGTGTTTCATGAAACGTATTGTGTGAGCAGTGAACCGTAGCTATTCAAATGATGTCCACTTTTAGCTGATGTGCACCTGTGTCTCTTGAGTGACAGAAAGTCAGTGGAAATGTAGGGCTGAGGTTCTCAGGAGAGTCTCTGGAGAGTCCAGTGAAAGCAGTATGTGTGCACGTCTACATAGCAGCTCAATGGGGTCCTCTTGTGTCAGACCACATTCATTACAACAAAGACTGACTGAACTCAACTGTTCTCAGGTTGGATTTCATGTATAGCAGTATTGATAAGAGCAACAACAACATATCCATTTACTGCTTTTTATCAGGGCTTAATGTGTGTTACAAGAAAAACATGAAATGAACAACAAGAAAGCAAGGAGTAAACGTGAGGAAATAGCGAGGTCCAAAGGCCAGTAAGAGGGTCTTCAGGCAGCCTTTGAAGATGCAGATGTCTCCAGCGTTGAGGATCTCCTGAGGGAGGGGGTTCCACAGAGTGGGGGCAGCCTCCCTAAAAGCTCGGTCCATAATATAAGTCCACAACCCGGAGTGGGGGGGAAGCAGTCCGCTGTCAGAGGAACGGAGGTTCCAGGAGGGGGTGTGGGTGCTGAGGAGCACCGTGAGGGGCGAGGGCGTGGAGGGACCTGGAGGTGAGGGGGAGGAGTTTGTAGCTTCTACAGGACTTGACTGGGAGCCAGTGAAGGTGGATGAGAGTGGGGTGATGTGCTCCCAGGGTGAGGTGAAGGTGAGAACACTTGTAGCAGAGTCTTATACTGGAGCCTATCCAGGACTCTGTGGGGAGCCCTCAACAGGACTCCATTACAACAGTCAATGTTTGTTCTCATGTTATGTTCTAATGTTTTTTAGTTGTATGTAATATGCTGTAGTTGAGTTAGTAGTTTTATGTAACATGTGGTAGTTGAGATGGTCATGTAAATGAGGTAGTTGAGGTTGTAGTTGTATGTAATATGTAGTTGTTGAGGTTTTAATTCATTAGCTACGTTGTAGTCTCAGTTGTGTGTAATATATTGTAGTTGAATTAGTTTTTATCAATCAATCAATCAAGTTTATGGTCACATACTGGATAATGATGTACATTATTACCAGCAATGAAATTCTTGTTGCTATGGTCATTCAACTTTGTGATATAAAACAATATAAATACAAACAAATGAAAGAAAATAAATAAATAAATAAAAAACATATAGGGGGCAATGTAGGGGCAATATAGACAGAGAATTAGGAATAACATCAAGATTCTAAAACTGTTAGTCCCAATGCTTGATTCTGATTGGCTGATAGGTGTGCTTTATGAGACGATAAAGTACACCTGTCCCCATCCAACGCTGCTGCTGACCGCTTCACCGCATCACTCCGCGCATAGCAACGACGACGACAATAAAGAAACTCGGAACCGGCTTTTTTCTGCTTTGTTATGGAATGGAAAGTTAACTTCGATTTGTTGGGTGGACTAACTATGGTCGATAAACTGCTTGTGGAAAGGGGCTGTTAAAAATAAAGTGATTGCTTGCAAGCGACGTGTTGTTTCTGCAACCTGGCCGGGAACTACTTCCTCGCAGGGGTGGACTGGCCATCTGGCATACCGGGCATCGTCCCGGTGGGCCGTTGACCCAATGTGGGCCGGTCCGCTATGTTTTTTTATGTTTTTTTTTAATGTTTTTTATGTTTGTTTTTTTTTCTTCTCTAAATTCCCTCCAATTGGGCCGTCCAATTGGTTACATAGGGCTAGCAGTGTGTTACCAGCATCAATCATGGGCTGACAATGCTGTCAATCACAACACAAACCAGGGTGGGCGGGACCTCATGGCATGTCGCGGGAGTCGCGAGACGGGCTGCTGCTGAGCTGAATGGATAAGCGTAAGAAACGGCTGGGTGGCGCTGAAAAGTACGACTTAAAAAGCTGAAGTCTCTGGAGGTGGAAGCTGCTAAATGCTCGAAATTGACAGACCTATTTGGTGCCGGGGTCACCACCTCAGCAGGCGCTGCTGCGCCGGGAGACGAGCGAGTGGAGGCATACATGGTAAGTAACGCTTCATTTTGAGACATGTCCGAAACAAAGTAGAAAACGTTTTTACGTTGAATGTGATGTGACCTAATTAACTGCATATTGTGACAAAATATTAGCCCAGAGTTGAAGGGCTGTGACTGTTGGTAGTTGTGGTTGATTTTGTTTAAATATGCGGAATTGTGTGTTATTTTGTTAGACGGTTTAGCTAAGCTAGCTAACAGCTGCTAACGTCAGCGGTCTCTTGTTGCCATAGCAACAGTAAACATTGACCTGGACTAATGAGCTATAAATAGAGATGCAGAAATACAGATGAGATACTTTGAATTTTAGCACAAAATACAAGTAAACCTATAGGAAATAATTAGTTTAATCTGCAATATTTGCCATTTAATTTATTGTAATCTTTCAATTCATGTATTGTTTACTGAGGAACTATTTTGTAGGTATAATTTGTGTGTAACTTTAATTTCTGTGTTAATGTGTTACTTTTACTTTAGTTTTCAAATGGCTGTGTATAGTGCTGTCCTGAGTATTTTCAGATACTGTCACAAAGATCTGACATGCCATCATTCACCATTAGCATTTCAATAACAAACAAAAAAACAAAGAAAAGGCAGCATATGGGACTCAACATAATATATGATGCTGCTGCATATGGCTCACATAGTCATACTATACTATATGTGATAAAATGACAATTTGTAATTCATAAATGTCTCTTTATATTGTCTGCTACCATCATCTCCTGTCAAACAGGTTTTCCTGACCTGCAAGAAGTTCTCCTATGATGCTTGAGAGAGAGAGGGCTTCCTCTTGACTTTGTGAGTTTATTATGCAACTTGTTTTGTCTCAGATTGAAACTAAAGGTTTGATTATGATTATTTCCTGGTTGAAGATTTTCATATTGATTATTTTAATTTCAAACATCTGCATATCTTTTAAGTTCAATTAAGTTATGCAGGTAGAGACTTAAGTCATCCATGACAGATACATTTCACTAAGTGTCACTACATCATAAAAAAGGCTACATGGCTACATATACTTATCAGCACACAGATACTGAGTACAAGTTCTGTTTGCTGTTTCTTGCAGGTCAAGAATTTGGTGAGGAGTGGAGCTGGCAGGCTGCGGACGAGGAAGTAGGGCAATATATACATGTGTACATACACATATATGAGAATGCATATCTATTCAGACCTGTAATTCATGTCAAGACTTTTTTTCCCACAGCTATAAATAAAACTTTTCTTTTCAGTTCTCTGTTTATGGTTTCATAATGACTCACTGAGTCACTGTTAAAACAAATGAGTTTCAGCTCTAATGCTGCTACTGTATGTAATATGTTTCTATTTAGATTATTTGTCACAATATTTTGTTATTATTGTCTGAGTCTGGTTTTAACTAATGCTGGGCTTACACCAAAAGATTTTCAGTCACAGACTAAAAACTGAAAGGGTATGAGGGTTCTTCCCCTTAATCTCGTCCCACCACTAGTCATGACATAACTTCTGTTGTGATTTGACACTATAATGTATAAAGACTGATTGATTGATTGCTATAGCTGTCAATTTTAGTCCATGAGTTCATAGTTAAGTGCTTTATTTGTTAACTGCTATCAAGGAATATGACTCTCCATTGTAGTACGCATGAGAGGAGATGCTGTGAGATTTGTGGACTTCTATGTAGTGTCCGCTGATAATGTAGTGGGCTGGTCTGGACAAAAAATGCC
Organism: Urophycis tenuis; assembly: GCA_036785325.1. NCBI lineage: Eukaryota > Metazoa > Chordata > Actinopteri > Gadiformes > Phycidae > Urophycis > Urophycis tenuis. Next base: position 110,697 of record JAXIVH010000100.1, on the reverse strand, counting down.
AGGGCTGAATTTTTGTCCCAGTCCACCCCTGCTTCCTCGTATCTGGGAACTACTTTGTTGCGCATCTAGTGAATTATTAGTGAAACGGAAGCGTTTTTATTGCTACATGATTTTTCATATTGCCGCGTTGGTAACAGTTTTAGAATAGCAATTAGCCACTCGACGGTGTGAATTAGCGCCTCGGGACTTATCACGCCTCTCAGCCGTTCCTTATTTTTCCATAATCCACACCCTCTCGTGACTAATTGCTCAAATAAGATATACTCCAGAATAAAACACTTATGCCAAAGCTATAAGTATTCTTTGTTAGAATGTCAAGAAACATTCTATGTTTCTTGACTAAATATTCTCCATTCTTCTAAAAGAATAAAAATTAGGCGAAGTAATGAGTGGGGTGCAGGGACACAATGTTAAAACTTTACATAGGTGGCCTGTGTGTGTGTGTGGGGGGGGACCAGTCATATGTGTGCAGTATTGTATCAGCAGTTCAGCAGCCTGATGGCTTGTAGAATGAAGCTGTCTCTGAACCTGCTGGTTCTGGTCTGGTGGGACGGCAGGAGCGTGAACATACTGTGGCTCGGGTGGCTGGGGTCCGAGATGATCCGCTGGGCCTACCTCCTGCAGCGTTGGCTGTAGAGGTCCTGGAGGGTTGGCAGCTCAGTCCTGGCCGTCCTGACCACCCTCTGCAGAGCCTTGCGGTCTAGAGCAGTGCAGCTGTGGTACCAGGCTGTGATGCTGCCAGCCAGGCTACTCTCAATGGTACAACTGTAGAAGGTGGTGAGTATCCTGGAGTCCTGACCGAACCTCCTCAGTCGCCGGAGGAAGAAGAGCCGCTGCCTCGCCGTCTTCACAAACACACCTGTGTGGTGTGACCAGCTCAGATCCTCGCTGATGTTAATCCTGAGGAATCTGAAATGGCTGACCCTCTCCTCCCCCCCCGATGTGCCTCTCTCCCCGCTGCCTCCTGTAGTCCACCATCAGCCTCTCTCTCCCCGCTGCCTCCTGTAGTCCACCATCAGCCTCTCTCTCCCCGCTGCCTCCTGTAGTCCACCATCAGCCTCTCTCTCCCCGCTGCCTCCTGTAGTCCACCATCAGCCTCTCTCCCCGCTGCCTCCTGTAGTCCACCATCAGCTCCTTCGTCTTGCCGACGTTGAGCAGGAGGTTGTTGTCCTGACACCATGATGTCAGGGCGCTCACCTCTGCTCTGTGGTCCGACTCGTCACCGCCAGTGATGCAGCCGATGATGGTGGTGTCGTCTGCAAACTTAATGACGGTGTTGGAGCTGTGTGTGCTTGTGCAGTCGTGGGTGAACAGGGAGTACAGCAGGGGGCTGAGGACACATCCCTGGGGGGCACCGGTGCTGAGAGTAAGTGTGGAGGAGGTGGCGTTGCCGATCCAAACAGCCTGTGGCCTGCTTGTCAGGAGGTCCAGAATCCAGCTGCACAAGGTGGAACTGATGTCAGGTCTCGTAGCTTCGCGAAAAATCTGGATGGCACCATGCTGTTGAAGGCTGAGCTGTAGTTGATGAACAACATCTGCACCTACATGTCCCTCTGTTCCAGGTGGGAAAGGGTAGTGTGCAGTGTGAATGCTATCACATCGTCCGTGGATCTGTTTGGCCTGTAGGCAAACAAGCACTTCATGGCACTTGTACTTGTATGTAGTATGTTTGCATTGAGGTAGTTAATGTATACAAAATGTTTTACTGGAGGTAGCAATTTGAAATAATAGCTGAAATATTTGGAATTAATTTTCTTTAATATATGGTAGTTGAGGTAGTAGTAGTTGTATATAACATGTGGTAGTTGAGGTAGTAGTTGTGTATTTAACAATGTTGAGGAATATAATGCTGGTGCTTGGTTGAGGCCCCTGGTTAGAGCCAGCTCTGTGCTCAGTGCTCTGTGTCAGAGTCTCTTCCCCCTCAGCAGCTGCAGCAGGTTCCTGCTGTAACAGCTCAGTGTCTACGCAGTCTGACTGAGGGAGGTTTTTGTACGGCTCTCAATCACTGTGTGAACACATAAACACTGTTAAGGTAGTGGTGACTCTGACAGTGATAAACTGCTGCATCTTCACGCTGGGCGCCGTTGATGGTCAGAGAGAAGTCAGTGCTGCTTCCACTGCCACTAAACCGAGCTGGTGTTGAGGATTCACGTGTACTTATATATCTTATGATGAGCTTGGGGGCTTCTCCAGGTTTCTGCTGGTACCAGAACATACCCTGATTTCCATTACTGGTCCATTTGTAAACCGCTGGGTTGGTTCTACAGGTCAGAGTGACTGTGGATCCTGGAGTAACAGACACTACTGGTGTCTGAGTCACAGTCACCTGACTGCTGGTTCCTATAGAAAACAAACAAAACATTGAGTTATCCAATAGAAAACACAAGCACACAAAGAAGGGAGCTCCACATTTTGATTGAGTGGAATGAACCAACCTGTGAAGGATCCACAGACCACTGTCCAGAAAAGGAGGCTGAGGTGATCCATGGTTGCCACGGTTTCTGGGGTGTTGAGTGACAGCTCAGAGTCCTGCAGTGTTGGACTCAGAGGACTTTAAACCCTCTCAGAACCCCAGTTTCAGCTGAGCATGCAAAGCTTCCTCTATATGGAAATGACCTGTTTCCACTCATCAGACTGGGGCTGACAGTGAATGCAGACATTCTGGAGGACCACTGCATCTCTTCTATGTTCACACTTTTGGAAAACAATTATTATTTTGATGAAAACTATTGGATTTGCAATATGTCGCACATTTCTTTCTGGTTAATTTGATCTTGGTTTGTATGACATCATTTCATTTTCTAATTTGGTTTAAAAAATAACATTGTAACCAAAAAACATGAATAATAGATATTAACATTAGTTAATTACATTAGTTAATTACATCCATGTTATGATGTTAAAGGTCTTCAGATGTAAAATTTGGAATCTTAATCAACAAGTTCACTGTTTGTCAGTAAGCCTTCAAAGATTATATAAAAATAAATGTAAAATCAATCAATTTTATTGATTCCATCTACAGGAAATAAATGTATAAATCATGATAACAACAGCTAAGTGAATGAAATATTGACTAATTCATAGATTTAGTGAACAGCAAGTGTTTGCGTGTCAGTGAGATGTGTGTTTAATGTGTGGGAGGTTTTTGTACAGCCTCTTAATGAGTTTGTATCACTGTGGTACACTTTTGGTGGAGGAACCAAACTCATCGTTGACTGTAAGTACAAGGACGCTTTTCTTTACCTGACATATAACTGACTGCTTTTTAAGATATATTTAATGATTTAAAGATGATTTATTTTTTTTGTTTCCATTTCTGGTGTTTTTTTTCTCTACATAAGTCGAGGTCTCAATGTTAACATATTGTTGGACAAAGTTCTGTACTTTAAATTTAAGTAACTTCATTCATTACAGATATGTTTTACCGCATAATACGTTTTCTGAAAGACTTACTGCTGTCACATACTTTATTTATAAAAAACATATTTAAAATATATATGGTAAAATGGGCAAAACTTGTAGGCCTAAGTGTAATTTATGTTCAATGGAAAGTTAAAAAATTGTGACAATTATTTGAAACAATACATTTCATGACTGCTGTTTTGAAATTTTATTCAAAAATGTTCTCTATTATTCATGTCTGATTAGCCATGTGTGGTATGTTTGAAAGAAAGTGATAGGAGAATAATTGAAACTAAAAACACATAGATAATGTTTTGTGAAAACAGGATAAGTGGTTAATGTAGTGATAGATAAGGGCGGCAGTAGCTCTGTGGGTAGAGCGGGTGGACAGAGCGGGTCGTCCACTAATGGCGGTTCGATCCCCTTGATCCCCCTCCTCCTCCACATCTCTAACCCCACAAATGTACTGATTGTACGCTTTGGACAAAAGCGTCTGCTAAATGCCCCCATTATATGAAACAAAATGGTGTCCCTCCTCTGTGATATCACCAACTGTTGGTGAACAGGAACCTGTCCCTTCCCTCTGTGCTCCTATGAGTGGTGGTGTTAACTGAGCCTGTTGTCCACTTGTCTCCTCTCTCTCTCTTCCAGTGGGAGTGGTGCAGCCCACGCTGAGCGTCCTCCCTCCCTCCAGAGTGGAGCTGCAGCAGGGCAGTGCTACACTGCTGTGTATGGCCAGTGGGGGCTCCCCCTCAGACTGGAAGCTTGGCTGGAAGGTGGGGGGCAGCAGCAGGTCTTTGGGGGTGTCAGATAGCCTGGGGGTCCTGGGGAAAGATGGCCACTACAGCTGGAGCAGCAGCTTGACCCTGCCTGCAGACCAGTGGAGGAAGGCGGGCTCAGTGAGCTGTGAGGCCAGTAAGAACAGCCAGACGTCTGTCACTCAAACCCTGAATCCTGGCCAGTGTTCAGAGTAGAGAGGCTCTAGCATGGAAGTACTGTAGAATACAAATCTCCTGTGACACGTCTGCTTTATATCTCTCAGTCTAAGGTAGCACTGCAGCTTTTGATGATTTACATTCATATAACATGTCTTTGAGCTGTTAGCATGATGGTTTCTGGTTTTTACCCCTTGCATGTGTTTATCACTTGTTGAACATTTAATAAAGATGCAAAAAAGGACTTCTTGTATTCAGTTGCAATGTTGTATCGTGTCTTTTCTAATATATCCATCTTTAAAACACAATTTAAAAACTATTGTATTCTATATTATATAACAAGTATTACCCACATTTTGAATGTTGGTAATAGCAACTTAGAAACATGTGCGTCTCAACATGTGCGTCTCAAAAGACATTCAGTGTCTCTCACCAAGACATAGGAACCCTAGTATGCTGAGTAGTGGAAACAGTTAAATATAATGTCTGTGTCTCTGAGTTAAAGACCAAACCGACATCACTAAAAGATGTGTTTCATGAAACTTATTCTGTGAGCAGTGAACCATAGCTATTCAAATGATGTCCAATTTTAGCTGATGTGCACCTGTGTCTCTTGAGTGACAGAAAGTCAGTGGAAATGTAGGGCTGAGGTTCTCAGGAGAGTCTCTGGAGAGTCCAGTGAAAGCAGAATGTGTGCACGTCTACATAGCAGCTCAATGGGGCCCTCTTGTGTCAGACCACAACCATTACAACAAAGACTGATTCCATGAACTTAACTCTCTTCAGGTTGTATTTAATGTATAGCAGTATTGATAAGAGCAACAACAACATATCCATTTATTGCTTTCTATCAGGGCTTTAATATGTGTTACAAGTTGGAGGCATGCAACAAAAACATGAAATGAACAAAGCAAGGAGTAAAAGTGAGAAAATAGCAATGGCCAGTAAGAGGGTCTTGAGGCAGCACAGAACTAATCTTTCCAAAAACGAGCGCATTGCGCTTAAGGAACTTTCCGACAACAGGGACATCATTATCCGTCCAGCGGACAAAGGTGGTACTGTCTATGGACAAATACATAAAGGAAGCACATCGTCGACACCAAATACTATGAGAGACTGTATACCAACCCATTGCCCACAATGAAAAAAGAATTTGATGCTTTCTTGCAAGTAGCATATGATGAAGGCTGTATAACACCAAACAAACTTGGTTTTTCGACTGTTGAGTACCCAGTTGTTGCAGCTTTCTATTTACTCCCTAAGGTGCACAAAGAGGACAATCCCCCTGGTCGGCCTATCATAGCAGGCAATGGCACACTCACTGAGCCCGCATTGAAATACATTGACTCCTTCATTAAGCCACTGGTAGAACTTCCATCTTTTTAGAAGACACCACGGATGTACTGAACAGTTTGAAAACATTACCCAATGTACGCACACATTTTCTAGTCAGCATGGATGTTGAAAGTTTGCACACGAACATTGACCATCAGCAGGGCTTATTTGCGCTGAAACATTACATTACAGGCAGATGTGACTCGAGTGAATTTCTATTAAAAACTGACGGACTGGGTGATTCACAACAATGTTTTCATGTTCATGGATGAATTGTATGTACAGATAATTGGTGTACCTATGGGATCATGTTTTTCACCTAATTACGCATGCTTGTATTTGGGTCTATGGGAAAAGGAGCACATACTAAACTCTTGCAATCCTTTTTTTGAGTGTATTATGTGGTATGGACGCTACATTAATGATGTGTTTTTGGTTTTTAGTGGGTCTGAAACTCAATAGTTGAATTTTCATACTTATGTCAATGGTATCAATCCCAACTATCACTAGATTACTCTTTTGATGAAATCAATTTTCTGGATTTGACCATCTACAAGGGACAGCTACACACTACTCTTTTCAGAAAAGATACCTCCCGCAATACCATCCTCAGGGCAGACTCGTTTCACCCCCCTCACCTCATATGGAATATCCCATATGGCCAATTGCAACGTTTGAGACGTATTTGTGACAAGGATAGCGATGTTAGTGAACAGGCCGAGTCGATGGCTAGGAGGTTTTCGGAGAGGGCGTACAGACCAGAAGTTATCACCCAAGCTAGCAGTAAAGCACAGTCACTTCAACGCAACGCTTTACTTGAAAAGAATAAAAATAAACGGACCAAGAAATCACCACCTTACTTTGTTACTACTTATAGTAGGCACGCTGCATGAATTAAAAACATAGTAAGGAAAAACTGGTCGATTATTGAGAGTGATAGCCAATTGCGTGAAGTATTTCCCGAACCTCCAGTGGTATCTTTTAGACGCGCGCCCACACTTAGGGATAAATTAATGCGCTCATACCTCCCACCGCAGCATAAAGACTCTTGTCTTAGAAAACCTGTTGGCACTTTTAAGTGTATGCATTGCCCCCACTGCTCTAATGTCAACCAATCAAAATCTTTCCTGGACACTAGAACAAAGAAAACCTATGAACTGAGGGATTTTATTAATTGTAACACGACATTCGTAATATATCGTTTGGCATGTCCTTGTGAGGAGGGTTTCTTTTATGTCGGCCGCACAAAAAGACGTTTAAGGGATCGTCTGGCTGAACACAAATATGCCATTCGAGTGGTTAATAGAGATTACCCCATGGCTAGACACTTTAATGAATGCCACAACAATAATGATTCTTTGTTGACCATACAGGGTATTGAGCATATCAGACCTATGGCGAGGGGTGGCAATAGGTTATTGAGATTAAATCAAAGGGAGTCTTTTTGGATAGACCGCTTACATGCCATGGAATATCCAGGTCTAAATGAAGACATTGATTTTTCTTGTTTTTTATAGTGACACTGATGTACTGTATATGTTTTTGTTTTTCTTGTATATTTCCTTGCTTTCTCTTTTCTTTCTTTTTTCTGCTGCATTAATGGTCACCTGGTGTAGAGTGCATACGTTTTTCTTGTCACATGACTTTTTGACCCTATATAAGTGAGGTAGTCCTCACTCATGTGTACATGCCCTGATGAAGACCAAGTGTGGTCGAAACATGGTGGCGTTTTATCCAATGTATTAGCCAGTTACAAATAAAGGCTTTTTAATGATACCTTCCTCCGTCACCATTTCTGGAGTGCCTGGAGATTCCTCCTTATCATGAACTGATCCCATTTTCCAACAGCACCCAGTACGTGAGTCTACGTTTTACAACCAAGAGCTACCAGCCTCTTTGGCTGAAGGTCTTGAGGCAGCCTTTAAACATGCCGATGGCTCCAGCGTTGAGGATCTCCACAGGGAGGGGGTTCCACAGAGTGGGGGCAGCCTCCCTAAAAGTTCGGTCCATAATATAAGTCCACAACCCGGAGTGGGGGGGAAGCAGTCCGCTGTCAGAGGAACGGAGGTTCCAGGAGGGGGTGTGGGTGCTGAGGAGCACCGTGAGGGGCGAGGGCGTGGAGGGACCTGGAGGTGAGGGGGAGGAGTTTGTAGCTTCTACAGGACTTGACTGGGAGCCAGTGAAGGTGGATGAGAGTGATGTGCTCCCAGGGTGAGGTGCAGGTGAGAACACTTGTAGCAGAGTCTTATACTGGAGCCTATCCAGGACTCTGTGGGGAGCCCTCAACAGGACTCCATTACAGCAGTCCAGACGGGAGGTGATGAAGGGATGAGGGTCTCCACCACGGAGTCAGTGAGGGACGACCGGACTCTGGAAATGTTTCTGAGGTGGTGAAATGCTGATTTGGTGATGGACTTGATGTGGGGCTCCAATGGTAGGGTTGAATCTAGGATCCCACTCAGGTTGGGGACTTGAGAGAAGGGGCAGATGGAGCAGCCCTGGATGGACAGGACCAGATCCCTGACCTTCTGGAGCAGAGTCTTGGGGGCCTCAACCATGAGCTCTGTCTTCTGACTGTTGAGTTGGAGAACGTTGGGAGACATCCAGAGTGAATGGAGGGGGGATGAGGTCATAGTTGAGCTTTCAGTTGTATTCAATATGTTGTATTCAATCATTGTTGTTTTCGTTGTGTGTAATATATTGTTGTATTTGTAGATAGTATGTTTGCATTGAGGTTATTATTGGGGACACAATGTTTTGCTAGAGGAAGTAGTTTGTAGTAGTAGCTAAAATCAAATGTTTTGAAGTTTTTTGGAAGATGTGGCAGAAGTTGATGATGAGCCTTTAGAACCAACGTGAGACAGTGTTCAGTAGAACATTAAACAAAACACAGCAGGATAAACACAGAATAGAGCCCAAACCAGCAGGATGGACAACAGTAAAGTCATCAGAATACAGTGACAGGCCGTGCATTTCACACCTAGGCCTTCAGTGATGTGCTACTTAGTCCGACTTCAATAAATACCTCTCATAATACCATCATGTATGACACCACGTGACCACGGCTGGAGAAATAGAATACAGAAAAACACTTGCGCACTACTGGGCATTGCATCACCTCAATTGTGTACAGAAGTGTTGGTGGCCTTGTGGCTTGCTGGCTTCCTCCCCTGCTGGTGGCTGGACTTCTCCCCCTCTAGTGATGTTAATCCCCTTTTTGCATGTGTGTGCTGTGTTATTTTCTTTAGTTTATGTTTACTAATAATAATTAATTTGGAGTTTGTTTGGTTGGTTGCTTTGTTTGGTTTGCAATGTAAAGCATGTTTCTGTTGTTCTACAGCAGGGGTCTCCAACCTTTTTTCCTCTGAGAGCTACTTTTACTAAATCTAAATGGCCGAGAGCTACTCATGTTTTATAACATTTATTGTCATTGTTTATTTCAAACTAAACCAACGGAATAAGCTTGTATTGCCTGAGCATTTACAAAATGTTGGTATCCACAACTCACATTTTGCATTAAAACATCACGTTACCTTCGTGAAACAAAACAACTGTTTCCCACTTTTCATGAAAATAGTATGTTTTAAGCCACACAACAGTTTGATTCACAACTAATTGGCAAATAATCATTTTGTGTGAGAAGGGAGCGGGATATCTATGAATTTGATTGGATATAATTCACCCTTTGGTGAGCTACCTGGAATGGGGTGGCGAGCTACTGGTAGCTCACGAGCGACATGTTGGAGACCCCGTTCTACAGGGATTCATCACCCAGGAGGAAGGGCATTCGCCTGGGTAAGCTAAGGTAGCCTGACTCAGAAATTACCTTGTACTGTATGTGAATTTGTGGGCCCATGTTCTTGCTTATTTCTTGTGTCTTTTATACTGAAGAAAATAAATGTATTATATGTAGCCCGTGGAATTGGCACAATTTCACGTTTCAACGCATGATGGAGCTCATTCTGAGGGGCCTGCCGTGACACATTTGTATGGTATATTTGGATGATATACTGGTCTACAGCCGTACATTCACAGACCATCTCCTTCATTTGGATGAAGTCCTTTCTAGGATCCAGCGGGCCTGAAGTTGAATCCCAGGAAATGCCACTTTGCCAGGGACCATGTGGTGTTCCTGGGCCACTTGGTCTCCAGGGATGGTCTCCAGCCAGACACACAGAACACTGAGAAGGTGAGAACTTGGCCAACCCCCCGCACCCCGTCGGAGGTCAGGGCCTTTGTGGCTCTATGCTCCTATTATAGGAGATTTGTGCGTGATTTCTCCCAACACGCTGCACCACTGAACCGGCTGGCAGGGTAGAATGTGCCCTTTGAGTGGTCAGCTGAGTGTGAGGCGGCGTTCACCTCCCTCAAGCAAGTGCTCTCTGGTGGTTACGCTACCTAACTTCACACTTCCTTTCAAGGTGTGTACACCGACGCCTCTAAAGACTCTGTTGGAGCAGTGCTGGCCCAGGATGAAGAGGGTTGTGAGAAGGTGATTGCCTATGCCAGCCAGGCCCTGACACAAACACAGAACAGTCTGTTACAGTGCTAAATGCTGCCACCTGGTGACCAAAGTCTGTAATAGCAAGTAAGACTGTGGCGCCCGACTTACAATCTGATTCACAGTTTACTTGGATTTAAACAAAAGAAAACAACAAAGACTCAAAAGAAAACAACAAAGAACACATGTATTAACACTCAAAAACTTTTAGAGCTATACCAAACCAAAGTGGAAAATTACATCTAATAGATTTACCACCCGGCTACATATATTTTGTATCCATTGAACCTTGCGTTTTTCCTTCATTCTTGTTAGTTGTAAACCTAATTCGGCTATGTCACACTAGCAAGGCTGTGGACGACCTCATCCTGCTCTGAGTCTGTGTGTGTGATGCCTGGCAGCTCGCATAACTCTTGGTGCTCCAAAGTCATGCAAAACAGCCAGCATGTGGGCTGCCGTGCACCTGCTTTGAGAGATATGAAAGTGAGAGAGGTAAGGTTGAATAAGTGCATCACTTTGGGAGGAACATTCACATCTTATGAATAAACATATTCAGAAACACTTCATAATCACACAAATCATGTTAAATGCATGCCTTGTATTGGACGAGTTTACATCGTAAAAACAATGCAGTCTGATGAATAGCTGGACTTTATCAAATGGTCCCACAGGGCGCAAACCTTTGTGTCTGAAGTGACAATCTAACCCCACAACTCTGTAGGCCTAACAACTCAAAATTCAGAACAAAGCAGTGAAAACACAGAATAATGACAGATAATTAAGTCTCATCTCATCAGACAAATAAATGATGAGGAAATCTTTGATTTGAGGGTGAAGTTGTAGGTGAGAATAGTTATGGTAATAGTTGCAACATGAGGTAGTTGATGTAGTAGTTGTATGTAACATGAGGTAGTAGTTGTATATTTAATAATGTTGAGGAATATAATGCTGGTGCTTGGTTGAGGCCCCTGGTTAGAGCCAGCTCTGTGCTCAGTGTTCTGTGTCAGAGTCTCTTCCCCCTCAGCAGCTGCAGCAGGTTCCTGCTGTAACAGCTCAGTGTCTACGCAGTCTGACTGAGGGAGGTTTTTGTACGGCTCTCAATCACTGTGTGAACACATCAACACTGTTAAGGTAGTGGTAACTCTGACAGTGATAAACTGCTGCATCTTCACGCTGGGCGCTGTTGATGGTCAGAGAGAAGTCAGTGCTGCTTCCACTGCCACTAAACCGAGCTGGTGTTGAGGATTCACGTTGGTTTACATATCTTATGATGAGCTTGGGGGCTTCTCCAGGTTTCTGTTGGTACCAGAATAAGTGATTATTGCTATGAACAGCTGGGTTGGTTCTACAGGTCAGAGTGACTGTGGATCCTGGAGTAACAGACACTACTGGTGTCTGAGTCACAGTCACCTGACTGCTGGTTCCTATAGAAAACAAACAAAACATTGAGTTATCCAATAGAAAACACAAGCACACAAAGAAGGGAGCTCCACATTTTGATTGAGTGGAATGAACCAACCTGTGAAGGATCCACAGACCACTGTCCAGAAAAGGAGGCTGAGGTGATTCATGGTTGCCACGGTTTCTGGGATGTTGAGTGACAGCTCAGAGTCCTGCAGTGTTGGACTCAGAAGACTTTAAACCCTCTCAGAACCCCAGTTTCAGCTGAGCATGCAAAGCTTCCTCTATATGGAAATGACCTGTTTCCACTCATCAGACTGGGGCTGACAGTGAATGCAGACATTCTGGAGGACCACTGCATCTCTTCTACATTCACACTTTTGGAATACAATTATTATTTTGATGAAAAGTATTGGATTTGCAATATATCACATTTTTTCTGGTTAATTTGATCTTGGTTTGTATGAAATCTTTCTTCTAATCTGTTTTAAAAATAACACTCATGACATCGTAATCAAAACCAGAATAATAGATAATAACATATTATTTTATCATTCCTCTCATAAGTTTGAGATACTTTTTTTTTTAAAGTGCAGTTTGGACTTGTGTCAAACAAGTTCACTGTTTGTCAGTAAGCCTTCAAAGATTATATAAAAGAAATGTTAAATTAATACATTTTATCTATTTATTTTTAATTAATTTATTTATTTGTGTATTTATGTACAAATCTTGATAACAGCTGAAGTGAATTAAATATTGACTAACTCATATATTTATTAAACAGCAAGTGTTTGTGTGTCAGTGAGATGTGTGTTTAATGTGTGGGAGGTTTTTGTACAGCTTCTCAATGAGTTTGTATCACTGTGGATCACTTTTGGTGGAGGAACCAAACTCATCGTTGATTGTAAGTACAACGCTTTTCTTTACCTGACATATCTAACTGCTTTTTAAATTATGTTTATTAATCTAAAGATGATTTTGTATTTTGTAGATTTAACTTCTGGTAGTTTTTTCTTTAGATGAGTCTAGGTCTCAGTGTAAATACATTGTTGTACAGAGTTCTGTACTTTAGATTTAAGTAACTTCATTCATTACATATATGTTTTACTGCATAATGCGTTTTCTGAAAGACTTAATGCTGTCGCATACTTTATCTATAAAAAAACATTTAAAATATACATATGGTAAATTGAGCAAAACGTGTAAGTGTAATTTATGTTCAATGGAAATTTAAAACATTGTGATAATTATTTGAAACATAATACATTTCATTACTGCTGTTTTGAAATTTTATTCAAAAATGTTCTCTAATATTCTTCATGTCTGATTAGCCTACATAACGCATTTTCATGCTGTCGCATACAAGTGTAATTTATGTTCAATGGAAATTTAAAACATTGTGACAATTATTTGAAACACAATACATTCATTAACAGTGTTTGAATTTGGATTCACATTCACATTTCTCTAATATTCTTCATGTCTGATTAGCCATGTGTGATATGTTTTAGAGAAAATGAAAGAAAGATAGAATAATTGAAAGAAAAATTATATAAATAATGTTTTGTAGAAACAGGATAAGTGGTTATTGTTGTGATATGAAACAAAATGGTGTCCCTCCTCTGTGATATCACCAACTGTTGGTGAACAGGAACCTGTCCCTTCCCTCTGTGCTCCTATGAGTGGTGGTGTTAACTGAGCCTGTTGTCCACTTGTCTCCTCTCTCTCTCTTCCAGTGGGAGTGGTGCAGCCCATGCTGAGCGTCCTCCCTCCCTCCAGAGTGGAGCTGCAGCAGGGCAGTGCTACACTGCTGTGTATGGCCAGTGGGGGCTCCCCCTCAGACTGGAAGCTTGGCTGGAAGGTGGGGGGCAGCAGCAGGTCTTTGGGGGTGTCAGATAGCCTGGGGGTCCTGGGGAAAGATGGCCACTACAGCTGGAGCAGCAGCTTGACCCTCCCTGCAGACCAGTGGAGGAAGGCGGGCTCAGTGAGCTGTGAGGCCAGTAAGAACAGCCAGACGCCTGTCACTCAAACCCTGAATCCTGGCCAGTGTTCAGAGTAGAGAGGCTCCAGCATGGAAGTATTGTAGAATACAAATCTCCTGTGACACGTCTGCTTTATATCTCTCAGTCTAAGGTAGCACTGCAGCTTTTGATGATTTACATTCCTATAACATGTCTTTGAGCTGTTAGCATGATGCTTTCTGGTTTTTACCCCTTGCATGTGTTTGTCACCTGTTGAACATTTAATAAAGATGCAAAAAAGGACTTCTTGTATTAATTTGCAATGTTGTATCGTGTCTTTTCTAATATATCCATCTTTAAAACCCAATTTAAAAACTATTGTATTCTCTATTATATATATATATATATATATATTATAGAAAAGTATTACCCACATTTTGAATGTTGGTAATAGCAACTTAGAAACATGTTAAAGTATGTTTCAAAAGACATTCAGTGTCTCTCACCAAGACATAGGAACCCTAGCATGCTGAGTGGTGGAAACAGTAACATATTCATCATGTCTGTGTCTGTGAGTCAAAGACCAAACCTACATCACTAAAAGATGTGTTTCATGAAAAGTATTCTGTGAGCAGTGAACCGTAGCTATTCAAATGATGTCCAATTTTAGCTGATGTGCACCTGTGTCTCTTGAGTGACAGAAAGTCAGTTGAAATGTAGGGCTGAGGTTCTCAGGAGAGTCTCTGGAGAGTCCAGTGAAAGCAGAATGTGTGCACGTCTACCTAGCAGCTCAATGGGGTCCTCTTGTGTCAGACTACAACCATTACAACAAAGACTGATTCCATGAACTCAACTCTCCTCAGGTTGGATTTCATGTATAGCAGTATTGATAAGAGCAACAACAACATATCCATTTACTGCTTTTTATCAGGGCTTAATGTGTGTTACAAGTGGGAAGCATGGAACAAAAACATGAAATGAACAACAAGAAAGCAAGGAGTAAAAGTGAGAAAATAGCAAGGTCCAAAGGCCAGTGAGAGGGTCTTCAGGCAGCCTTTGAAGATGCCGATGGCTCCAGCGTTGAGGATCTCCACAGGGAGGGGGTTCCACAGAGTGGGGGCAGCCTCCCTAAAAGCTCGGTCCATAATATAAGTCCACAACCCGGAGTGGGGGGGAAGCAGTCCGCTGTCAGAGGAACGGAGGTTCCAGGAGGGGGTGTGGGTGCTGAGGAGCACCGTGAGGGGCGAGGGCGTGGAGGGACCCGGAGGTGAGGGGGAGGAGTTTGTAGCTTCTACAGGACTTGACTGGGAGCCAGTGAAGGTGGATGAGAGTGGGGTGATGTGCTCCCAGGGTGAGGTGCAGGTGAGAACACTTGTAGCAGAGTCTTATACTGGAGCCTATCCAGGACTCTGTGGGGAGCCCTCAACAGGACTCCATTACAGCAGTCCAGACGGGAGGTGATGAAGGGATGAGGGTCTCCACCACGGAGTCAGTGAGGGACGACCGGACTCTGGAAATGTTTCTGAGGTGGTGAAATGCTGATTTGGTGATGGACTTGATGTGGGGCTCCAATGGTAGCGTTGAATCTAGGATCCCACCCAGGTTGGGGACTTGAGAGAAGGGTCAGATGGAGCTGCCCTGGATGGACAGGACCAGATCCCTGACCTTCTGGAGCAGAGCCTTGGGGGCCTCAACCATGAGCTCTGTCTTCTGACTGTTGAGTTGGAGAACGTTGGCAGACATCCAGAGTGAATGGAGGGGGGATGATGTCATGTATTGTAGTTGAGCTTTCAGTTGTATTCATTATTTTGATGTTTTCCTTGTGTGTAATATATTGTTGTATTTGTAGATAGTATGTTTGCATTAAGGTTATTATTGGGGACAAAATGTTTTGCTAGAGAAAGTAGTTTGTGGTAGTAGCTGAAATCAAATGTTTTGAAGTTTTTTGGAAGATGTGGCAGAAGTTGATGATGAGCCTTTAGAACCAACGTGAGACAGTGTTCAGTAGAACATTAAACAAAACACAGCAGGATAAACACAGAATAGAGCCCAAACCAGCAGGGTGGACAACAGTGAAGTCATCAGAATACAGTGGCGGGCCGTGCATTTCACACCTAGGCCTTCAGTGATGTCCTACTTAGTCCGACTTCAATAAATACCTCTCATAATACCATCATGTATGACACCACGTGACCACGGCTGGAGAAATAGAATACAGAAACACACTTGCGCACTACTGGGCATTGCATCACCTCAATTGTGTACAGAAGTGTTGGTGGCCTTGTGGCTTGCTGGCTTCCTCCCCTGCTGGTGGCTGGACTTCTCCCCCTCTAGTGATGTTAATCCTCTTTTTGCATGTGTGTGCTGTGTTATTTTCTTTCATTTAAGTTTACTAATAATAATTAATTTGGAGTTTGTTTGGTTGGTTGCTTTGTTTGGTTTGCAATGTAAAGCATGTTTCTGTTGTTCTACAGCAGGGGTCTCCAACCTTTTTTCCTCTGAGAGCTACTTTTACTAAATCTAAATGGCCGAGAGCTACTCATGTTTTATAACATTTATTGTCATTGTTTATTTCAAACTAAGCAAACGGAATAAGCTTGTTTTGCCTGAACATTTACAAAATGTTGGTGTCCACAAATCACATTTTGCATTAAAACATCACGTTACGTTCGTGAAACAAAACAACTGTTTCCCACTTTTCATGAAAATAGTATGTTTTAAGCAGCAACTGCAACTGTTTGATTCACAACTAATTGGCAAATAATCATTTTGTGTAAGAAGGGAGCGGGATATCTATGAATTTGATTGGATATAATTCACCCTTTGGTGAGCTACCTGGAATGGGGTGGCGAGCTACTGGTAGCTCACGAGCGACACGTTGGAGACCCCGTTCTACAGGGATTCATCACCCAGGAGGAAGGGCATTCGCCTGGGTAAGCTAAGGTAGCCTGACTCAGAAATTACCTTGTACTGTATGTGAATTAGTGGGCCCATGTTCTTGCTTATTTCTTGTGTCTTTTATACTGAAGAAAATAAATGTATTATATGTAGCCCGTGGAATTGGATGCCACACTGGACACAATACTTTCTTGTCAGTCAGTCATTTTCTAAACCGCTTATCTTCTAGAGGGTACTCTAGAGGAAATGCCACTTTTCCAGGGACCATGTGGTGTTCCTGGGCCACTTGGTCTCCAGGGATGGTCTCCAGCCAGACACACAGAACACTGAGAAGGTGAGAACTTGGCCAACCCCCCGCACCCCGTCGGAGGTCAGGGCCTTTGTGGCTCTATGCTCCTATTATAGGAGATTTGTGCGTGATTTCTCCCAACACGCTGCACCACTGAACCGGCTGGCACGGTAGAATGTGCCCTTTGAGTGGTCAGCTGAGTGTGAGGCGGCGTTCACCTCCCTCAAGCAAGTGCTCTCTGGTGGTTACGCTACCTAACTTCACACTTACTTTCAAGGTGTGTACACCGACGCCTCTAAAGACTCTGTTGGAGCAGTGCTGGCCCAGGATGAAGAGGGTTGTGAGAAGGTGATTGCCTATGCCAGCCAGGCCCTGACACAAACACAGAACAGTCTGTTACAGTGCTAAATGCTGCCACCTGGTGACCAAAGTCTGTAATAGCAAGTAAGACTGTGGCGCCCGACTTACAATCTACTTCACACTTTACTTGGATTTAAACAATGTTACACTCAAAAGAAAAGAACAAAGAACACATGCATTAACATTCAAAAACTTTGAGAGCTATAACAAACCTAAGTGGAAAATTACATCTAATAGATTTACCACCCGGCTACATATATTTTGTAACCATTGAAACTTGCGTTTTTCCTTCATTCTTGTTAGTTGTAAACCTAATTCGGCTATGTCACACTAGCAAGGCTGTGAACGACCTCATCCTGCTCTGGGTCTGTGTGTGTGATGCCTGGTAGCTCGCATTTTTAACTGTTGGTGCTCAGAAATACTCAAGTCATGCAAAACAGCCATCATGTTGGCGGCCGTGCACCTGCTTTGAGGGATGAAAGTGAGAGAGGTAAGGTTGAGTGAGTGCATCACTTTGGGAGGAACATTCACATCTTATTATTATTATTATTATTATTATTATTATTATTATTATTATTATTAGGGACAGAGCCTGTGAAATAGGACGAAGGTCCCTTTTGTTTTTGGTCCGTTTATTTTTATTATTATTATTAACGATAATAATAATAATAATAATAATAATAATAATAATAATAACTAGACAATTTAATTCCACGTGAGGAATTACTTGTGCATAGGAATGCCCGTGATCATTGATTTGAATTCAGTTGAGTCTGCCAGTGCTGGAAAGCAATTAGCGGAGTTGTGGTAGTAGTTGTATGTAACATGAGGTAGTTGAGGTAGTAGTTGTATGTAACATGAGGTAGTAGTTGTATATTTAATAATGTTGAGGAATATAATGCTGGTGCTTGGTTGAGGCCCCTGGTTAGAGCCAGCTCTGTGCTCAGTGTTCTGTGTCAGAGTCTCTTCCCCCTCAGCAGCTGCAGCAGGTTCCTGCTGTAACAGCTCAGTGTCTACGCAGTCTGACTGAGGGAGGTTTTTGTACGGCTCTCAATCACTGTGTGAACACACTAACACTGTTAGGGTAGTGGAAGCTCTGACAGTGATAAACTGCTGCATCTTCACGCTGGGCGCCGTTGATGGTCAGAGAGAAGTCAGTGCTGCTTCCACTGCCACTAAACCGAGCTGGTGTTGAGGATTCACGTTGGTTTACAAGTTTTATGATGAGCTTGGGGGCTTCTCCAGGTTTCTGTTGGTACCAGTGTAAAAAGTTATTGTTGTAAACCGCTGTGTTGGTTTTACAGGTCAGAGTGACTGTGGATCCTGGAGTAACAGACACTACTGGTGTCTGAGTCACAGTCACCTGACTGCTGGTTCCTATAGAAAACAAACAAAACATTGAGTTATCCAATAGAAAACACAAGCAGACAAAGAAGGGAGCTCCACATTTTGATTGAGTGGAATGAACCGACCTGTGAAGGATCCACAGACCACTGTCCAGAAAAGGAGGCTGAGGTGATTCATGGTTGCCACGGTTTCTGGTGTGTTGAGTGACAGCTCAGAGTCCTGCAGTGTTGGACTCAGAGGACTTTAAACCCTCTCAGAACCCCAGTTTCAGCTGAGCATGCAAAGCTTCCTCTATATGGAAATGACCTGTTTCCACTCATCAGACTGGGGCTGACAGTGAATGCAGACATTCTGGAGGACCACTGCATCTCTTCTACATTCACACTTTTGGAAAACAATTATATTTTGATGAAAACTATTGGATTTGCAATATGTCGCACATTTCTTTCTGGTTAATTTGAATTCGGTTTGTATGACATCATTTGATTTTCTAATTTGGTTTAAAAAATAACACTCATTACATTGTAACCAAAAAACCTGAATAATAGAAATTAACATTCTTTTGTTTGAATTAGACAACAGTTTATTACATTCATGTTATCATTTTTAAGGTTTTCAGATGTAACATTTAGACTCTTTGTTGTTTGTTGTTTGTTAGTAAGCTTTCAAATATTAATTAAAAATAAATGCAAAATCAATTCATTTTATGAATCCCATCTACAGGAAATAAATGTTTAAATATAGATAACAGCTGAAGTGAATGAAATATGGACTAATTCACATATTTAGTGAACAGCAAGTGTGTGTGTGTCAGTGAGATGTGTGTTTAATGTGTGGGAGGTTTTTGTACAGCCTGTCAATGAGTTTGTATCACTGTGGTGGACTTTTGGTGGAGGAACCAAACTCATCGTTGACTGTAAGTACAAGGACGCTTTTCTTTACCTGACATATTTACCTGCTTTTAAAGTTATATTTAATGATTGAAAGATGATTTATTTTAATTTCTGTTTTTTTTTTCTTAGTAAGTCGAGGTGTCAGTGTAAATATATTCTTGTACAGAATTCTGTACTTTAGATTTAAATAACTGCATTTTTTATGTACACGTTACCCATAATGCATTTTCTAAAAAAAAAAATAATAATGCTGTTGCATTGTTACTTACAAATAAATATTACGAATGTATTTGGTAAAATAGGCAATACAAGTGTAATTAATTTATGTTTAATGGAAACATTGTGATAATAATTTGAAACATAATACAAGTCATTAAAATTGTTGGAATTTCAATTTCGATTTTCTCTAATTTTCTTCCTGTCTGATTAGCCATGTGTGATATGCTTAAAAGATAGTGAAATAAAGGTAGAATAATAGAACATATAAAAACATATAAAATATATAAATAGTGTTTTGTCACAACAGAATAAGTGGTTAATGTAGAGATATGAAACAAAATGGTGTCCCTCCTCTGTGATATCACCAGCTGTTGGTGAACAGGAACCTGTCCCTTCCCTCTGTGCTCCTATGAGTGGTGGTGTTAACTGAGCCTGTTGTCCACTTGTCTCCTCTCTCTCTCTTCCAGTGGGAGTGGTGCAGCCCACGCTGAGCGTCCTCCCTCCCTCCAGAGTGGAGCTGCAGCAGGGCAGTGCTACACTGCTGTGTATGGCCAGTGGGGGCTCCCCCTCAGACTGGAAGCTTGGCTGGAAGGTGGGGGGCAGCAGCAGGTCTTTGGGGGTGTCAGATAGCCTGGGGGTCCTGGGGAAAGATGGCCACTACAGCTGGAGCAGCAGCTTGACCCTGCCTGCAGACCAGTGGAGGAAGGCGGGCTCAGTGAGCTGTGAGGCCAGTAAGAACAGCCAGACGCCTGTCACTCAAACCCTGAATCCTGGCCAGTGTTCAGAGTAGAGAGGCTCCAGCATGGAAGTACTGTAGAATACAAATCTCCTGTGACACGTCTGCTTTATATCTCTCAGTCTAAGGTAGCACTGCAGCTTTTGATGATTTACATTCATATAACATGTCTTTGAGCTGTTAGCATGATGCTTTCTTGTTTTTACCCCTTGCATGTGTTTGTCACCTGTTGAACATTTAATAAAGATGCAAAAAAGGACTTCTTGTATTCAGTTGCAATGTTGTATCGTGTCTTTTCTAATATATCCATCTTTAAAACACAATTTAAAAACTATTGTATTCTCTATTATATATATATATATATATATATTATAGAAAAGTATTACCCACATTTTGAATGTTGGTAATAGCAACTTAGAAACATGTTAAAGTATGTTTCAAAAGACATTCAGTGTCTCTCACCAAGACATAGGAACCCTAGCATGCTGAGTGGTGGAAACAGTAACATATTCATCATGTCTGTGTCTGTGAGTCAAAGACCAAACCTACATCACTAAAAGATGTGTTTCATGAAAAGTATTCTGTGAGCAGTGAACCGTAGCTATTCAAATGATGTCCAATTTTAGCTGATGTGCACCTGTGTCTCTTGAGTGACAGAAAGTCAGTTGAAATGTAGGGCTGAGGTTCTCAGGAGAGTCTCTGGAGAGTCCAGTGAAAGCAGAATGTGTGCACGTCTACCTAGCAGCTCAATGGGGTCCTCTTGTGTCAGACTACAACCATTACAACAAAGACTGATTCCATGAACTCAACTCTCCTCAGGTTGTATTTAATGTATAGCAGTATTGATAAGAGCAACAACAACATATCCATTTACTGCTTTTTATCAGGGCTTAATGTGTGTTACAAGTGGGAAGCATGGAACAAAAACACGAAATGAACAACAAGAAAGCAAGGAGTAAAAGTGAGAAAATAGCAAGGTCCAAAGGCCAGTAAGAGGGTCTTCAGGCAGCCTTTGAAGATGCCGATGGCTCCAGCGTTGAGGATCTCCACAGGGAGGGGGTTCCACAGAGTGGGGGCAGCCTCCCTAAAAGCTCGGTCCATAATATAAGTCCACAACCCGGAGTGGGGGGGAAGCAGTCCGCTGTCAGAGGAACGGAGGTTCCAGGAGGGGGTGTGGGTGCTGAGGAGCACCGTGAGGGGCGAGGGCGTGGAGGGACCCGGAGGTGAGGGGGAGGAGTTTGTAGCTTCTACAGGACTTGACTGGGAGCCAGTGAAGGTGGATGAGAGTGGGGTGATGTGCTCCCAGGGTGAGGTGCAGGTGAGAACACTTGTAGCAGAGTCTTATACTGGAGCCTATCCAGGACTCTGTGGGGAGCCCTCAACATACAACAGTCCAGGCGGGAGGTGATGAAGGGATGAGGGTCTCCGCCACGGAGTCAGTGAGGGACGGCCGGACTTTGGAAATGTTTCTGAGGTGGTGAAATGCTGATTTGGTGATGGACTTGATGTGGGGCTCCAATGGTAGGGTTGAATCTAGGATCCCACCCAGGTTGGGGACTTGAGAGAAGGGTCAGATGGAGAAGCCCTGGATGGACAGGACCAGATCCCTGACCTTCTGGAGCAGAGCCTTGGAGGCCTCAACCATGAGCTCTGTCTTCTGACTGTTGAGTTGGAGAACGTTGGCAGACATCCAGAGTGAATGGAGGGGGGATGATGTCATGTATTGTAGTTGAGCTTTCAGTTGTATTCATTATTTTGATGTTTTCCTTGTGTGTAATATATTGTTGTATTTGTAGATAGTATGTTTGCATTGAGGTTATTATTGGGGACACAATGTTTTGCTAGAGGAAGTAGTTTGTAGTAGTAGCTAAAATCAAATGTTTTGAAGTTTTTTGGAAGATGTGGCAGAAGTTGATGATGAGCCTTTAGAACCAACGTGAGACAGTGTTCAGTAGAACATTAAACAAAACACAGCAGGATAAACACAGAATAGAGCCCAAACCAGCAGGATGGACAACAGTGAAGTCATCAGAATACAGTGACAGGCCGTGCATTTCACACCTAGGCCTTCAGTGATGTGCTACTTAGTCCGACTTCAATAAATACCTCTCATAATACCATCATGTATGACACCACGTGACCACGGCTGGAGAAATAGAATACAGAAAAACACTTGCGCACTACTGGGCATTGCATCACCTCAATTGTGTACAGAAGTGTTGGTGGCCTTGTGGCTTGCTGGCTTCCTCCCCTGCTGGTGGCTGGACTTCTCCCCCTCTAGTGATGTTAATCCCCTTTTTGCATATGTGTGCTGTGTTATTTTCTTTAGTTTATGTTTACTAATAATAATTAATTTGGAGTTTGTTTGGTTGGTTGCTTTGTTTGGTTTGCAATGTAAAGCATGTTTCTGTTGTTCTACAGCAGGGGTCTCCAACCTTTTTTCCTCTGAGAGCTACTTTTACTAAATCTAAATGGCCGAGAGCTACTCATGTTTTATAACATTTATTGTCATTGTTTATTTCAAACTAAGCAAACGGAATAAGCTTGTTTTGCCTGAACATTTACAAAATGTTGGTGTCCACAAATCACATTTTGCATTAAAACATCACGTTACGTTCGTGAAACAAAACAACTGTTTCCCACTTTTCATGAAAATAGTATGTTTTAAGCAGCAACTGCAACTGTTTGATTCACAACTAATTGGCAAATAATCATTTTGTGTAAGAAGGGAGCGGGATATCTATGAATTTGATTGGATATAATTCACCCTTTGGTGAGCTACCTGGAATGGGGTGGCGAGCTACTGGTAGCTCACGAGCGACACGTTGGAGACCCCGTTCTACAGGGATTCATCACCCAGGAGGAAGGGCATTCGCCTGGGTAAGCTAAGGTAGCCTGACTCAGAAATTACCTTGTACTGTATGTGAATTTGTGGGCCCATGTTCTTCTGTATTTCTTGTGTCTTTTATACTGAAGAAAATAAATGTATTATATGTAGCCCGTGGAATTGGCACAATTTCACGTTTCAACGCATGATGGAGCTCATTCTGAGGGGCCTGCCGTGACACATTTGTATGGTATATTTGGATGATATACTGGTCTACAGCCGTACATTCACAGACCATCTCCTTCATTTGGATGAAGTCCTTTCTAGGATCCAGCGGGCCTGAAGTTGAATCCCAGGAAATGCCACTTTGCCAGGGACCATGTGGTGTTCCTGGGCCACTTGGTCTCCAGGGATGGTCTCCAGCCAGACACACAGAACACTGAGAAGGTGAGAACTTGGCCAACCCCCCGCACCCCGTCGGAGGTCAGGGCCTTTGTGGCTCTATGCTCCTATTATAGGAGATTTGTGTGTGATTTCTCCCAACACGCTGCACCACTGAACCGGCTGGCAGGGTAGAATGTGCCCTTTGAGTGGTCAGCTGAGTGTGAGGCGGCGTTCACCTACCTCAAGCGAGTGCTCTCTGGTGGTTACGCTACCTAACTTCACACTTCCTTTCAAGGTGTGTACACCGACGCCTCTAAAGACTCTGTTGGAGCAGTGCTGGCCCAGGATGAAGAGGGTTGTGAGAAGGTGATTGCCTATGCCAGCCAGGCCCTCACACAAACACAGAACAGTCTGTTACAGTGCTAAATGTTGCCACCTGGTGACCAAAGTCCGTAATAGCAAGTAAGACTGTGGCGTCCGACTTACAATCTGCTTCACACTTTACTTTGATTTAATTTAAACAATGTTACACTCAAAAGAAAACAACACAGAACACATGCATTAACATTCAAAAACTTTGCGCGGTATACCAAACCTAAGTGGAAAATTACATCTTATAGATTTACCACCCGGCTACATATATTTTGTATCCACTCAACCTTGCGTTTTTCCTTCATTCTTGTTAGTTGTAAACCTAATTCGGCTATGTCACACTAGCAAGGCTGTGAACGACCTCATCCTGCTCTGGGTCTGTGTGTGTGATGCCTGGCAGCTCGCATATTTAACTCTTGGTGCTCAGAAATAGTCCAAAGTCATGCAAAACAGCCAGCATGTGGGCTGCCGTGCACCTGCTTTGAGGGATATGAAAGTGAGAGAGGTAAGGTTGAATGAGTGCATCACTTTGGGAGGAACATTCACATCTTATGAATAAACATATTCAGAAACACTTCATAATCACACAAATCATGTTAAATGCATGCCTTGTATTGGACGAGTTTACATCGTAAAAACAATGCAGTCTGATGAATAGCTGGAGTTTAGAAAATGTTCCCACAGGGCGCAAACGTTTGTTTCTGAAGTGACAATCTAACCCCACAACTCTGTAGGCCTACAAACTCAAAATTCAGAACAAAGCAGTGAAAACACAGAATAATGACAGATAATTAAGTCTCATCCCATCAGACAAATAAATGATGAGGAAATCTTTGATTTGAGGGTGAAGTTGTAGGTGAGTAAAGTTATGGTAATAGTTGCAACATGAGGTAGTTGATGTAGTAGTTGTATGTAACATGAGGTAGTAGTTGTATATTTAATAATGTTGAGGAATATAATGCTGGTGCTTGGTTGAGGCCCCTGGTTAGAGCCAGCTCTGTGCTCAGTGTTCTGTGTCAGAGTCTCTTCCCCCTCAGCAGCTGCAGCAGGTTCCTGCTGTAACAGCTCAGTGTCTACGCAGTCTGACTGAGGGAGGTTTTTGTACGGCTCTTAATCACTGTGTGAACACCCAGACACTGTTAGGGTAGTGGAGACTCTGACAGTGATAAACTGCTGCATCTTCACGCTGGGCGCCGTTGATGGTCAGAGAGAAGTCAGTGCTGCTTCCACTGCCACTAAACCGAGCTGGTGTTGAGGATTCAAGTTTCTTTACATATCTTATGATGAGCTTGGGGGCTTCTCCAGGTTTCTGTTGGTACCAGTTTATACCCTCGTCTCCATCACTCCATTTGTAAACCGCTGTGTTGGTTCTACAGGTCAGAGTGACTGTGGATCCTGGAGTAAGAGACACTACTGGTGTCTGAGTCACAGTCACCTGACTGCTGGTTCCTATAGAAAACAAACAAAACATTGAGTTATCCAATAGAAAACACAAGCAGACAAAGAAGGGGGCTCCACATTTTGATTGAGTGGAATGAACCAACCTGTGAAGGATCCACAGACCACTGTCCAGAAAAGAAGGCTGAGGTGATTCATGGTTGCCACGGTTTCTGGGGTGTTGAGTGACAGCTCAGAGTCCTGCAGTGTTGGACTCAGAGGACTTTAAACCCTCTCAGAACCCCAGTTTCAGCTGAGCATGCAAAGCTTCCTCTATATGGAAATGACCTGTTTCCACTCATCAGACTGGGGCTGACAGTGAATGCAGACATTCTGGAGGACCACTGCATCTCTTCTACGTTCACACTTTTGGAATACAATTATTATCTAGATGAAAACTATTGGATTTGCAATATATCGCATGCTTTTTGCTTGCTTTTTTTTCGGGTTAATTTGATCTTGGTTTGTATGAAATATTTCTTCTAATCTGTTTTAAAAATAACACTCGTCATCGTAATCAAAACCAGCATAATAGATAATAACATATTTTATCATTCCTCTCATAAGTTTATGAGATCCTTTTTTTTTTTAAGTACAGTTTGTACTTGTGTCAAACAAGTTCACTGTTTGTCAGTAAGCCTTCAAAGATTATATAAAAGAAATGTTAAATCAATACATTTTATTTATTTATTTTTAATTAATTAATTTATGTATTTATGTACAAATCTTGCTAACAACAGCTGAAGTGAATGAAATATTGACTAACTCATAGATTTAGTGAACAGCAAGTGTTTGTGTGTCAGTGAGTTGTGTGTTTAATGTGTGGGAGGTTTTTGTACAGCCTCTTAATGAGTTTGTATCACTGTGGTGGACTTTTGGTGGAGGAACCAAACTCATCGTTGACTGTAAGTACAAGGACGCTTTTCTTTAGCTGACATATCTAACTGCTTCTTAAGTTATGTTGAATGATTTAAAGATGATTTAGTTTTTTAGAGATTTAATTAAATAATTTATTAATAAATAATTATTTTTTTCTCTAGATGAGTCAAGGTCTCAGTGTAAATACATTGTTGTACAGAGTTCTTTATTTCAAATTTTAGTAATTGCTTTTTTTACATACATGTTTTACTGCATAATGCGTTTTCATGTTGTTGCATATGTTAAATATATAAATGTATATGTATATATACGAAATGTATTTGGTAAAATGGTCAAAACAAGAGTAATTTATGTCCTATGGAAATTGAAAACATTGTGACAATAATTTGAAACATAATACATACATTAACAGTGTTTGAATTTCGATTCACATTTTTTCTCTAATATGCTTCATGTTTGATTAGCCATATATATATATGGCTAATGTTTTGTGAAATCAGGATAAGTGGTTAATGTATTGATATGAAACAAAATGGTGTCCCTCCTATGTGGTATCCCCAACTGTTGGTGAACAGGAACCTGTCCCTTCCCTCTGTGCTCCTATGAGTGGTGGTGTTAACTGAGCCTGTTGTCCACTTGTCTCCTCTCTCTCTCTTCCAGTGGGAGTGGTGCAGCCCACGCTGAGCGTCCTCCCTCCCTCCAGAGTGGAGCTGCAGCAGGGCAGTGCTACACTGCTGTGTATGGCCAGTGGGGACTCCCCCTCAGACTGGAAGCTTGGCTGGAAGGTGGGGGGCAGCAGCAGGTCTTTGGGGGTGTCAGATAGCCCGGGGGTCCTGGGGAAAGATGGCCACTACAGCTGGAGCAGCAGCTTGACCCTCCCTGCAGACCAGTGGAGGAAGGCGGGCTCAGTGAGCTGTGAGGCCACTAAGAACAGCCAGACACCTGTCACTCAAACCCTGAATCCTGGCCAGTGTTCAGAGTAGAGAGGCTCCAGCATGGAAGTACTGTAGAATACAAATCTCCTGACACGTCTGCTTTATATCTCTCAGTCTAAGGTAGCACTGCAGCTTTTGATGATTTACATTCCTATAACATGTCTTTGAGCTGCATGTTAGCATGATGCTTTCTGGTTTTTACCCCTTGCATGTGTTTGTCACCTGTTGAACATTTAATAAAGATGCAAAAAAGGACTTCTTGTATTAAGTTGCAATGTTGTATCATGTCTTTTCTAATATATCCATCTTTAAAACACAATTAAAAAACTATTGTCTTCTATATTATATAACAAGTATTACCCATATTTTGAATGTTGTTAATAGCAACTTAGAAACATGTTAAAGTGCGTCTCAAAAGACATTCAGTGTCTCTCACCAAGACATAGGAACCGTAGTATGCTGAGTGGTGGAAACAGTAAAATATAATGTCTGTGTCTCTGAGTTAAAGACCAAACCGACATCACTAAAAGATGTGTTTCATGAAACTTATTCTGTGAGCAGTGAACCATAGCTATTCAAATGATGTCCATTTTTAGCTGATGTGCACCTGGGTCTCTTGAGTGACAGAAAGTCAGTTGAAATGTAGGGCTGAGGTTCTCAGGAGAGTCTCTGGAGAGTCCAGTGAAAGCAGTATGTGTGCACGTCTACATAGCAGCTCAATGGGGTCCTCTTGTGTCAGACCACAGCCATTAAAACAAAGACTGACTGAACTCAACTGTCCTCAGGTTGGATTTCATGTATAGCAGTATTGATAAGAGCAACAACAACATATCCATTTACTGCTTTTTATCAGGGCTTAATGTGTGTTACAAGAAAAACATGAAATGAACAACAAGAAAGCAAGGAGTAAAAGTGAGGAAATAGCAAGGTCCAAAGGCCAGTAAGAGGGTCTTCAGGCAGCCTTTGAAGATGCAGATGGCTCCAGCGTTGAGGATCTCCACAGGGAGGGGGTTCTACAGAGTGGGGGCAGCCTCCCTAAAAGTTTGGTCCATAATATAAGTCCACAACCCGGAGTGGGGGGGAAGCAGTCCGCTGTCAGAGGAACGGAGGTTCCAGGAGGGGGTGTGGGTGCTGAGGAGCACCGTGAGGGGCGAGGGCGTGGAGGGACCTGGAGGTGAGGGGGAGGAGTTTGTAGCTTCTACAGGACTTGACTGGGAGCCAGTGAAGGTGGATGAGAGTGGGGTGATGTGCTCCCAGGGTGAGGTGCAGGTGAGAACACTTGTAGCAGAGTCTTATACTGGAGCCTATCCAGGACTCTGTGGGGAGCCCTCAACAGGACTCCATTACAACAGTCCAGACGGGTGGTGATGAAGGGATGAGGGTCTCCGCCACGGAGTCAGTGAGGGACGGCCGGACTCTGGAAATGTTTCTGAGGTGGTGAAATGCTGATTTGGTGATGGACTTGATGTGGGGCT
Organism: Urophycis tenuis; assembly: GCA_036785325.1. Classification (NCBI taxonomy): domain Eukaryota; kingdom Metazoa; phylum Chordata; class Actinopteri; order Gadiformes; family Phycidae; genus Urophycis; species Urophycis tenuis. Next base: position 82,111 of record JAXIVH010000100.1, on the reverse strand, counting down.
CCAATGGTAGGGTTGAATCTAGGATCCCACTCAGGTTGGGGACTTGAGAGAAGGGGCAGATGGAGCTGCCCTGGATGGACAGGACCAGATCCCTGACCTTCTGGAGCAGAGCCTTGGGGGCCTCAACCATGAGCTCTGTCTTCTGACTGTTGAGTTGGAGAACGTTGGCAGACATCCAGAGTGAATGGAGGGGGGATGATGTCATGTATTGTAGTTGAGCTTTCAGTTGTATTCATTATTTTGATGTTTTCGTTGTGTGTAATATATTGTTGTATTTGTAGATAGTATGTTTGCATTAAGGTTATTATTGGGGACAAAATGTTTTGCTAGAGGAAGTAGTTTGTGGTAGTAGCTGAAATCAAATGTTTTGAAGTTTTTTGGAAGATGTGGCAGAAGTGGATGATTAGCCTTTAGAACCAACGTGAGACAGTGTTCAGTAGAACATTAAACAAAACACAGCAGGATAAACACAGAATAGAGCCCAAACCAGCAGGATGGACAACAGTGAAGTCATCAGAATACAGTGGCGGGCCGTGCATTTCACACCTAGGCCTTCAGTGATGTGCTACTTAGTCCGACTTCAATAAATACCTCTCATAATACCATCATGTATGACACCACGTGACCACGGCTGGAGAAATAGTATACAGAAACACACTTGCGCACTACTGGGCATTGCATCACCTCAATTGTGTACAGAAGTGTTGGTGGCCTTGTGGCTTGCTGGCTTCCTCCCCTGCTGGTGGCTGGACTTCTCCCCCTCTAGTGATGTTAATCCCCTTTTTGCATGTGTGTGCTCTGTTATTTTCTTTAGTTTAAGTTTAATAATAATAATTAATTTGGAGTTTGTTTGGTTGGTTGCTTTGTTTGGTTTGCAATGTAAAGCATGTTTCTGTTGTTCTACAGCAGGGGTCTCCAACCTTTTTTCCTCTGAGAGCTACTTTTACTAAATCTAAATGGCCGAGAGCTACTCATGTTTTATAACATTTATTGTCATTGTTTATTTCAAACTAAACAAACGGAATAAGCTTGTTTTGCCTGAACATTTACAAAATGTTGGTGTCCACAACTCACATTTTGCATTAAAACATCACGTTACCTTCGTGAAACAAAACAACTGTTTCCCACTTTTCATGAAAATAGTATGTTTTAAGCAGCACAACTGTATGATTCACAACTAATTGGCAAATAATCATTTTGTGTAAGAAGGGAGCGGGATATCTATGAATTTGATTGGATATAATTAACCCTTTGGTGAGCTACCTGGAATGGGATGGCGAGCTACTGGTAGCTCACGAGCGACACGTTGGAGACCCCGTTCTACAGGGATTCATCACCCAGGAGGAAGGGCATTCGCCTGGGTAAGCTAAGGTAGCCTGACTCAGAAATGACCTTGTATGTGAATTTGTGGGCCCATGTTCTTCCGTATTTCTTGTGTCTTTTATACTGAAGAAAATAAATGTATTATATGTAGCCCGTGGAATTGGCACAATTTCACGTTTCAACGCATGATGGAGCTCATTCTGAGGGGCCTGCCGTGACACATTTGTATGGTATATTTGGATGATATACTGGTCTACAGCCGTACATTCACAGACCATCTCCTTCATTTGGATGAAGTCCTTTCTAGGATCCAGCGGGCCTGAAGTTGAATCCCAGGAAATGCCACTTTTCCAGGGACCATGTGGTGTTCCTGGGCCACTTGGTCTCCAGGGATGGTCTCCAGCCAGACACACAGAACACTGAGAAGGTGAGAACTTGGCCAACCCCCCGCACCCCGTCGGAGGTCAGGGCCTTTGTGGCTCTATGCTCCTATTATAGGAGATTTGTGTGTGATTTATCCCAACACGCTGCACCACTGAACCGGCTGGCAGGGAAGAATGTGCCCTTTGAGTGGTCAGCTGAGTGTGATGCGGCGTTCACCTCCCTCAAGCAAGTGCTCTCTGGTGGTTAAGCTACCTAAATTCACACTTCCTTTCAAGGTGTGTACACCGACGCCTCTAAAGACTCTGTTGGAGCTGTGCTGGCCCAGGGTGAAGAGGGTTGTGAGAAGGTGATTGATTGCCTATGCCAGCCAGGCCCTCACACAAACACAGAACAGTCTGTTACAGTACTAAATGCTGCCACCTGGTGACCAAAGTCTGTAATAGCAAGTAAGACTGTGGCGTCCGAATTACAATCTGCTTCCCACTTTACATGGATTTAAACAATGTTACACTCAAAAGAAAACAACAAAGAACACATGCATTAACATTCAAAAACTTTGAGAGCTATACCAAACCTAAGTGGAAAATTACATCTAATACATTTACCACCCGGCTACATATATTTTGTATCCATTGAACCTTGCGTTTTTCCTGCATTCTTATTAGTTGCAAACCTAATTCGGCTATGTCACAGCAAGGCTGTGAACGACCTCATCTTGCTCTGGGTCTGTGTGTGTGATGCCTGCAGCTTGCATATTTAACTCTTGGTGCTCAGAAATAGTCCAAAGTCATGCAAAACAGCCAGCATGCCGTGCACCTGCTTTATGAAAGTGAGAGAGGTAAGGTTGAGTGAGTGCATCACTTTGGGAGGAACATTCACATCCTAATAATAATTAATAATAATAATAATAATAATAATAATAATAATAATAATAATAATAATAATAATAATAATAATAATAATTAAAGTTAAATTAAAGTGTTAATAAGACTTCATAATCCTTCATAACAAGCCTTCATACTCTCACAAATCCTGTAAAATGCATGATGCGTGTTGACCAGTATTTTAATCAAATCCTTGTATTGGACAAGTTTACATCATAAAAACGATGCAGTCTGATGAATAGCTGGACTTTATAAAATGGTCCCACAGGACGCAAACCTTTGTGTCTGAAGTGACAACCTAACCCTACAACTCTGTAGGCCTACAAACTCAGATTTAATGACAAATAATTAAGTCTCATCTCTCATCAGACAAATAAAGGACGAGGAAATCTTTGATTTGAGGGTGATGTTGTAAGTGAGTAAAGTTGTGGTAGTAGTTGTATGTAACATGTGGTAGTTGAGGAAGTAGTTGTATGTAACATGTGGTAGTTGAGGAAGTAGTTGTATATTTAATAATGTTGAGGAATATAATGCTGGTGCTTGGTTGAGGCCCCTGGTTAGAGCCAGCTCTGTGCTCAGTGTTCTGTGTCAGAGTCTCTTCCCCCTCAGCAGCTGCAGCAGGTTCCTGCTGTAACAGCTCAGTGTCTACGCAGTCTGACTGAGGGAGGTTTTTGTACGGCTCTCAATCACTGTGTGAACACACCAACACTGTTAGGGTAGTGGAAGCTCTGACAGTGATAAACTGCTGCATCTTCACGCTGGGCGCCGGTGATGGTCAGAGAGAAGTCAGTGCTGCTTCCACTGCCACTAAACCGAGCTGGTGTTGAGGATTCACGTGTATTTGCAAATCTTATGATGAGCTTGGGGGCTTCTCCAGGTTTCTGTTGGTACCAGAATAAATAATGGCCATAGCTGGAGTCATGATAAACCGCTGGGTTGGTTTTACAATTAAGAGTCAATTTGGATCCTGGAGTGAAAGACACTACTGGTGTCTGAGTCACAGTAAACTGACTGCAGGTTCCTATAGAAAACAAACAAAACATTGAGTTATCCAATAGAAAACACAAGCAGACAAAGAAGGGAGCTCCACATTTTGATTGAGTGGAATGAACCGACCTGTGAAGGATCCACAGACCACTGTCCAGAAAAGGAGGCTGAGGTGATTCATGGTTGCCACGGTTTCTGGGGTATTGAGTGACAGCTCAGAGTCCTGCAGTGTTGGACTCAGAGGACTTTAAACCCTCTCAGAACCCCAGTTTCAGCTGAGCATGCAAAGCTTCCTCTATATGGAAATGACCTGTTTCCACTCATCAGACTGGGGCTGACAGTGAATTCAGACATTCTGGAGGACCACTGCATCTCTTCTACATTCACACTTTTGGAATACAATTATTATTTTGATGAAAACTATTGGATTTGCAATATGCCACACACTTATTTCTGGTTAATTTGATTTTGGTTTGTATGAAATCCTTTCTTTTTTTTTTTGGTTTAAAAATAACACTCATTACATTGTAAGCAAAAACCTGAATAAGAGATAATATCATTCTTGTGTTTAAAAATACACAGTTTATTACATTCATGTTATCCTTTTTAATGTTTTCAGATGTACAATTTGGACTCTTGTTCAACAAGTTCACTGTTTGTTAGTAAACCTTCAAATATGAATCCAAAATAAATGCATAATCAATTCATTTTCTGAATCCATCTACTGGAAAAAAAATATATAATATCGGTAACAGCTGAAGTGAATGAAATATTGACTAACTCATAGATGTAGTGAACAGCAAGTGTTTGTGTGTCAGTGAAATGTGTGTTTAATGTGTGGGAGGTTTTTGTACAGCCTCTTAATGAGTTTGTATCACTGTGGTACACTTTTGGTGGAGGAACCAAACTCATCGTTGACTGTAAGTACAAGGACGCTTTTCTTTACCTGACATATTTAACTGCTTTTTAAGATATATTTAATGATTTAAAGATGATTTTTTTTTTTTTTCCATTTCTGGTAGTTTTTTCTCTAGATAAGTCTCAGTGTAAACATATTGTTGGACAGAGTTCTGTACTTTAAATTTAAGAAATGTCATTCATTACATATATGTTTTACTGTACAATGCCTTTTCTGAAAGACTTAATGCTTTCGCATACTTTATTTATAAAAAAAAACATATTTAAAATATTTATTGTTAAATGGGCAAAACGTGTAAGTGTAATTTATGTTCAATGGAAAGTTAAAACATTGTGACAATTATTTGAAACATAATACATTTCATTACTGCTGTTTTGAAATTTTATTCAAAAATGTTCTCTATTCTTCATGTCTGATTAGCCATGTGTGATATATTTGAAAGAAAGTCATAGAAAGAGAATAATTGAAACTAAAAACACATAGATAATGTTTTGTGAAAACAGGATAAGTGGTTAATGTAGTGATATATAAGGGCGGCAGTAGCTCAGTGGGTAGAGCGGGTGGACAGAGCGGGTCGTCCACTAACGGCGGTTCGATCCCCTTGATCCCCCTCCTCCTCCACATCTCTAACCCCACAAATGTACTGATTGTAAGTCGCTTTGGACAAAAGCGTCTGCTAAATGCCCCCATTATATGAAACAAAATGGTGTCCCTCCTCTGTGATATCACCAACTGTTGGTGAACAGGAACCTGTCCCTTCCCTCTGTGCTCCTATGAGTGGTGGTGTTAACTGAGCCTGTTGTCCACTTGTCTCCTCTCTCTCTCTTCCAGTGGGAGTGGTGCAGCCCACGCTGAGCGTCCTCCCTCCCTCCAGAGTGGAGCTGCAGCAGGGCAGTGCTACACTGCTGTGTATGGCCAGTGGGGGCTTCCCCTCAGACTGGAAGCTTGGCTGGAAGGTGGGGGGCAGCAGCAGGTCTTTGGGGGTGTCAGATAGCCTGGGGGTCCTGGGGAAAGATGGCCACTACAGCTGGAGCAGCAGCTTGACCCTGCCTGCAGACCAGTGGAGGAAGGCGGGCTCAGTGAGCTGTGAGGCCACTAAGAACAGCCAGACGCCTGTCACTCAAACCCTGAATCCTGGCCAGTGTTCAGAGTAGAGAGGCTCCAGCATGGAAGTACTGTAGAATACAAATCTCCTGTGACACGTCTGCTTTATATCTCTCAATGTAAAGTAGCACTGCAGCTTTTGATGATTTACATTCCTATAACAAGAGCTGTTAGCATGATGCTTTCTGGTTTTTGCCCCTTCTGTTTATCACCTGTTGAACATTTAATAAAGATGCAAAAAAGGAATTATTGTATTCATTTGCGTCTTTTTTAATATATCCATCTTTAAAACAAATTCAACAAACAATTTCATATCTGTTGTATTCTATATCATATCACAAGTATTACCCACATTTTGAATGTGGGTAATACCAACTTAGAAACATGTCAAAGTGCGTCTCAAAAGACATTCAGTGTCTCTCACCAAGACATTTTAACCCTAGCATGCTGAGTCGTGGAAAAAGTAACATTTTCATAATGTCTGTGTCTGAGTCAAAGACCAAACCGAAATGACTAAAATATGTGTTTCATAAAACGTATTCTGTGAGCAGTGAACCGTAGCGATTCAAATGATGTCCAGTTTTAGCTGATGTGCACCTGTGTCTCTTGAGTGACAGAAAGCCAGTTGAAATGTAGGGCTGAGGTTCTCAGGAGAGTCTCTGGAGAGTTCAGTGAAAGCAGTATGTGTGCACGTCTACATATCAGCTCAATGGGGCCCTCTTGTGTCAGACCACAGCCATTACAACAAAGACTGAATGCATGATAGGATAAAACTTTATTAATCCCCTAACGGAAATTGGATCGCCATAGCAGCCCGGGTACAAATGTATAAATGTATAAATACATTAAAAAAAAGTATAAATAAAAAAAATACCAAAAAATAAGAAAAATCAAGATAAAATTAATAATGCAGTGTTGACAAATTGTAAAAATACAATAGGGCAGTGACAGACAGACAGACAGACAGACAGACGTACTTTAATAATCCCTGAGGGAAATTGCATTCGTTACAATACAATACTCCAGTGCAAAAGGAAGAAGAGACAGACACTCTACGTAAAGTAAAGTGTTAGAATATAAATATATAAAATAAAATAAAAAATAAAAATAAAAACCTATGTAAAATAAACCTATGTAAAATAAACCTATGTAAAATATAAACCTATGTAAGCAATATACAAAATATACAAACATAAAGAAATATACATAAATGTACATACAACCAGGCATACACTGAGAGGTGATAGCATACGCAAGGATGTAGCATGACAGAATCTATGTTGGAAAAGACCAGTTGTGCAGAGAGATGACCAGTTATGCAGTGAAATTAAAAGAAATGACCAGTTATGCAATATGAATGAATAACCTGTTGTGCAGCAGAAACTATGATGAAAGTGACATATTGTATAGTTTGATGACCACAGGCAGGAATGATTTCCTATGTCGCTCTGTGGTGCATCTCGGTGAGAGGAGTCTTCTGCTGAAGGAACTCCTCCGCTGAGCCAGGGTGGAAAAGAGAGGGTGAGAGGCATTGTCCATGATAGTCCGTAGCCTGGACAGCATCCTCCTATCTGCCACGGTAGTTAGAGTGTCCAATTCCTCACCCACTACATCACCAGCCCTCTTGATGAGTCTATTAAGTCTATTGGTGTCCGCAACCCTCATCCCACTGCCCCAGCATGTGACAGCAAAGAAGATTGCACTGGCAACAACCGACTCATAGAACATCCTCAGCATTGTCCTGCAGATGTTGAAGGACCTTAGCCTCCTCAGAAAAAAGAGTCGGCTTTGGCCCTTCTTGTAGACGGCCTCTGTGTTCCTGGTCCAGTCCAACTTGTTGTTGAAGTACACCCCCAGGTACTTGTACTCCTCAACAGTATCGACTGGAACCCCCTGGATGAACACAGGGCCCACCGGTGTTTTGACCCTCCTTAGGTCCACAATGAGCTCCTTTGTCTTGGTAGCATTGAGCTACCCAGTGATGGTTTGGCAGTGATGGTTTGATTTAATCCAGTTCTGTGATGGTGGATCTGACAGAGGCAGATGAGTGGCAAAGTCTTACTGCAGTGGGGAGGAACGATTTTCTGTACCGATTCTTCTCGCTGCGGGGTTGAATGAGTCTGTTGCTGAAGCTGCTCTTTAGCTTGTCCAGTGTGCTGTGTAGGGGGTGGAAGGATTGTCCATGATCACCAGCAGTTTTGCCAGCATCCTCTCCTCCACCACCTCTTCCATGGTGACAAGCTCAGAGCCAACAACAGGCTCAGCCTTCTTAATAAGTTTGTTCAATCTGTTGGCGTCCTTTGTTGTGATGCCCGCACCCCAGGACACCGCGGCAAAGAACTTGGTGCTCACCACAACAGACTGATGAAACATCTGCAACGTGTTGTTGCAGACATTGAAGGACCTGAGCCTCCTCAGGAAGTCAAGCCGGCTCAGGCCCTTCTTGTAAACGGCCTCATAATGTATGGATCAGTCCAGTTTATTGTCCAGTATGACACCCAGGTACTTGTATGGCTCCATCCTGTCAACATCTAACCTACCGATGCAGGCCCTTATTTCTCCTGAAATCCAAAGTGGAGTGAAGAAGGAGCTGAGCCTAAAGGCGAAGCTCTCGATTTACCGGTCAATCTACGTTCCTACCCTCACCTATGGTCACGAGCTGTGGGTAGTGACCGAAAGAACGAGATCGCGAATACAAGCGGCCGAAATGAGTTTCCTCCGCAGGGTGTCCGGGCTCTCCCTTAGAGATAGGGTGAGAAGCTCGGTCATCCGGGAGGGGCTCAGAGTAGAACCGCTGCTCCTCCGCATCGAGAGAAGCCAGTTGCGGTGGCTCGGGCATCTAGTGAGGATGCCTCCCGGACGCCTCCCTGGGGAGGTGTTCCGGGCACGTCCCTCCGGGAGGAGGCCCCGGGGAAGACCCAGGACACGCTGGAGGGACTATGTCTCTCGGCTGGCCTGGGAACGCCTCGGGATCCCCCCGGAAGAGCTGGACGAAGTGGCTGGGGAGAGGGAAGTCTGGGCTTCTCTCCTCAGGCTGCTGCTCCCGCGACCCGACCCCGGATAAGCGGAGGATATGGATGGATGGATGGATGGATGTAGTATGCTTGCATTGAGGTAGTTATTGTATACAAAAAGTTGTAGTTCAGCTGTGTTAGATATGTTGAAGATTTCGTTGTGTGTGATATATTGTATTTGTATTTGTTTGTAGTATATTTGTGCTGAGGTAATTGTTGGGGACAAAAGGTTTTGGTAGAGGAAGTAGTTTGTAATAGAAGCTGAAATGTTTTGAAGTGTTTTGTAAGATGTGGCAGTTGACTTAATACGTGTATGTAACATGGTAGTTGATGTAGTAGTTGTATGTAACATGTGGTAGTTGATGTAGTAGTTGTATGTAACATGGTAGTTGAGGTAGTAGTTGTATATTTAATAATGTTGAGCAATATAATGCTGGTGCTTGGTTGAGGCCCCTGGTTAGAGCCAGCTCTGTGCTCAGTGTTCTGTGTCAGAGTCTCTTCCCCCTCAGCAGCTGCAGCAGGTTCCTGCTGTAACAGCTCAGTGTCTACGCAGTCTGACTGAGGGAGGTTTTTGTACGGCTCTCAATCACTGTGTGAACCTGCCCCCGCCATGGTTACCCAGACAGTAATAAACTCCTGCATCCTCCCTCTGGACACCTGAGATGCTGAGAGTGTAGCTCGTCCCCGATCTACTGCCGCTGAACCGAGATGGAGTCCCTGAGTATATCCTCTGTGCCTTGTATATCAGAAGTTTGGGAGCTTCTCCAGGTTTCTGTATGTACCAGCTGAGATCATCATCAATATCTGAGCTGCCCGTGGCTCTGATGGACACGGTCCCATCCAGACTAACACTCTTGGATTTGTCAGGTTGTGTCAGAAAGGAACTGGCAGACGACTCTGAAATAAGAAGTGGATGATTAGCCTTTAGAACCAATGTAAGACAGTGTTCAGTAGAACATTAGTCTAGAGCACATCAGGAGCAGAGAGGGGAGAAAACACAGCAGGATAAACACAGAATAGAGCCCAAACCAGCAGGGTGGATTACAGTGAAATCATCAGAATAGTAGAAGAGTGACAAAGTTCTAACTCTCACCATGAGTAACAAAGGCCAACACTGCTAGCAAGGCTGTGGACGACCTCATCTTGCTCTGGGTGTGTGTGTGTGATGCCTGGTAGCTCGCACATTTAACTCTTGGTGCTCAGAAATACTCCAAAGTCATGCAAAACAGCCAGCATGTGGGCGGCCGTGCACCTGCTTTGAGGGATATGAAAGTGAGAGAGGTAAGGTTGAGTGAGTGCATCACTTTGGGAGGAACATTCACATCTTATTAATAAATATATCAACAAACACTTCATAATCTCACAAAACATGTAAAATGCAACATGGAAGTAAAAATAAAAAATGAAACAGTAAACAATAAAAAAGTACAAAAAGTCATATGTTTCTAACTTTGATCATAGCGTTTAATAACAGGGCGAGTTTTTAAACAAATGTTTTTTCTGTGAATTCTTTCCAGTTGCTTAACATGAGAATTCACATGATCTCAAGTGATAAGCTATATTTTAATCAAATCCTTTTATTGGATGAGTTTACATCATAAAAATGATGCACTCTGATGAATAGCTGGACTTAATAAAGGGTATGGTCCCACAGGGCCCAAACGTTTGTGTCAGCACAAATGACAACCTAACCCTACAACTCTGTAGGTCTACAAAGCAGTGAAAACACAGAATAATGACAAATAATTAAGTCTCATGTCTCATCATGTCACAGTTAGCGGTGAAGGAGGACACAGATGCAGAGAGTTGAGGCAGCCCAGAGTAACTTTACTACTTTATTTTAAACTTACAAACACAGCAACCCAGGAACAGACGGATGACGACTAACACGGATGACAACATATGACAAGATAAGACGAAAAGACTCGGACCAGGACTGAACAGCAGACAGGACTTTAATACACAAAGATTAATTGCCAACCCAAGACAGGTGAGGGGACAAGACACAGGTGAACAAAATGGGGCAAACAACAAGGAGGGAAACAGGACACAGGGGAAACACAGAGCAAACCAACCAAAACATGACGACACAGACACAGACCATGAAACATCGGACAAATAAATGACCAGGAAATCTATGATTCTGAGGGTGAAGGCGAGGCGGTGGTTGTATATAACATGTGGTAGTTGAGGTAGTAGTTGGTGTATCATGTAACATGTTTTTAGGTTAGATTAGATTAAACTTTATTGTCATTGTGCAGAGTACAAGTACAGACAACGAAATGTAGGTGGCGTTCTAACCAGACGTGCAAAGGAGCGATTAAGGTGCAGTGTTGTACATGAGTAGTGCAATATGGGTGGGTAGTATTAAAGTGGCAGTAGTAATTAAAGTGACAGTAGTAAACAGTGGCCCTGTGAAGTAACCAGTAAACAGGTAGTACAGGTAGTAACAGTCAACAGTAAACAATGAACAGATGCAAGTAGCAGTAATAATTATAGAGGTAGTACAGAAATAATAAGTAACAGGGTAGTGTACAGTAGTGCAACAGTGCAGTAGTGCAATACAACAGGTATGAGCAGCATAAACACGGCTACAACAGATGAATGCAGTTAGTATGGATATAAGGGTACGGTGTGATAAATAAACAGATAATATGACCAGGGGGGTGAGTGAGGAGGGTCCAGGAGTTGGAGAATGTTGGCAGACATCCAGAGTGAATGGAGGCGGATGATGTCATGTATTGTAGTTGAGAATTTCAGTCCGATTAGTTATGTTGAAGATTTAGTTGTGTGTATTATATTGTAGTTTTAGTTGTATGTAATATGCTGTAGTTGAGGTAGTAGTTGTATGTAACTTGTGGTAGTTGAGGTAGTAGTTAGTAGTTATGTATCATATGGGTAATTTTTCTAGTCATTGTATGTAACATGTAGTAGGTGAGGTCATATTTGTATGTAAAATAAGGTAGTTGAGTTAGTAGTTCGATGTAATATTTTTACATTTTTTGTTGTTTAAGTTGTGTTAGTCACATTGAAGTCTCAGTTGTGTGTAACATATTGTAGTTGTATTTGTTGTACTTGTATGTATGTACTTGGAGTATGTTTGCATTGAGGAAGTTAATGTATAAAATGTTTTAAAGTGTACAAAATGCTTTAGTTAAGGTAGTAAATAAATAGCAGCTGATATATTCTGAAGTAAGTATGTGATAGTTGAGGTATAGTTGAATGCAATATGTGGCAGGTGACCTTTCAGTTGAATTAGTACTTGTATGTAACATGGTAGTTGAGGTAGTAGTTGTATGTAACATGAGGTAGTATTTGTCTATTTAATAATGTTAAGGAATATAATGCTGGTGCTTGGTTGAGGCCCCTGGTTAGAGCCAGCTCTGTGCTCAGTGTTCTGTGTCAGAGTCTCTTCCCCCTCAGCAGCTGCAGCAGGTTCCTGCTGTAACAGCTCAGTGTCTACGCAGTCTGACTGAGGGAGGTTTTTGTACGGCTCTCAATCACTGTGTGAACACATCAACACTGTTAAGGTAGTGGTAACTCTGACAGTGATAAACTGCTGCATCTTCACGCTGGGCGCCGTCGATGGTCAGAGAGAAGTCAGTGCTGCTTCCACTGCCACTAAACCGAGCTGGTGTTGAGGATTCACGTGTATTTGCAAGTTTTATGATGAGCTTGGGGGCTTCTCCGGGTTTCTGTTGGTACCAGTACAAATAATGACCATAGCTGGAGTCATAATAAACTGCTGGGTTGGTTCTACAGGTCAGAGTGACTGTGGATCCTGGAGTGAAAGAGACTACTGGTGTCTGAGTCACAGTCACCTGACTGCTGGTTCCTATAGAAAACAAACAAAACATTGAGTTATCCAATAGAAAACACAAGCAGACAAAGAAGGGAGCTTCACATTTTGATTGAGTGGAATGAACCAACCTGTGAAGGATCCACAGACCACTGTCCAGAAAAGGAGGCTGAGGTGATTCATGGTTGCCACGGTTTCTGGGGTGTTGAGTGACAGCTCAGAGTCCTGCAGTGTTGAACTCAGAGGACTTTAAACCCTCTCAGAACCCCAGTTTCAGCTGAGCATGCAAAGCTTCCTCTATATGGAAATGACCTGTTTCCACTCATCAGACTGGGGCTGACAGTGAATGCAGACATTCTGGAGGACCACTGCATCTCTTCTACATTCACACTTTTGGAATACAATTATTATCTTGATGAAAACTATTGGATTTGCAATATATTGCATGCTTTTTGCTTGCTTTTTTTCTGGTTAATTTGATCTTGGTTTGTATGAATTCTTTCTTCTAATCTGTTTTAAAAATAACACTCGTCATCGTAATCAAAACCAGCATAATAGATAATAACATATTATTTTATCATTCCTCATGAGATCCATTTTTTTTTTAAGTACAGTTTGGACTTGTGTCAAACAAGTTCACTGTTTGTCAGTAAGCCTTCAAAGATTATATTAAAAAAAAACGTCAAATTAATACATTGTATTTATTTATTTTTAATTAATTAATTAATTTATGTATTTATGTACAAATCTTGCTAACAACAGCTGAAGTGAATGAAATATTGACTAACTCATAGATTTAGTGAACAGCAAGTGTTTGTGTGTCAGTGAGATGTGTGTTTAATGTGTGGGAGGTTTTTGTACAGCCTCTCAATGAGTTTGTATCACTGTGGTACACTTTTGGTGGAGGAACCAAACTCATTGTTGACTGTAAGTACAAGGACGCTTTTCTTTACCTGACATATCTAACTGCTTCTTAAGTTATATTTAATGATTTAAAGATGATTTAGTTTTTTAGAGATTTAATTAAATAATTTATTTATAAATAATTATTTTTTTCTCTAGATGAGTCTAGGTCTCAGTGTAAATACATTGTAGTACAGAGTTCTGTACTTTAGATTTAAGTAATTGCATTTTTTACATACATGTTTTACTGCATAATGCGTTTTCATGCTTTTGCATACGTTAAATATATAAATTTAAAGGTATATATACGAAATGAATTTGGTAAAATGGGCAAAACAAGCGTAATTTATGTCCTATGGAAATTTAAAACATTGTCACAGTAATTTGAAACATAATACATTCATTAACAGTGTTTGAATTTCGATTCACATTTTTTCTCTAATATTCTTCATGTTAGATTAGCCATATATATATATATATATATGTATAATGTTTTGTGAAATCAGGATAAGTGGTTAATGTATTGATATTAAACAAAATGGTGTCCCTCCTCTGTGATTTCACCAACTGTTGGTGAACAGGAACCTGTCCCTTCCCTCTGTGCTCCTATGAGTGGTGGTGTTAACTGAGCCTGTTGTCCACTTGTCTCCTCTCTCTCTCTCCCAGTGGGAGTGGTGCAGCCCACGCTGAGCGTCCTCCCTCCCTCCAGAGTGGAGCTGCAGCAGGGCAGTGCTACACTGCTGTGTATGGCCAGTGGGGGCTCCCCCTCAGACTGGAAGCTTGGCTGGAAGGTGGGGGGCAGCAGCAGGTCTTTGGGGGTGTCAGATAGCCTGGGGGTCCTGGGGAAAGATGGCCACTACAGCTGGAGCAGCAGCTTGACCCTCCCTGCAGACCAGTGGAGGAAGGCGGGCTCAGTGAGCTGTGAGGCCAGTAAGAACAGCCAGACGCCTGTCACTCAAACCCTGAATCCTGGCCAGTGTTCAGAGTAGAGAGGCTCCAGCATGGAAGTACTGTAGAATACAAATCTCCTGTGACACGTCTGCTTTATATCTCTCAGTCTAAGGTAGCACTGCAGCTTTTGATGATTTACATTCCTATAACATGTCTTTGAGCTGTTAGCATGATGCTTTCTGGTTTTTACCCCTTGCATGTGTTTGTCACTTGTTGAACATTTAATAAAGATGCAAAAAAGGACTTCTTGTATTCAGTTGCAATGTTGTATCGTGTCTTTTCTAATATATCCATCTTTAAAACACAATTTAAAAACTATTGTATTCTATATTATATAACAAGTATTACCCACATTTTGAATGTTGGTAATAGCAACTTAGAAACATGTTAAAGTGCGTCTCAAAAGACATTCAGTGTCTCTCACCAAGACATAGGAACCCTAGTATGCTGAGTGGTGGAAACAGTTAAATATAATGTCTGTGTCTCTGAGTTAAAGACCAAACCGACATCACTAAAAGATGTGTTTCATGAAACGTATTCTGTGAGCAGTGAACCATAGCTATTCAAATGATGTCCATTTTTAGCTGATGTGCACCTGTGTCTCTTGAGTGACAGAAAGTCAGTGGAAATGTAGGGCTGAGGTTCTCAGGAGAGTCTCTGGAGAGTACAGTGAAAGCAGTATGTGTGCATGTCTACATAGCAGCTCAATGGGGTCCTCTTGTGTCAGACCACAGCCATTACAACAAAGACTGACTGAACTCAACTGTTCTCAGGTTGGATTTCATGTATAGCAGTATTGATAAGAGCAACAACAACATATCCATTTATTGCTTTCTATCAGGGCTTTAATATGTGTTACAAGTTGGAGGCATGCAACAAAAACATGAAATGAACAAAGCAAGGAGTAAAAGTGAGAAAATAGCAATGGCCAGTAAGAGGGTCTTGAGGCAGCACAGAACTAATCTTTCCAAAAACGAGCGCATTGCGCTTAAGGAACTTTCCGACAACAGGGACATCATTATCCGTCCAGCGGACAAAGGTGGTACTGTAGTGGTACTGTCTATGGACAAATACATAAAGGAAGCACATCGTCGACACCAAATACTATGAGAGACTGTATACCAACCCATTGCCCACAATGAAAAAAGAATTTGATGCTTTCTTGCAAGTAGCATATGATGAAGGCTGTATAACACCAAACAAACTTGGTTTTTCGACTGTTGAGTACCCAGTTGTTGCAGCTTTCTATTTACTCCCTAAGGTGCACAAAGAGGACAATCCCCCTGGTCGGCCTATCATAGCAGGCAATGGCACACTCACTGAGCCCGCATCGAAATACATTGACTCCTTCATTAAGCCACTGGTAGAACTTCCATCTTTTTAGAAGACACCACGGATGTACTGAACAGTTTGAAAACATTACCCAATGTACGCACACATTTTCTAGTCAGCATGGATGTTGAAAGTTTGCACACGAACATTGACCATCAGCAGGGCTTATTTGCGCTGAAACATTACATTACAGGCAGATGTGACTCGAGTGAATTTCTATTAAAAACTGACGGACTGGGTGATTCACAACAATGTTTTCATGTTCATGGATGAATTGTATGTACAGATAATTGGTGTACCTATGGGATCATGTTTTTCACCTAATTACGCATGCTTGTATTTGGGTCTATGGGAAAAGGAGCACATACTAAACTCTTGCAATCCTTTTTTTGAGTGTATTATGTGGTATGGACGCTACATTAATGATGTGTTTTTGGTTTTTAGTGGGTCTGAAACTCAATAGTTGAATTTTCATACTTATGTCAATGGTATCAATCCCAACATCAAACTATCACTAGATTACTCTTTTGATGAAATCAATTTTCTGGATTTGACCATCTACAAGGGCCCGGAAGGACAGCTACACACTACTCTTTTCAGAAAAGATACCTCCCGCAATACCATCCTCAGGGCAGACTCGTTTCACCCCCCTCACCTCATACGGAATATCCCATATGGCCAATTCCAACGTTTGAGACGTATTTGTGACAAGGATAGCGATGTTAGTGAACAGGCCGAGTCGATGGCTAGGAGGTTTTCGGAGAGGGCGTACAGACCAGAAGTTATCACCCAAGCTAGCAGTAAAGCGCAGTCACTTCAACGCAACGCTTTACTTGAAAAGAATAAAAATAAACGGACCAAGAAATCACCACCTTACTTTGTTACTACTTATAGTAGGCACGCTGCATGAATTAAAAACATAGTAAGGAAAAACTGGTCGATTATTGAGAGTGATAGCCAATTGCGTGAAGTATTTCCCGAACCTCCAGTGGTATCTTTTAGATGCGCGCCCACACTTAGGGATAAATTAATGCGCTCATACCTCCCACCGCAGCATAAAGACTCTTGTCTTAGAAAACCTGTTGGCACTTTTAAGTGTATGCATTGCCCCCACTGCTCTAATGTCAACCAATCAAAATCTTTCCTGGACACTACAACAAAGAAAACCTATGAACTGAGGGATTTTATTAATTGTAACACGACATTCGTAATATATCCTTTGGCATGTCCTTGTGAGGAGGGTTTCTTTTATGTCGGCCGCACAAAAAAACGTTTAAGGGATCGTCTGGCTGAACACAAATATGCCATTCGAGTGGTTAATAGAGATTACCCCATGGCTAGACACTTTAATGAATGCCACAACAATAATGATTCTTTGTTGACCATACAGGGTATTGAGCATATCAGACCTATGGCGAGGGGTGGCAATAGGTTATTGAGATTAAATCAAAGGGAGTCTTTTTGGATAGACCGCTTACATGCCATGGAATATCCAGGTCTAAATGAAGACATTGATTTTTCTTGTTTTTTATAGTGACACTGATGTACTGTATATGTTTTTGTTTTTCTTGTATATTTCCTTGCTTTCTCTTTTCTTTCTTTTTTCTGCTGCATTAATGGTCACCTGGTGTAGAGTGCATACGTTTTTCTTGTCACATGACTTTTTGACCCTATATAAGTGAGGTAGTCCTCACTCATGTGTACATGCCCTGATGAAGACCAAGTGTGGTCGAAACATGTTGGCGTTTTATCCAATGTATTAGCCAGTTACAAATAAAGGCTTTTTAATGATACCTTCCTCCGTCACCATTTCTGGAGTGCCTGGAGATTCCTCCTTATCATGAACTGATCCCATTTTCCAACAGCACCCAGTAGGTGAGTCTACGTTTTACAACCAAGAGCTACCAGCCTCTTTGGCTGAAGGTCTTGAGGCAGCCTTTAAACATGCCGATGGCTCCAGCGTTGAGGATCTCCACAGGGATGGGGTTCCACAGAGTGGGGGCAGCCTCCCTAAAAGCTCGGTCCATAATATAAGTCCACAACCCGGAGTGGGGGGGAAGCAGTCCGCTGTCAGAGGAACGGAGGTTCCAGGAGGGGGTGTGGGTGCTGAGGAGCACCGTGAGGGGCGAGGGCGTGGAGGGACCCGGAGGTGAGGGGGAGGAGTTTGTAGCTTCTACAGGACTTGACTGGGAGCCAGTGAAGGTGGATGAGAGTGGGGTGATGTGCTCCCAGGGTGAGGTGCAGGTGAGAACACTTGTAGCAGAGTCTTATACTGGAGCCTATCCAGGACTCTGTGGGGAGCCCTCAACAGGACTCCATTACAACAGTCCAGGCGGGAGGTGATGAAGGGATGAGGGTCTCCGCCACGGAGTCAGTGAGGGACGGCCAGACTCTGGAAATGTTTCTGAGGTGGTGAAATGCTGATTTGGTGATGAACTTGATGTGGGGCTCCAATGGTAGGGTTGGTAGGCCCTCTACAGGAAGGGACAGAGTTGGCTGTTCTTCCTGAGGAGGCTCAGATCTTTCAATGTGTGCACTAGGCTGCTACGGATGTTCTACCAGTCTGTGGTAGCCAGTGTCACCTTCTTCGCCGTTGTGTGCTGGGGAGGAGGCATTGGGAGTGCAGGTGCCAGCAAGCTGAATAAGCTGGTGAGGAGGGCGAGCTCTGTGGTGGGGATGAAGCTGGACTGTGTGGAGGCGGTGACAGAGAGGAGGATGAGGGGGAAGCTGCAGGCGATCCTGGACAACCCCTCTCACCCTCTCTATGCCGAGCTGAGGCAACTCAAGAGGACGTTCAGCCACAGGCTTACTCAGCCACGTTCCTCAAAGCGCTTGGGGGGCCTCTTTCATCCCATCAGCTATCAGACTCTACAACACCTCAACCACCCGCTCCCAACGTCTCGAATGCCCCAACACCTCCACATAATGGACTGAACACCACACCCCACACCTCCAGACTGTTTTCCTAGGTCGTTGTTACTTTATGTCTTCTCACATGTCTTACTTACACTACCTGACAAATCCTGTATATTTGCACTTTTTGTATTTTGTATTTTGCACATTTTGCACACTTGCACATCTACTTGCCCAATTTTATCTGCACATCTATTTTTATTTGTTAATATCTACACATTCATTTCATTTTCCTTTTCATTTCTTTATGTATATTTTTTGTAAAAATGTGTACATTATATATATATACTTACTCCTCTTTATTTTATTTTATTTAACTTTTTACTGGAGTTTTTGTGACGCATGCAATTTCCCTCAGGGATTAATAAAGTATGTCTGTCTGTCTGTCTGTCTGTCTGTCTGTACACCTCAGCAGGACTTAGTTACCGATTGCACTGTTCATCTCAATGATGACTACTATGTATGTATATATGTTTATGTTATCTGACCTGATTCTAAGAGCTCGCATATAATGTTATCTTAATTTAGGTAAATCTATTTATTGTTTGTTGTCTACAGTCAGTTTTTTTTTATTGCACTCCTCTA
Organism: Urophycis tenuis; assembly: GCA_036785325.1. Lineage (NCBI taxonomy): Eukaryota > Metazoa > Chordata > Actinopteri > Gadiformes > Phycidae > Urophycis > Urophycis tenuis. The sequence continues at coordinate 63,013 of JAXIVH010000100.1, read as the reverse complement.
TCCCTTTGTACTGCTGGTCAATGTGAATTTCTCCTAAGGAATATCTCATCTTATCTTATCTCATCTAATCTAGGATCCCACTCAGGTTGGGGACTTGAGAGAAGAGGCAGATGGAGCTGCCCTGGATGGACAGGACCAGATCCCTGACCTTCTGGAGCAGAGTCTTGGGGGCCTCAACCATGAGCTCTGTCTTCTGACTGTTGAGTTGGAGAACGTTGGGAGACATCCAGAGTGAATGGAGGGGGGATGATGTCATGTATTGTAGTTGAGCTTTTACTTGTATTATTTGTGTTGATGTTTTCATTTAGTGTAATATATTGTAGTTGTATTTGTACGTAATATGTTTGCATTGAGGTTATTATTGGGGACAAAATATTTTGCTAGATGAAGTAGTTTGTAGTGGTTGCTGAAATCAAAAGTTTTTTAGAAGATGTGGCAGAAGTGGATGATTAGCCTTTAGAACCAACGTGAGACAGTGTTCAGTAGAACATTAGTCTAGAGCCCACCAGGAGCAGAGAGGGGAGAAAACACAGCAGGATAAACACAGAATAGAGCCCAAACCAGCAGGGTGGACAACAGTGAAGTCATCAGAATACAGTGGCGGGCCGTGCATTTCACACCTAGGCCTTCAGTGATGTCCTACTTAGTCCGACTTCAATAAATACCTCTCATGATACCATCATGTATGACACCACGTGACCACGGCTGGAGAAATAGTATACAGAAACACACTTGCGCACTACTGGGCATTGCATCACCTCAATTGTGTAAAAAACGGATAAATAAACTTGCATCAGCAATTAACACCCATCTCCACGTTTTACTGTCAAAACTAAAAAAATACAGGGTATTTAAAATTATTGGTCCAAAAAGTTTTAATAAGGTCACATACAGGCAAGCTTTAACAAGGTTGTACACTAAATTGCATAATGGCAGTGTGCACCTGTTCGTTGAGCTGTGTATCCACTCGGGTGTCCCCAAAAGTTTTTAAAAGCACCGTAGTTTGCAAGTTTCCAGTCGTGCTTTGGTGTCTCATTGCTGCCTAGGTTAAACAATTTATGTTTGCAACTCCAGTATAGCTCCACATACCAAGTCGATCCTTTGCAAACAAAAGACATTACCAGCAGAACAATTTGCAGCACCCATTTCTTCTTCTAGTTGTTTTACGGCGGTAAGTGAGTATCCAATCACAGGACGCGTATATGTCACGTTCAACGTGAGGCCTTCTAGAAGGCCCACTGTCAACAACTCGTGATTTGATTGGCTATCGCAACTGTCTATCAACTGTATGTACCCGTTCAATTACATTGCACAGACGCCAGCATTGTTGATTCTGAAGGCCTCAGGCAGATTTCATACAGCCTGGCAACACAAGCTAGCTGAATTCAGATTGGATAAAAACTCTACCCTAAAAACAACACAAACATTAAGCTAATATGAAGAATATTTTTGATATATTTAAGGAGAATAAATTCAAAATTAAATAAACTTTTATCAAATAATGATCTATGATTTATGTTAGGTCAGCAGAGAAGGCCTTGCTGGCCCTGACGGCCCACCACTGTCAGAATATGAGAGGGGTGACAGAGTTCAAACTCTCACCATGAGTAAGAAAGGCCAACGCTGCTAGTGTAACAGGAAGAGTGCTCACCTGAACTGGCACCGGTGGGTTGAATAGCTCTTCCCCGCCCCGCCTACTCCCTCAGTGGGAAATCAGCAGCGGTGCTCCATAAATAGGGTGCAGGTTTGGAGGCAGACATTCGCCTTTTCTTTCCGGGACCACTTTGTGGTGATCTCTCGTCTCTCGTCCCTCCTTCAACCTCCTGCACCGGTTGCCATCGGGTTACAGCCACGGTGGCCTGCTGCACTTCCTGGATCCTAATACTTGCCCCGTACTTTGGGGCTCATCAACTTTGTTGCGTGTGTGCTTGTCGATCTCACATTCAGGTAGGCCGTTGCCGTGTTCCTTCTCTCGACCGGATATGGGTTAATCAGCAAGATTGCCTAATGTAGAATTACGTTGCTGTTGCTTATAGTATTGGGACGCGGTGGTCCTCTGTCTGGGTTCAGGGTCTCTCTCTCTGTCCGTCACACGGTAGGTGTCCCGTCCACTTAGTCAATGATATAAATTACAGTGTAACATTATTGTCATGACTATGCACCATAGGCGTAGCCACGGGCGGGCCTGGACGGGCCTGGACGGGCCTAGGCCCGCCTACTTGTCAGTCTTGCCCATCCAATTAGAGGGCTTTCCTTCGTTTACTTCGTTTCAATAAATGTGATGCCCCGATGCATGGGTTCATAAAGTTTTGCGCAAGAAAATGTTCAAATTAAATTAAAATTAAATTAAAATGTTTCCGCGTAATTTATTGTTTCGTCTCAAATCTACGATATTCAAAATTCCAATACCTCCCCCACCCCCCGCTGTGGCTTCCTTAGCCCACACCAGAACCTAGAAACGCACCTGAATATCTTATGTTCAATCAAATTGGCTTTGCCCACCCGTTTTTTTCTCTGTGCCCACCCGTTTTTTTTCTGTGCCCAGCCATTTGAACATTTGTGGCTACACCACTGCACTCCTCTCAGGGTCTGTGGCGTTTCATGCGGTTGCTGTTCTGTTCCCCTCGTGGCCGTGCGGCCCGATCTCCTCGCTGTCGTGAGGATGCATCTCTACGGCCTGCTGGTCTGAACTCGGCTAGCTGTCCAGTGGCTACTAGCCACCGCTAGCTGGAAGGCTGCTTGTTTGGGTGCTGCTGGTGGGTTTGTCATTTTGTTTACTAATGCTTGGCTGTAAATAAGTGTTGGTGGCCTTGTGGCTTGCTGGCTTCCTCCCCTGCTGGTGGCTGGACTTCTCCCCCTCTAGTGATGTTAATCCCCTTTTTGCACATGTGTGCTGTGTTATTTTCTTTAATTTAAGTTTACTTTTGTTAATTTGGAGTTTGTTTGGTTGGTTGCTTTGTTTGGTTTGCAATGTAAAGCATGTTTTTGTTATTCTACAGGGATTCATCACCCAGGAGGTGGGGCAATCGCATGGGTAAGCTAAGGTAGCCTGACTCAGAAATGACCTTCTATGTGGATTTGTGGGCCCATGTTCTTGCTTATTTCTTGTGTCTTTTATACTGAAGAAAATAAATGTATTTTATGTAGCCCATGGAATTAGATGCAACACTAGACACAATACTTTCGGGGTTGTTGTAGCTTTAGTTGTATTGTTAACCACACTTCTAACAGGTAATGTTTAAGCTACCGAATCCTTTTAGAGAACAGTTTATGTGCCTTTACAGTTTATAGCAGCTTTGAGCACCAAATTGATTCAAAAGAAAAACAAAGAAAACAAAATACTGTAGTGAGCTACGAATTCCAACCAGTTTCATTAAACCCACATGGAACTTCCTGGAGATAAGATAAGATAAGATAAGATAATATTCCTTTATTAATCCCCCTTAGGAGAAATTAACAGTGACCAGCAGTACAGGGGATAGATGAGTGCAATAAGAACCTGAACTATAGTCAATAACAATAAATAGATCTACCTAGACAAGATTAGGTTAAAATAAGTTAAGTTAAATGTGAGCTCTTAGTCAGGTCGGTGAAGAAGTGAGAACCTGTATGCATACATAGTAAACATCATTGGTAGCTATCAGTAGTGCAAAAAGTAGTGCAAAAATAGGTGTGCAAATGTGCGGAATGTGCAAGATGCAAGATGTGCAAATTTTTACAAGGTATTCCAGGTACAACATATGAATAGACCTAAAATAACAACGGCTAGAAAATAGTCCAAGGTGTGTGGTGTGGTGTGTGTGTGTGTGTGGTGTTCAGTCCATTGTTCAGTAGGGTTGAGCACCGAAACTCGGTTCCAGTAGGGCACCGGTTCCGACATAAACGGTTGTAACGAGACCGAATAAGAACGCAAATTTCGGTGCGTCATTTCGGTTCCTGACTTTTTTTTTTAACACCCCATGGGGCTGGGGGCGGCGTCAACCTGCGTGAAGTCAGTGCCGCTACGCTGCACACTTGTTGATCAGATCATCAGAACTGATAGCAGTGATAGGATCATTGAAGAAGATGCCGAATGCAAAAAGATCGAAGGTTTGGCTACATTTCACATCCAAGGATTCCGACTCTGCAACATGCAACAGGTGCAATAAAGCGATATCGTGCAAAGGAGGTAACACCTCAAATTTAAGTAAACACCTAACGACTCACGGTGTTTATTTAAAAGCCGAGCAATGCACCGTGTTCGATAACTTGCTGCATCCCGTAAGTTATCGAACACAAGGAACGGGACAGGAGACAAGACAGCGTGTTCAGCGGCAACTCCGCTTCACTTTACTCCTGCCGGCCGAGAGGCAACACACACTCAACCTCCGCGGTAAAAACCCAGCTACGGCAACTCAGAGGGACACACCTCCTTTTTCACACAAACACAGAACAGTCTGTTACACACGTCCCCCCCTCTATAAGAAACGTCCACGTTTCTCCAAAAAAACAAACAAAAAACAGGGACAACACAAAACACAACCCGGAAAAAAACATGGGGAGAACAACCCCACAAATTCCTATTACCCGTAATCCCAACAGGATCATAATATAGTCCACACCTTGAGGCTATACACATAAAACCTAGCCTGAATACAACATTGTTTTGTTTTGTTTTTAAACCAGCAAGCTTTCACTGCATTGCCCAACCCAGAACACAGTAACTTCAAAACATGACAAAGTCCTGCAAATGGGGCAGAGGGCGCACCACTCGCCCACTGCGAGACTGTCTGGACCTGAGCTCCGGCGAGTTCCCACACAGTCCATCGTCCAACTCACCAGCCTGAGGCTGATCCCTGCTTTGTGGGAGCTGTTCAACCTGCTGCAGACTTTGAGGGAAATCTGGAGCCTGACATCCCAGAAGCAACAGGACTGGTGGTTGCTCGTACAGTGAACAGTGTGAGGAATGGTGTGACCTCAGCCCGCATCCTCAATCCCACAGGGGAGGGGGTTGAACTCAAGCGGGGACTACACCTGGGTGAGTTTTACCCAGTCGAAAAGAAAGACATTGTAGTGCCACCTCGGGTCGTCGACGATCATCCAGCCGGCTGCTGCAGACCCTGTCTCCTTGGAGGAGTCTCCTGTTACGGCTGAGCAGAGGGCCAAGCTGGCTGATCTGCTGCAGAGGTTCACTGATGTTTTTAACCTGTGCAACAGAAACACAGGCAGGTGCACACTGATCAAACACCATATAAGGACTGGGGACCACCCCCCCTGTGAAGCAGCATGCTTATCGTGCATCACCTGAGAAACGGACAGAGATTAAACGTCAGGTGGCTGAGCTACTGGCTGATGGAGTTGTGGAGGAGAGTTGTAGCCCCTGGGCAGCTCCAGTGGTGCTTGTGGGGAAGAAAGGGGGACAGTGGAGGTTCTGCATGGAATATCGTGGTCTGAATGCAGTGACGATCAAAGACCCACACCCCCTCCCGCGAGCGGATGATAGCTGGATGCTGATGCTCAGCCTGGTTCAGCACGCTTGACTTTTCGAACGGCTACTGGCAGGTAGAAGTGGCTGAGGAGGATCCCGAGAAGACAGCTTTCACGACCGGCCGGGGCCTGTATCAGTGGCGGGCTATGCCTATGGGTCTGACAAATTCTCCAGCCACGTTTCAACGCATGATGGAGCTCATTCTGAAGGGCCTGCCGTGGCACATTTGTATGGTATATTTGGATGATATACTGGTCTACAGCCGTACATTCACAGACCATCTCCTTCATTTGGATGAAGTCCTTTCTAGGATCCAGCGGGCCTGAAGTTGAATCCCAGGAAATGCCACTTTTCCAGGGACCATGTGGTGTTCCTGGGCCACTTGGTCTCCAGGGATGGTCTCCAGCCAGACACACAGAACACTGAGAAGGTGAGAACTTGGCCAACCCCCCGCACCCCGTCGGAGGTCAGGGCCTTTGTGGCTCTATGCTCCTATTATAGGAGATTTGTGCGTGATTTCTCCCAACACGCTGCACCACTGAACCGGCTGGCAGGGTAGAATGTGCCCTTTGAGTGGTCAGCTGAGTGTGATGCGGCGTTCACCTCCCTCAAGCAAGTACTCTCTGGTGGTTAAGCTACCTAACTTCACACTTCCTTTCAAGGTGTGTACACCGACGCCTCTAAAGACTCTGTTGGAGCAGTGCTGGCCCAGGATTAAGAGGGTTGTGAGAAGGTGATTGCCTATGCCAGCCAGGCCCTCACACAAACACAGAACAGTCTGTTACAGTACTAAATGCTGCCACCTGGTGACCAAAGTCCGTAATAGCAAGTAAGACTGTGGCGTCCGACTTACAATCTGCTTCAGTTTACTTGGATTTTAACAAAAGAAAACAACAAAGACTCAAAAGAAAACAAAAAGAACACATGCGTTTACATTCAAAAACTTTGAGAGCTATACCAACCCTAAGTGGAAAATTACGTCTAATACATTTACCACCCGGCTACATATATTTTGTATCCATTGAACCTTGCGTTTTTCCTTCATTCCTTGTTAGTTGTAAACCTAATTCGGCTATGTCACATTAGCAAGGCTGTGGACGACCTCATCTTGCTCTGGGTCTGTGTGTGTGGTGCCTGGCAGCTCGAATATTTAACTCTTGGTGCTCAGAAATAGTCCAAAGTCATGCAAAACAGCCAGCATGTGGGCGGCCGTGCACCTGCTTTGAGGGATATGAAAGTGAGAGAGGTAAGGTTGAGTGAGTGCATCACTTTGGAAGGAACATTCACATCTTATTATTATTATTATTATTATTAGGGACAGAGCCTGTGAAATAGGACGAAGGTCCCTTTTATTTTTGGTCCGTTTATTTTTATTATTATTATTATTAACGATAATAATAATAATAACTAGACAATTTAATTCCACGCAAGGAATTACTTGTGCATAGGAATGCCCGTGAACATTGATTTGAATTCAGTTGAGTCTGTCAGAGCTGGAAAGCAATTAGCGGAGTTAGTTGTATGTAACATGAGGTAGTTGAGGTAGTATTTGGATATAACATGTGGTAGTTGAGGTAGTAGCTGTATATTTAATAATGTTGAAGAATATAATGCTGGTGCTTGGTTGAGGCCCCTGGTTAGAGCCAGCTCTGTGCTCAGTGTTCTGTGTCAGAGTCTCTTCCCCCTCAGCAGCTGCAGCAGGTTCCTGCTGTAACAGCTCAGTGTCTACGCAGTCTGACTGAGGGAGGTTTTTGTACGGCTTTCAATCACTGTGTGAACACACCACCACTATGGTAACTCTGACAGTGATAAACTGCTGCATCTTCACGCTGGGCGCCGTTGATGGTCAGAGAGAAGTCAGTGCTGCTTCCACTGCCACTAAACCGAGCTGGTGTTGAGGATTCACGTGTATTTGCAATTCTTATGATGAGCTTGGGGGCTTCTCCGGGTTTCTGTTGGTACCAGTGCAAATAATGACCAGCACTATCCTTGTAAACCGCTGGGTTGGTTCTACAGGTCAGAGTGACTGTGGATCCTGGAGTAAAAGACACTACTGGTGTCTGAGTCACAGTCACCTGACTGCTGGTTCCTATAGAAAACAAACAAAACATTGAGTTATCCAATAGAAAACACAAGCAGACAAAGAAGGGAGCTCCACATTTTGATTGAGTGGAATGAACCAACCTGTGAAGGATCCACAGACCACTGTCCAGAAAAGGAGGCTGAGGTGATTCATGGTTGACACGGTTTCTGGGATGTTGAGTGACAGCTCAGAGTCCTGCAGTGTTGGACTCAGAGGACTTTAAACCCTCTCAGAACCCCAGTTTCAGCTGAGCATGCAAAGCTTCCTCTATATGGAAATGACCTGTTTCCACTCATCAGACTGGGGCTGACAGTGAATGCAGACATTCTGGAGGACCACTGCATCTCTTCTACATTCACACTTTTGGAATACAATTATTATCTTGATAAAAAAACTATTGGATTTGCGATATATCTCATTTTTTCTGGTTAATTTGATCTTGGTTTGTATGAAATCTTTCTTCTAATCTGTTTTAAAAATAACACTCATGACATCGTAATCAAAACCAGAATAATAGATAATAACATATTATTTGATCATTAATTTCATAAGTTTATGAGATACTTTTTTTTTTAATCACAGTTTGGACTTGTGTCAAACAAGTTCACTGTTTGTCAGTAAGCCTTCAAAGATTATATAAAAGAAATGTTAAATTAATACATTTTTATTTATTTATTTTTAATTAATTAATTTATTTATGTATTTATGTACAAATCTTGATAACAACAGCTGAAGTGAATGAAATCTTGACTAACTCATAGATTTAGTGAACAGCAAGTGTTTGTGTGTCAGTGAGATGTGTGTTTAATGTGTGGGAGGTTTTTGTACAGCCTCTCAATGAGTTTGTATCACTGTGGTACACTTTTGGTGGAGGAACCAAACTCATTGTTGACTGTAAGTACGCTTTTCTTTACCTGACATATCTAACTGCTTCTTAAGTTATATTGAATGATTTAAAGATGATTTAGTTTTTTAGAGATTTGATTAAATAATATATTTGTAAATATTTTTTTTTCTCTAGATGAGTCAAGGTCTCAGTGTAAATACATTGTAGTACAGAGTTCTGTACTTTAGATTTAAGTAATTGCATTTTTTACATACATGTTTTACTGCATAATGCGTTTTCATGCTTTTGCATACGTTAAATATATAAATGTACATGTATATATATTAAATGTATTTGGTAAAATGGGCAAAACAAGCGTAATTTATGTCCTATGGAAGTTTAAAACATTGTGACAATAATTTGAAACATAATACATACATTAACAGTGTTTGAATTTCGATTCACATTTTTTCTCTACTATTCTTCATGTTTGATTATATATATGGCTAATGTTTTGTGAAATCAGGATAAGTGGTTAATGTAGTGATAATATGAAACAAAATGGTGTCTCTCCTCTGTGATATCACCAACTGTTGGTGAACAGGAACCTGTCCCTTCCCTCTGTGCTCCTATGAGTGGTGGTGTTAACTGAGCCTGTTGTCCACTTGTCTCCTCTCTCTCTCTTCCAGTGGGAGTGGTGCAGCCCACGCTGAGCGTCCTCCCTCCCTCCAGAGTGGAGCTGCAGCAGGGCAGTGCTACACTGCTGTGTATGGCCAGTGGGGGCTCCCCCTCAGACTGGAAGCTTGGCTGGAAGGTGGGGGGCAGCAGCAGGTCTTTGGGGGTGTCAGATAGCCTGGGGGTCCTGGGGAAAGATGGCCACTACAGCTGGAGCAGCAGCTTGACCCTCCCTGCAGACCAGTGGAGGAAGGCGGGCTCAGTGAGCTGTGAGGCCAGTAAGAACAGCCAGACACCTGTCACTCAAACCCAGAATCCTGGCCAGTGTTCGGAGTAGAGAGGCTCCAGCATGGAAGTACTGTAGAATACAAATCTCCTGTGACACATCTGCTTTATATCTCTCAGTCTAAGGTAGCATTGCAGCTTTTGATGATTTACATTCCTATAACATGTCTTTGAGCTATTAGCATGAAGCTTTCTAGTTTTTACCCCTTGCATGTGTTTGTCACCTGTTGAACATTTAATAAAGATGCAAAAAAGGACTTCTTATTAATTTGCAATGTTGTATCGTGTCTTTTCTAATATATCCATCTTTAAAACACAATTTCAAAACTATTGTATTCTATATTATCTACCAAGTATTACCCACATTTTGAATGTTGGTAATAGCAACTTAGAAACATGTTAAAGTGAGTCTCAAAAGACATTCAGTGTCTCTCACCAAGACAGAGGAACCCTAGCATGCTGAGTGGTGGAAACGGTAACATATTTATCATGTCTGTGTCTGAGTCAAAGACCAAACCGACATCGCTAAAAGATGTGTTTCATGAAACGTATTCTGTGAGCAGTGAACCGTAGCAATTCAAATGATGTCCAGTTTTAGCTGATGTGCACCTGTGTCTCTTGAGTGACAGAAAGTCAGTGGAAATGTAAAGCTGAGGTTCTCAGGAGAGTCTCTGGAGAGTCCAGTGAAAGCAGAATGTGTGCATGTCTACATAGCAGCTCAATGGGGTCCTCTTGTGTCAGACCACAGCCATTACAACAAAGACTGATTCCATGAACTCAACTGTCTTCAGGTTGCATTTAATTTATCGTAGACCTGGTCATATGGATGATGGTAATAAAATATATATTAATTTATTACTTTTTATCAGGACTCAATGTGTGTTGCAAGTGGGAGGCGTGGAGCAAAAAATGTGATAAAAACAGAGAGTGGGGTGATGTGCTCCCAGGGTGAGGTGTGGGTTGTATGTAACATGGTAGTTGAGGTAGTAGTTGTATGTAACATGGTAGTTGAGGTAGTAGTTGTATGTAACATGGTAGTTGAGGTAGTAGTTGTATGTAACATGGTAGTTGAGGTAGTAGTTGTATGTAACATGGGGTAGTTGAGGTAGTAGTTGTATGTAACATAGTAGTTGAGGTAGTAGTTGTATGTAACATGGGGTAGTTGAGGTAGTAGTTGTATGTAACATGGTAGTTGAGGTAGTAGTTGTATGTAACATGGTAGTTGAGGTAGTAGTTGTATGTAACATGGGGTAGTTGAGGTAGTAGTTGTATGTAACATGAGTTAGTTGAGGTAGTAGTTGTATGTAACATGGGGTAGTTGAGGTAGTAGTTGTATGTAACATGGTAGTTGAGGTAGTAGTTGTATGTAACATGGTAGTTGAGGTAGTAGTTGTATGTAACATGAGGTAGTTGAGGTAGTAGTTGTATGTAACATGGGGTAGTTGAGGTAGTAGTTGTATGTAACATGGTAGTTGAGGTAGTAGTTGTATGTAACATGGTAGTTGAGGTAGTAGTTGTATGTAACATGGGGTAGTTGAGGTAGTAGTTGTATGTAACATGAGGTAGTTGAGGTAGTAGTTGTATGTAACATGGTAGCTGAGGTAGTAATTGTATGTAACATGAGGTAGTTGAGGTAGTAAACATGGTAGTTGAGGTAGTAGTTGTATGTAACATGGTAGCTGAGGTAGTAGTTGTGTGTAACATGGTAGCTGAGGTAGTAGTTGTATGTAACATGAGGTAGTTGAGGTAGTAGTTGTATGTAACATGAGGTAGTTGAGGTAGTAAACATGGTAGTTGAGGTAGTAGTTGTATGTAACATGGTAGCTGAGGTAGTAATTGTATGTAACATGAGGTAGTTGAGGTAGTAAACATGGTAGTTGAGGTAGTAGTTGTAAATAACATGGGGTAGTTGAGGTAGTAGTTGTATGTAAGATAAGATAAGATAAGATATTCCTTTATTAATCCACCTTAGGAGAAATTCACAGTGACCAGCAGTACAGGGGATAGATTAGTGCAGTAAGAGCCTGACTAAAGTCAATAAACAATAAACAATAAATTAAATTAAATGCGAGCTCTTAAGTCAGGTCGGTGAGGAGTGAGAACCTGTATGCATACGTAGTAAGCGTCCTTGATAGCTGTTCATAGTGCAAAATAGATGTGCAAATATGCAGAAAGTGCAAGGTGCAAGATGTGCAAATTTTTACAGGTATTCCAGGTACAACATATGAATAGACCTAGAATAACAACGGCTAGGAGACAGTCAAAGGTGTGTGGTGTGGTGTATGTGAAGTGTGGTGTTCAGTCCATTGTTCAGTCCATTTGTGGTGTTGGAGCTTCCTAGAGCCTGATGGTTGGTGGGATGAAGGAGCCCCCAAGCACCTTGAGGCACTTGGCTGAGTGAGCATGTGCCTGAACGTGTTCCTGAGTTGCTTCAGTTCGGCATAGAGAGGGTGAGAGGGTAGTCCCGGGTCGCCAGCAGCTTTCCCCTCGTCCTCCTCACTGTCGCCGCCTCCACACAGTCCAGCTTCATCCCCACTGCAGAGCTCGCCTTCCTCCCCGGCTTGTACAGCTTACTGGCACCACCGCTCCCAATGCTTCCTCCCCAGCACACGGCAGTGAAGAAGGTGACACTGGCCACCGCAGACTGGTAGACCATCCGTAGCAGCCTGGTGCACACAATGAAAGATGACAGATGGACAGTGGTTATCAATGAGATGAACAGACCTAAGATGACAACGGCTAGAAAACAGTCTGGGGTGTGTGGTGTGGTATACAAATCCATTATCTGGTGGTGCTGGCACTTCCGAGACGTTGGGAGCGGGTGGTTGAGGTATTGTAGAGCCTGATAGCTGATGGGATGAAAGAGCCCCCCAAGCGCTTTGAGGCACGTGGCTGAGTGAGCCTATGGCTGAACGTGCTCCTGAGTTGCCTCAGTTCGGCATAAAGAGGGTGAGAGGGGTTGTCCAGGATCGCCTGCAGCTTTCCCCTCATCCTCCTCTCTGTCACCGCCTCCACACAGTCCAGCTTCATCCCCACCACAGAGCTCGCCCTCCTCACCAGCTTGTTCAGCTTACTGGCCCCACCGCTCCCAATGCCCCCTCCCCAGCACACAAAGGCGAAGAAGGTGACACTGGCTACCACCGACTGGTAGAACATCCGTAGCAGCCTAGTGCACACATTAAAGGATCTGAGCCTCCTCAGGAAGAACAGCCTGCACTTTCCCTTCCTGTAGAGGGCCTCGGTATTGTCAGACCAGTCCAGTTTGTTGTTTAGGTGCACCCCAAGGAACTTGCAGGTATCCACCATCTCCACCTCTTCCCCCTTTATGGAAACCGGTAATGGGGGACTCTTTCTGCGTCTGAAGTCCACCACCAGCTCCTTGGTTTTCCTTGTGTTGAGCTGAAGGTGGTTCCCGTCACACCATCCCACAAAGTTCTTCACCAGTTCCCTGTACTCCTCCTCCCCGTTGTCTGCGATGCATCCAACAATGGAGGAGTCTTCCGAGAACTTCTGCAGGTGGCATGTTCGGGAGTTGTAGCAGAAATCCGAGGTGTAGAGGGTGAACAGGAATGGTGAAAGTACAGTTCCCTGGGGTGTGCCGGTGTTGCTAGTCACCATGTCTGACAAGCAGTGTCACAGCCTGACATACTGCGGTCTGTCCGTGAGGTAGTCCGTAATCTATGCCACCATGTCAGGATCGACCTGCCTCACCAGGAGCTTCTCAGCCAGCCGGCCTGGCTGGATGGTGTCAAAAGCACTGGAGAAGTCGAAGAACATGATTCTCACCATGCTCTGTGGCCTCTCCAGGTGTGTGTATGCTCTGTGAAGCAGGTAGATGATGGCATCCTCCACGCCGATGTGGGTCTGGTACGCAAACTAGTTGAGGTAGTAGTTGTATGTAACATGGGGTAGTTGAGGTAGTAGTTGTATGTAACATGGTAGCTGAGGTAGTAGTTGTATGTAACATGGTAGTTGAGGTAGTAGTTGTATGTAACATGGTAGTTGAGGTAGTAGTTGTATGTAACATTGCTTGTTGCTCATTGTAACAACATTGTTCCTCATGAGCTCTTCTTTGGCATGGTAAGTGTCCTCTCTCTGCATGGTGATGTTTGTGTTCAGGCAGCTAATGCTAGGAAATGCTGATGTCCAGATCTGTCGCGCTCCTTCTCCTGCCTGTATGAGTGTGTGTGTGTGCCTCTACTTCTGCTGGAGGTATGTTTGTCTCTCCCGCAACCGTATCATTTTCTGTTTAATTGAACAGCGCTAACAAATTGTTTTGATCAGGTGGAACCATAGATCGGACCGCTGCTGCTTTGTCTCAGCTCGTTTTGCCTGCTCGCCTTTCACTTTGTCTGCTTGGCTGCTGCTTTGCTGCTGCTTGCTGCTGCTCCGCTGTGTTGACTGCTAGGGTGGCGTTTTGACTGCGGCCTCCTCAATGGACAATCAAGCTGCTGGCTCTCCGGAATAAGACTCTTGCTGCAGTCTGGTTGCCACAGCAGCTTAACATGGCATAGCCACACATGTTTTGGCTGAGTGACTTTCTTTTAATGGTTTAGTTGTATGAGTGTGAGGTGTGGGTTGTATGACTTGGGTTGTATGGTTATTTGCATAGGTTTATTTTATTTATTTTCTTTGGATTCCTTTGATGTCAATTTGATGCATTTTCTTTTTTGTGTTCAACTAGATTGTAAATTGTGTATTTTCTTTGAATTAAGTGTATTGCTTTAGTTTATCGTTATTTGAAGTGGTTATTTGAAGAGTGTAGTTACTTGTACATTTCTGTTAAGTTTAATCTGTTCACTAATTGTGTTATGTCTTTTGTTTGAGTTGCAACCCCTCCCCCATTAATTATTGTATCCTTGTTTCAGTGTCGGAGGCCGGTGGTGGTGGTGGTGGTGGTGGTGGTGGTGGTGGTGGTGATTGGTGGTGGTGACTGGTGGTGGTGGTGGTGGTGGTGGTGGTGGTGGTGATTGGTGGTGGTGTCCCCCCTCGTTTGGTGTGCTGTGCTCCCTGGTGATGTGACCTCAGTGTGTGTTGGTGACCCTTTTTTCTATTTAATTAGTTATTTTGGGTGAACCACTCCCCGTCCACTAACACTTATCCACCTGGTAAGCCTCTGACCCGGACTAGTTTCCCTTCCCTGGTGTGAGTGACTTTGACCATTTTATTGTTTTTATTAGATTGTAATAAAAATATTTTTAAACCTTGAACCACGTTTCAAAGCCCAGTGAATAGAACGAACCTATGTGTCTCCTCTCTGGGTGAAATTCCCAGGGTGGCGTTGTCGTGCAACCTTTACATTTCTTAGACATAATTGACATCTGTTAGTATTTTACCCTACCCTCGCCACAGTAACATGGTAGTTGAAGTAGTAGTTGTATGTAACATGAGGTAGTAGTTCTATATTTAATAATGTTGAGGAATATAATGCTGGTGCTTGGTTGAGGCCCCTGGTTAGAGCCAAATCTGTGCTCAGTGTTCTGAGTCTCTTCCCCCTCAGCAGCTGCAGCAGGTTCCTGCTGTAACAGCTCAGTGTCTACGCAGTCTGACTGAGGGAGGTTTTTGTACGGCTCTCAATCACTGTGTGAACACCCAGACACTGTTAAGGTGGTGGAGACTCTGACAGTGATAAACTGCTGCATCTTCACGCTGGGCGCCGTAGATGGTCAGAGAGAAGTCAGTGCTGCTTCCACTGCCACTAAACCGAGCTGGTGTTGAGGATTCACGTTGGTTTACAAGTTTTATGATGAGCTTGGGGGCTTCTCCAGGTTTCTGTTGGTACCAGAATAGATAATTGTTGCCATGAACTGCTGGGTTGGTTTTAAAGGCCAGAGTGACTGTGGATCCTGGAGTGAAAGACACTACTGGTGTCTGAGTCACAGTCACCTGACTGCTGGTTCCTATAGAAAACAAACAAAACATTGAGTTATCCAATAGAAAACACAAGCAGACAAAGAAGGGAGCTCCACATTTTGATTGAGTGGAATGAACCAACCTGTTAAGGTTCCACAGACCACTGTCCAGAAAAGGAGGCTGAGGTGATTCATGGTTGCCATGGTTTCTGGGGTGTTGAGTGACAGCTCAGAGTCCTGCAGTGTTGGACTCAGAGGACTTTAAACCCTCTCAGAACCCCAGTTTCAGCTGAGCATGCAAAGCTTCCTCTATATGGAAATGACCTGTTTCCACTCATCAGACTGGGGCTGACAGTGAATGCAGACATTCTGGAGGACCACTGCATCTCTTCTACATTCACACTTTTGGAATACAATTAGTATTTTGATGAAAACTATTGGATTTGCAATATGCCACACACTTATTTCTGGTTAATTTGATTTTGGTTTGTATGAAATCCTTTCTTTTTTTTTTTGTTTAAAAATAACACTCATTACAGTGTAAGCAAAAACCTGAATAAGAGATAATATCATTCTTATGTTTAAAATAGACAACAGTTTATAACATTCATGTTATCATTTTTAATGTTTTCAGATGTACAATTTGGACTCTTGTTCAACAAGTTCACTGTTTGTTAGTAACCCTTTGTCACACCAACTCCTCCCCCTCTACCTCGATCGGCGTCGCCTGTCTATTGAGCACCGGTTCCGGCACTACAACCCCCAGAATCCCCGGTGGCCATTAACAGCCACCTGTGTCTAATTCCCAATGTGTCTCACCTGTGTCTTGTTTGTTTCCCTACTTAACCTCGTGTCTCCTGTCTCCCCTTTGTGAGTTGTACGTGTAATGTCAAGTCTTGAATGTAGTGCACCTTGTTCATGGACTTAGCCTCTATTACTATTGACGCACACATCTCACTGTGTGCGCCCGTGCCGGTCTCGTCCGACACCCAATAAACTCTGTTCCTTTTACGTTGCCTGGTCTCGCTCTTGTCTCCGCACAAACCCGCATCGTCACAGAACAACTCACCACCAATGGAGACAGCGGACCAGGCATCGGAAGAGCCCACGCTTGCCTCCGTGCTCAATCGACTCTCAGCTACCGACGACCGTTTGGAGCAGCGGCTCACGAGCACGGAGGCACTGCTCCGTGAGGTTTTCCGGCGCTTGCCGGCAACGAGTGGCGGCGTCTCCGACGCCGCGAGTGGAGGAGCCCCAGCCCCAGCAGTGGCAGCCCGGTCGTCACCCTCCTCGGTGCGCCTCCCGGAGGTCTACACGGGAGGAGCCGCGGAGTGCGCGGGCTTTGTGCTGCAGGTGGGGCTTTATTTCGTCCATCACCCCTCCACCTCCGATGAGGAGAGGATCGCCACCATCATTTCGCTCCTGGGGGGAAGAGCCCGGGAGTGGGCGGTGGCGGTCTGGAACAGGGGAGGAGGTGCCCTCGCGTCCTATGCGGATTTCATCCGCACATTCCGGGCGGTCTTTGATCATCCGACCGATGGACGCGAGGGAGGGGAGCGATTGTTCCGCCTGCAGCAGGGCTCACGTCCTGTGGCGGACTATGCAGTGGAGTTCCGGACGCTGGCCGCCGCCAGTGGATGGAATGACACCGCGCTCCTCACGGCCTTCCGGCAGGGCCTCAGCCCGAGGATGCAGGCGGAGATGGCCTGTCGGGACGACACCCTGACCCTCGATGCGCTGATCGGCATGGCCATTCGGTTGGACAACTTGCAGCGAGCCCGGCGCCAACCCGGCGTTCCTCCGCCAGCGAGGGAGGAGCCAATGGAGGTGGAACACTACAGGCTGTCCGCAGCAGAGCGGCGGCGCCGAGGGGAGCGGGGCCTCTGCATGTACTGCGGGGAGGAGAACCACCTGCTGGCGGCTTGTCCTTGGTTGCCATCAACGGCTGGTCCACGAGGGGGACCACGCCGCAACCACCAGAAGGTAGGTGCTCCACCCCCCACATACACGGTGGATCACTTTACCTCCAAGGTGTACTTGCGTGCGGGTCACAGGTCCCTCTCTGTTTCAGCCTTAATAGACTCGGGAGCTGCCAGCAACCTCATCTCTGCGACGGCGGCGAGGACGCTCCACCTCTCTC
Source organism: Urophycis tenuis (assembly GCA_036785325.1). Lineage (NCBI taxonomy): Eukaryota > Metazoa > Chordata > Actinopteri > Gadiformes > Phycidae > Urophycis > Urophycis tenuis. Next base: position 45,685 of record JAXIVH010000100.1, on the reverse strand, counting down.
TCCACCGGTTGCCAGCGCCGATCACCATCCGGGCCGTGGATGGCCGGGGTATCTGCGGGGGGACCATTACCCACTATGTCGGTCCAGTGGAGGTGGCCTTGGGGGATCATCGAGAGGTGATGACGCTTTTCGTCATCTCTCCCTCAAATCACGCCCTCATCCTGGGCTTACCTTGGCTCACCTCCAACAACCCCACTATCAACTGGAGGAGGAGAGAGATCCATCTATCACCATCCATTCCCCCGTCAACCACGTCGCTGGTAACATGTGCCTCCACATCGGTCGAGAGTCCCTCCACCGTAGCCAGCAAACCCATCCCCGAGGAATATCGGGATCTGGCGGCGGTGTTCAGCAAGACCCGAGCCACGTGCCTCCCACCGCATCGTAAGTGGGACTGTGCAGTCGACCTTCTGGCCGGTACTTCACCGCCCCGGAGTCGTGTGTACCCACTGTCCCACACGGAGCACCAGGCCATGGAGAAGTACGTGGAGGAGGCCCTGCGGCAGGGGTTCATCCGCCCTTCCACCTCACCCGCTGCCGCGGGGTTCTTCTTTGTGGAGAAGAAGGACGGTGGGTTACGCCCCTGCATCGACTACCGGGGTCTGAATAGCATCACGGTGAAGTACCGGCACCCGCTCCCTCTGGTCCCTAATGCCCTGGACCAGCTGCGGGGGGCGAGGTTTTTCACCAAGCTCGACCTCCGCAGCGCCTACAACCTGGTTCGTATCCGGGAGGGAGACGAGTGGAAGACGGCCTTCAACACGTCCAACGGTCACTACGAGTACCTAGTGATGCCCTATGGCCTAGCGAATGCACCATCTGTATTCCAGGCGTTCATAAATGACGTACTCCGTGACATGCTGGGTCAGTATGTTATTGCCTATGTTGATGACATACTAATTTACTCTCCATCTAGGGCCCAGCATGTTCGGCACGTGCGCCAGGTTCTGGGGCGTCTACTTGGGTGCTCGTTGTACGTGAAGTTGGAGAAGTGCCAATTCCACCAGACCAACATCTCCTTCCTGGGGTACGTGATCGGGCCAGAGGGGGTACGAATGGAGACATCGAAGGTCGACGCCGTTACCAGCTGGCCGTTCCCACGAACCGTCAAGGAACTCCAACGATTCCTCGGGTTCGCCAACTTCTACCGCCGGTTCATAAGAGGCTTCAGTAGCAGTGCCGCCCCTCTCACCTCTCTCCTCAAGGGAAAACCTAGGAGACTGGCTCCGACCCCGGAGGCTGAGGCGGCGTTTGGGAAGCTGAAGAGGACCTTCACTACCGCACCAGTACTTCGGCTTCCCAACCCCACTCGTCCATTTGTGGTAGAGGTGGACGCCTCCGAGGTTGGGGTGGGGGCGGTTCTGTCTCAGCGCTCGGGGGAGCCAGAGAAACTAAGACCATGTGCTTTTTTTTCCCGCAAGCTCAGCGCCCCCGAGCGGAACTACGATGTGGGAGATCGGGAGCTATTGGCGGTGAAGTTGGCACTTGAGGAATGGAGGCACTGGCTCGAGGGGGCTCTCCATCCGTTCCTGGTCCTGACCGATCACCGCAACCTGGAGTACCTCCGCTCTGCGAAGCGGCTTAATCCGCGTCAAGCCAGGTGGGCCCTCTTCTTCGCGCGGTTCCAGTTTACTATCTCCTATCGCCCAGGCAGCAAGAACACTAAGGCCGACGCCCTGTCACGGAGGTACGACTCTGACTCGGTCCAAGAGGGGCCGACTACCATCCTCCCCGAGGTCGTGTTTGCGTGCCCCATACAATGGGACCTGGATGAAGACCTCACGCGAGCACGGCGTCAGGATCCTGGCCCTCCTGGTTGCCCCCCGGGACGGGAGTATGTACCCCTAGTGCTCCGTGACAGGGTCATCGCCTGGGCGCACACATCGACCGCCACGGGACACCCTGGAGCCGCGCGGACTGGACACCTCCTCGCACAGAGGTTCTGGTGGCCCCACCTGGCCGCTGACGTGGAGGCGGCCGTTCGGTCCTGCTCCCTCTGCGCCACCACCAAGACGCCACGCCAACTCCCGGCAGGGAGGTTACTTCCCCTGCCGATCCCTCAGAGGCCGTGGACCCACATAGCCGTGGACTTCGTTACGGACCTGCCGGTCTCTGAGGGAAAAACGGTAATATTGGTGGTGGTCGACAGATTCTCTAAGCAGTGTCGATTCCTCCCCTTTCCACGCCTCCCCACTGCACTCCAGGTTGCGGAGGCCATGTTCCAGCACGTGTTCCGGACTTATGGCCTTCCGGAGGACGTCGTCTCGGACCGGGGACCCCAATTCATCTCCCGGGTGTGGAAGGCGTTCTTCCAGCGGTTGGGTGCCACAGTGAGCCTCACCTCTGGATACCACCCGGAGGCGAATGGGCAGGCGGAGAGAACCATCCAGGAGTTGGGGAGGTTCCTCCGGACCCACTGCCATGACCACCAGCACGACTGGGCCCAGTTTTTGCCCTGGGCGGAGTATGCCCAGAACTCCCTGAGGAGCGCATCGACGGGCATCACTCCTTTCCAGTGCGTGCTGGGACGGCAACCTCCCTTCTGTCCCTGGAGCCCAGACCAGACTGGTGTTCAGGCCGTAGATGACTGGTTCCGTCGAGCCGAGCGCACTTGGCAGCACACCCACATCCAGCTGCGTCGGGCCGTGCGGCGCCAGAAGATCCAGGCGGACCGTCATCGCGCACCGGCTCCGAACTATCGGCCTGGGGACCGCGTCTGGCTGTCCACCAGGGATCTCCGCCTCCGACTGCCCTGCCGGAAGCTCAGTCCCCGGTTCATCGGGCCCTTCAAGATCCTCCGGAGGGTTAACCCCGTCTCAGTCACTCTTCAGCTCCCAGCGCACTACCGGATCTCACCCACTTTTCATGTCTCTCTCCTCAGGCCAGTGATCAGAGGCCCACTGGCGGATGCGGTTCCCCCAGCTGAACCACCACCGGTTCTGGAGATTGAGGGCGCACCGGCGTATAGTGTTCGAGCCCTCCTAGACTCCAGGATCCGAGGGGGCCGCATCCAGTACCTAGTGGACTGGGAGGGGTACGGCCCGGAGGAGCGCAGCTGGGTGCCACGCCACGACATACTGCACCCCGGACTCATGCAGGAGTTCCACCGTGCGCACCCAGAAAAGCCAGCACCGCGCCCTCGGGGTCGCCCTCCTGGTGGGCGGCGCCGCGCGTCAGGAGACGCGCCTCAGGGGGGGGGTACTGTCACACCAACTCCTCCCCCTCTACCTCGATCGGCGTCGCCTGTCTATTGAGCACCGGTTCCGGCACTACAACCCCCAGAATCCCCGGTGGCCATTAACAGCCACCTGTGTCTAATTCCCAATGTGTCTCACCTGTGTCTTGTTTGTTTCCCTACTTAACCTCGTGTCTCCTGTCTCCCCTTTGTGAGTTGTACGTGTAATGTCAAGTCTTGAATGTAGTGCACCTTGTTCATGGACTTAGCCTCTATTACTATTGACGCACACATCTCACTGTGTGCGCCCGTGCCGGTCTCGTCTGACACCCAATAAACTCTGTTCCTTTTACGTTGCCTGGTCTCGCTCTTGTCTCCGCACAAACCCGCATCGTCACACCCTTCAAATATTAATTCATAATAAATGCAAAATCAATTCATTTTCTGAATCCATCTACTGGAAAAAATATATATAATATCGGTAACAGCTGAAGTGAATGAAATATTGACTAACTCATAGATTTAGTGAACAACAAGTGTTTGTGTGTCAGTGAGAAGTGTGTTTAATGTGTGGGAGGTTTTTGTACAGCCTCTTAATGAGTTTGTATGACTGTGGAGGACTTTTGGTGGAGGAACCAAACTCATCGTTGACTGTAAGTACAAGGACACTTTTCTTTACCTGACATATCTAACTGCTGTTTAAGATATATTTAATGATTTAAAGATTATTAAATTTTTTTGTTTCCATTTCTGGTGTTTTTTTTCTCTACATAAGTCGAGGTCTCAATGTTAACATATTGTTGGACAAAGTTCTGTACTTTAAATTTAAGTAACTTCATTCATTACAGATATGTTTTACCGCATAATACGTTTTCTGAAAGACTTACTGCTGTCGCATACTTTATTTATAAAAAACATATTTAAAATATATATGGTAAAATGGGCAAAACTTGTAGGCCTAAGTGTAATTTATGTTCAGTGGAAAGTTAAAAAATTGTGACAATTATTTGAAACATAATACATTTGATGACTGCTGTTTTGAAATTTTATTCAAAAATGTTCTCTATTATTCATGTCTGATTAGCCATGTGTGGTATGTTTGAAAGAAAGTGATAGAAGGAGAATAATTTAAACTAAAAACACATAGATAATGTTTTGTGAAAACAGGATAAGTGGTTAATGTAGTGATAGATAAGGGCGGCAGTAGCTCTGTGGGTAGAGCGGGTGGACAGAGCGGGTCGTCCACTAACGGCGGTTCGATCCCCTTGATCCCCCTCCTCCTCCACATCTCTAACCCCACAAATGTACTGATTGTACGCTTTGGACAAAAGCGTCTGCTAAATGCCCCCATTATATGAAACAAAATGGTGTCCCTCCTCTGTGATATCACCAACTGTTGGTGAACAGGAACCTGTCCCTTCCCTCTGTGCTCCTATGAGTGGTGGTGTTAACTGAGCCTGTTGTCCACTTGTCTCCTCTCTCTCTCTTCCAGTGGGAGTGGTGCAGCCCACGCTGAGCGTCCTCCCTCCCTCCAGAGTGGAGCTGCAGCAGGGCAGTGCTACACTGCTGTGTATGGCCAGTGGGGGCTCCCCCTCAGACTGGAAGCTTGGCTGGAAGGTGGGGGGCAGCAGCAGGTCTTTGGGGGTGTCAGATAGCCTGGGGGTCCTGGGGAAAGATGGCCACTACAGCTGGAGCAGCAGCTTGACCCTCCCTGCAGACCAGTGGAGGAAGGCGGGCTCAGTGAGCTGTGAGGCCAATAAGAACAGCAGACGCCTGTCACTCAAACCCTGAATCCTGGCCAGTGTTCAGAGTAGAGAGGCTCCAGCGTGGAAGTACTGTAGAATACAAATCTCCTGTGACACGTCTGCTTTATATCTCTCAGTGTAAGGTAGCACTGCAGCTTTTGATGATTTTATAACATGTCTTTGAGATGGTAGCATGATGCTTTCTGGTTTTTAGCCCTTGCATGTGTTTGTATCTGTTGAACATTTAATAAAGATGCAAAAAAGGACATCTTGTATTATTTTCCAATTTTATATCTTGTCTTTTTGAATACATTTTGCTTTAAAACACAATTTCAAAACTATTATATTCTATATTACATCACAATTATTACCCATATTTTGAATTTGGGTAATACCAACTGAGAAACATGTAAAAGTATGTCTCAAAAGACATTCAGTGTCTCTCACCAAGACATAGGAACCCTAGCATGCTGAGTGGTGGAAACAGTAACAAATTCATCATGTCAGTGTCTCTGAGTCACAGACCAAACCGAAATCGCTAAAAGATGTGTTTCATGAAACGTGAGCAGTGAACCATAGCTATTCAAATGGTGTCCAGTTTTAGCTGATGTGCACCTGTGTCTATTGAGTGATAGAAAGTCAGTGGAAATGTACGGCTGAGTTTCTCAGGAGAGTCTCTGGAGAGTCCAGTGAAAGCAGAATGTGTGCATGTCTACATAGCAGCTCAATGGGGTCCTCTTGTGTCAGACCACAGCCATTACAACAAAGACTGATTCCATGAACTCAACTCTGTTCAGGTCCGTCTTTCAGATTCAGTAGTATCCTTGTATCCATTGACTCATCAGCTTTGAAATCCGGTCCCAAGACATTTCAAACCTCCAAATTGAATTAGGTCCATTCCTATTAAGGCTGCTGTAGGTACGATTTGTAAAGAGAGTGCTGAAGTTAGGATCAGAAGTGTTCACTATGCGGTCTGGAGTTGGTTCTGGCGGCCACTGGAGTTCTGATTTTAAGACTTAAAAGCAGGGGCGCCGCTAGGGATTTTGGGCCCCATGAAAAGAATCTTTACAGGGCCCCCAACACAGCGGCAAAAATTTTTGATGCTATTTTACATACAATTATGCATTTTAATGGTATTTTTGACTATCATTACCATATTTGTGAAAGAAGAACAGCATGACAGTTGACATGTACAGTAGGGGAAGAACTGAGCACTCTGAATACAATGGAATTCATTTTGAGTCATTTATTTGCTGCACCACTGATTCTTAAATTGGAAATAAACTCTTCCATGAAAAAATAGCAATTATAATCAGTGGAGAAAAAAAAATCTCAGCAAAAACAAAAACGCCATCAGAATACAAAATGGCAATATATGATTTCTCATCATTTAAGTAGAACTTAATATATGAAAGAATGGCAAATATATATATAATATAACGTTGCTGACTGAGTCAAGCTTCCTTTTGCAACCTTTCAATCACTGGTCCTTGCTCAACTCTTCTCACCAAAAGCCCAACGCCGAGCCTTCTCATGTGCAAAATCACTTATCAGGTCTTTGAAGTCCAGCTTTCTAGCCAACTGACTCTCAATTGACAGCATGGCAAGACTGCAAAGTCTTTCCTGAGACATTGTGGACCTCAAATAGTTTTTTTTTTTTTTTTAATCATTTTTAGTTTACTGAACGCTCTCTCACCACCAGCAACAGTAACTGGCAGGGTGCAAAATATGCGCAAGGCGATGCACACTTCTCCAAAGATGCTTTGCAGCTGCAGCTTACAAATTGCATTCAGGAGTTCAAGAGGGGACAGGTTAGGGGGGAAGTTGGCTGCATATACACTGTTTAGGTGTCTTACTTGATTTTCAAAATCAGGAGTAAGATCACTAGAATACTGTCACGCCAACGCCTCCCCCTCTACCTCGATCGGCGTCGCCTGGCTGTTGATCACCGGTCCTGGCACTACAACCCCCAGAATCCCCGGTGATCATTAGCAGCCACCTGTGTCTGATTCCCAATGTGTCTCACCTGTGTCTTGTTTGTTTCCCTATTTAACCTCGTGTCTCCTGTCTCCCCTTTGTGAGTGGTTGCGTGTATTGGTATTGTGTTGTATGTATTTGTATTGAAGATATGGACGTACTCCTGTCTTGGCTATTTGTTTGACGCACACATCTCGCTGTGTGCGCCTGTGCCGGTTTCGTCCGGCACTTGAATTAAACTCTGTTATACCGTTTACGCTGCTTGGTCTCGCGCTTGTCTCCGCCCAACCCCGTATTGTCACAAATACTTTGTGATCAGTGGTTGGCACACAGAAGAGATTTTGCCCTCACTAATCTGCCCAACTTTCAGAACAGCAGAAAACTTGTTGACAATATGTGCAATGCCCCGGAACCTAGTGTCCAAGTCACTGATGATACTGTCCATGGCTGTATAAAACACAGTGTTCCGAAACACTGTTTCTGAACTGTCCTGAGTTGTCTCCTCTTCTGTGGCGCGCTGTCTGTGACAAATCGCCGGTGCGCTACCGGCTGCGGCTGATCCAGTTGGACTGAACCATTTTACGTAAATAGAGGGGGGGAAGGGGGGGCCCTGCAGGGGTTGATGCTTCCAAAACAAATAAAGGAATTGTTACCAGGACATGGAAAATAAAACATGTGTGATTATATGTTAGTTAATAACTTAGTGTCATTATTTTTTCTGTATTATAATTTCATCATCATTAGGGGCCTCTCTGGGCCCCCCTCCATCATGGGCCCCTAGAATCCGGCTCCTTTACCCCCCCTTTTCGGCGCCCTTGCTTAAAAGTCATGAGGTCAAAGTCAACCTCACTCTGCAGCAGGTCAGAAGTATTACTTAAAGTTTAAGTAATACTTCTGACCTGCAGCAGGGTGAGGTTACAGAGGGAATGAAAAACAAGAAGCCATGAGAAATTGAGAAAACAGAACACAGATTTACAATACTGTGCTATGAGCATCTTGGCCGAAGTTGGGTTGCACTAATTCGACACGTTTGCCAACATAAAAACCTGTTTTCCATTTGTTGGGGGCAGTGCACAATCATAAGTACAGCTGACATAATTATTAATGTGTTATCATTTCAATTATATTAAAAAAAAATCAACCTTGGTATGGAGGATGTGCATGTCCATCTATGAATAGGTCAGGGTAGTGTTACCCGAGCTGTGAGTGACCTCTCCGTGTGCGTAGAGAGACGGGGAAGACGGGGTGCTTGAACGCCGCGGTCAGAGTACGTTTACATGCAGCAAGAAATTCGAATTTCTCATCGTATAAGACATCGTTCGGACTTTTTAAGTGCATGTAAACACCATAATCCAATCTACTTCGGACCTACTTCGGACATCTCAAAATCGGATAACAACACCTGGATAATTCGTTCATAGTCGGACTTTTAACGGCATGTATACTCACCAATCGGATTTGAATCGGATTTTGCATTCTGCACATGCGCAGCGCCACATAGCGTCCAGAGTCAGCCCATGCTCCGGCTGTTAATCCGATTCTCTGAACGGCATGTAGGCCTATACTCGAACAAGTGATCCGGTCTTACGCATGTCGCATGTCAGTACGTTTACATGCAGCAAGAAATTCGAATTTCTGATCGGATCAGATAATGACATGCGTAAGACCGGATCACTTGTCCGAGTATACATGCCGTTCAGAGAATCGGATTAACAGCCGGAGCATGGGCTGACTCCGGACGCGTATTTACGAATCCTACTATGGCCACGCAGAATCGGTTCTGTTTTCTGTAAATAGACGTACTTTTAATAGAATAAGCACATGTTTTGCATCATACAATACAGTGCGACGAATAACTGCAGGGGCTGTGGTTTCCTCACCAGAAACATTTTCAAATTTGGAAAACAAATTTCCTGCGATCCGTCCAACATTCACCAACACATGGGATTCACTTTTTTTTAACGGTAATATCGAACAGTGTGTTCTTGTTTTACATTTTCTTGTGTAATTGCATGTAGTGACATAGTTTAGGCATACAAGTCCAGATATTGTTGTTTTTATTGACATATTTATATAACTTGAACTTTCTCCTTAAATCCTCCCTTCTCCTCTCCCGTACGCTCCAGGACTTGTTCATGTTGTATTTTTGTTGTTATATCGGGAAGTAATATGACACAAAACTAGATATACCCTCTAAAGCCAACTGTTGTAATGCACCTTTTCCTGACCATGGGCATAGACACACCAACCGTGAAACACTACTACATCAGTCTATTTTGTCTATTTGCTGTTCCCTCACAGACAAATTGTCTTTCCTTGTTCTAACCTCTCCTCTCAACTCCCTTCCTCTCTCCTTTCTCATCTCCTCTCGTGTCCTGGTGACAGAAATATTAAGTTATGTCATAATCTTCATATTTCACACACGCACTCCTATCTGACATACGCCAAGACACCCACGGACTTCTCCCAATATCTAGCAATATAAATGTAATACATGAATGGGCAGTGCATTGTTCATCTCTCTGCTCTCAGTATCTTCGCTCTCTCCTCACCTCTGCTCTCCTCATCCAGTTCTCCATCTCTCCTGCTCTCAACCTCCTGTTCCTACTGTTACTGTACCATAGACTGTATATAACTAGTACTGTACCCACCTCTGAGGAAGCCCAGGAAGCTGATGAATGTCACTGCCCCTTTCTGTAATACAACTGCACGCACTTTAATCAAACACATACTCAAACACTTAACACTCATAATGCTATTTATCCGAAGCAAGTACAACTATACGCTACACCAGGCGAATATGTAGTAAACGTAAGCTACTACCGTCTAAAAGTTCTCAGTTCTCATCTCGAGCACGACCACGTCCGCCCCGTCAGAGCACTTCCGGGATACGCTCCGCCCTCCCAGCCTTTCCACCGGAGCTGCCGCTGAGAGCGCATATCTGGACCGTGCAACACGTACCCTGGCCCTAATAACTCCATATAAAGGTAAACCAGTTCGGCCTGGTCGACTCGGGGGAGGTTTTTGCCCGAAACGTGAGAGCATATATAACAATAGTGTCCTGGTTCATGGGATCTTCTAGCCGGCTATTAGCACTGACCGTATTTAGCGACTGAGTGGCTAACTAGCATGCTGTCAGTGCGATGAATGGAGGCGCCCACACGTTAGCTCAGCTATCTGCACACTGTTTTTAGCTCCGTATCTTGTTGCCAGATCGACATGAGTGGTAGTGGGTTATTGGGAAGGGGGGTGGGGCGTTTCTTAAAACATTTACAATACGACAATGCAGTAAGATCAGATAAGATAAGACTTTATTGACCCCGGGATCAATACTAATGCAATAACATAAGACTATTAATTGCATTGTCGTTTTGTAAATGTAGAGTACACGTTTCCAATGCTTTGGTTTCTACACTACAGGGCATGCATTCAGCGACGGTGCTATAATAATAATAATAATAATAATAATACCTGTATATAGATGCCTCCTAGGAAGGTGGAAGCCCCAAAACAGCCTCCTATCATCGGACGGTTTGGAACCTCTCTGAAAATAGCTATTGTGGGACTACCGAACGTGGGGTAAGTGTAGTCTAATAATAACTAAGACAAGACATCCAGACTCTGTGGGGAGCCTCTGACCATTCTGAGCCCTCGCCTCCCCTCCTCCCCCGTTTTGCCCACTGTAGAAAATCCACCTTCTTCAATGTGCTCACTAAGAGCCAAGCATCCGCTGAGAACTTCCCGTTCTGCACCATTGACCCGAACGAGAGCAGGGTGCCCATCCCAGACGACCGCTACGACTACCTCTGCACGTTCCATAAACCAGCAAGGTACGCCTGCACAATACCTGCTTTGACTCAGCCGCCGGGCACCACCAGGACCACGGCAGTAGCTCAGTGCGTAGCTTAGTGGACAGAGCGGGTCGTCCACTAACCGTAGGGTCGGCAGCTCGATCCCCTCGATCCCTCTCCTCCAACTGTCCACATGTCGATCCCCACACACCACTGATTGTGAGTCGCTTTGGACAAAAGCGTCTGCTAAACGCCCCCTTTACCCTTTACCACGAAACAACATCACAGGGCCCCTTCTGTCTGTGTTTGTTCCGTTTGGTTTTCGACTTTTACAGCAAGGTGCCGGCGTTTCTAAATGTGGTGGACGTTGCTGGTCTGGTGAAGGGTGCTCATGCTGGCCAGGGCCTGGGAAACGCCTTCCTCTCGCACATCAGTGCGTGTGATGGCATCTTTCACATGACGCGTAAGTCATGACTAGTTTCTCCTCCAAAGTCCATTGGCGGTGACCAAGCAGCCATAGGACAGTGCATCATTCCTTGCCCTTGACCTTTTGTTGCGGGTGTGTCAGGCGCGTTTGATGATGAGGACATCATCCACGTGGAGGGCAACGTGGACCCCGTGAGGGACATGGAGATCATTCACGAGGAGCTGAGGCTGAAGGACGAGGAGCTGATCACCGGCATCGTCGACAGGCTGGAGAAGACCGCCGTCAGGGGCGGGGACAAGAAGCTCAAGCCTGATTATGTGAGTGAAGTGTGTTCTTCTGCCTGTTGTGGTCACCTCTCAGAGTCTCGCCGGTCCGCCCCTCAGAAGTGGTGTAAATAACCAAAAGGAAAGCAAGACGTCACTTTTCTTTTGCCGTCACCAATGTTTGACGGTTGATTTCTAAATAGCGCCCCCAGAGGTTATGGATCATGGATATTGACGGCACAAAGCTGACAATGTCTTGCCAAGAAAAAAAAAAATGGATGACTCTTTTTAAAGTGTCCCTCTTTTAGATATCCTCAATAAAGATCTTCTGTCTTCTCTCCATCCAGGATATCATGATAAAAGTTATGAACTGGGTGGTGGAGGAGAAGAAGCACATCCGATTCTACCATGAATGGAACGACAAAGAGGTGTGTAGACTGCAGGCATTGAACTTGGAACCCTTCGACCGAGCGTCAAGAAGTCAGTTTGTTTTCACATACACAACTAGGAATAGTAACTAAAAAGACCTTGCAGTGTTGTTGAGTCGTGGAGTGCAGTGTGTTTGTGATTGTTTCTGTACGCTTCGTGTGTTGACACCGGAACCACTTGATGTTCAGTTATTTGTGGGCAGGCTTTGTAGAACACTCGTGCCATCTCCTTCGAAAGGCTTTCATAAGCCGCGGCGCGCGTTGAAGGTATCTTCTGGTCTGCACAGATCGAGGTGCTGAACAAATACCTGCTTCTGACCTCCAAACCCATGATCTACCTGGTGAACCTTTCGGAGAAGGATTACATCCGAAAAAAGAACAAATGGTGCGTATGTTAGCGTGAGAGAACACAGGGGGTCCGTCTTGGACCCTGGTCCTGGACGCCGGCTGGGTCCTGCATGCGGTTCCGTCACCCAGCTGGTGTTCAGAACCAAGATGGCCGCTCGCTGAAGAAGGAGGCCCGCGGACCGTTGTTCACTCATAATGAGCTGTGTGTAATTGAAACCTACCGATCACGAATAACACGTTATGTGCTTTGGAAAATGTCTTCACCCGCTGTCGTGTGTTTGTGTGTGTGTGTGTGTGTGTGTGTGTGCGCGCGTGTGCTTCTCACCTAGATACCTGCACACTCTCAGCACTCGGTCATGTAGCGTACTGGTCAAAGCCGTCGTCAAAGATGGTGAAAGCAAGATTATATATTTACAATTCCTCAAACATTTTTCCTTTCGCGGTTCACGGGGAATTTTAGACACGTCGCCGTAGGGGGGGGGGAAGGCATTGCAGGTTTGAACCCAGCGCCCCCACCGCAAGATCCCGCTCATCCGAACTGAACGCAGGGCAGGATCGGTCGATGGACCGCCGTTGAACGACCTACTCACGCTGTCCCCGCCCCCTTTTCCATGATGCTCTCCTTCAGGCTGATCAAGATCAAGGAGTGGGTGGACGCCCACGACCCCGGGGCCCTGGTGATCCCGGTCAGCGGCGCGCTGGAGTTCAAACTGCTGGACATGTCTGAAGAGGAGAAGACCAAGTACTGCGAGGAACAAAAGACCCAGAGGTGCGGCGCCTTAAGGCTGGGTTATGCTTCGTTTATACTTCCGCGTCGACGCGACGCGTTGGGACGGCGGACCCACGGCGGACCCTTGGCGGACCCTTTGCGGACCCATTACGTCCTCGACGTGCACCTCCCCAAATCCTAGACGTGCGTCGAGGCGACGCCGTCCCAACGTGTTGGCTTTGGCTGTGATTGGTCCGCGAACTACATTTGCTGGAGATCGCTTTTCCGGTTTCCACTCGTAAACACCGCCACGGTGTAAACACAGCCTTGATAAATGCTTCAACTGACAACACATATATATATATATATATATATATATATATATATATATATATATATATATATATATACTGTATATATATATATGTATGCATGTAATGACCATTCTGGTCATTACGGATTACTAGCGAGTTTAAAAAAAGTTTACAGAAATGAAGGCAAAAGTTTTATATATGTATATGTTTATATATATATATGCCTTCATTTCATTTCGGTAAACTTTTTTTAACTAGTAATCCGTATGTAATGACCAGAATGGTCATTCTGGTCCCTCTACCGGTGTGGCAACGAAATGCATTTCGAGACGTAAACCCCACGCAATCCCTCCGTTGAAGTATCACAGGCTCATGACGGCGTCCGAGCAACGGCGTGGCCATTGCGTGATCACGACGCGATCCCTACGTAGAAGCATAAACCAGCCTTTACAGGGGCCTCCGGCGAGAGCACTAGACGTCGTCATGATGGCAGATTTTTCTTTTGTTCGTTTGAGGACATGATCCACACGTTTCAGGGTTTTTTTTTTTTATGTTGCTTGCATTCAAGGCGGCATTGATGTGATGTGATCGTTCCCTGATTTAAGAAGCTGTTTGTCAGTTGAAAAACAGTGAGAAACGGTGTGACGTCATGGCTCTGGTTTGATTTCCCTGCCCGTGTGTTTCCAGCGTGTTGACCAAAATCATAAAGACAGGCTATGCCGCCCTACAGCTGGAGTACTTCTTCACAGCAGGGCCTGATGAAGTGAGAGCCTGGACCGTCCGGGTGAGTACCGCGGCTGATGTCACAGTGGTGTACAGTGCGAAAAATGAATCACCATTTTTGGCATCCGAAGCTATTCATGTTATAATATGATATCACATCAATACTAATTGTACAGTAACAATTGTAATTTCTGTAATTAACTGTAATGTCCCAGCTTGGGTTCAATAAAGTATTTATCTATCTGTCTAATTGAACCATGGTAAATTGGCTCATTCCCAGCTGAAGTGTGTACATGAGAGGGAGAGGGGGAATATATCCTGACTTTATATTACAACACAAAACCCTGAAGGTTTGGCTGTGAAACCGCTCACACAGCCCGATTATGGGTGTAAAAACACCGCAGACTGCCTGAACACATTTGTCTTCTTTCCTCCAGTCAAAGATATCTCCTTAACACCCCCCTTGTCTTCTCCCCCCCCAACAGAAAGGCAGCAAGGCCCCCCAGGCAGCCGGTAAGATCCACACGGACTTTGAGAAGGGCTTCATCATGGCCGAGGTCATGAAGTTCACAGACTTCAAGGAGGAGGGCAGCGAGAACGCAGTCAAGGTACTGGGCTGCACCCCTCAATCTCACACTGTGGGGGTCCCCAAACTCCTCGGGACCATCCCCCAAAATGGTTTTGTTTATTTATTTATGTACATGTATAAACCTGTGACACCTCACACCTATTAGTACTATTAGAGGAAACCAATTCTAACTTCTTTTTACCTGTGACACCTCACACCTATTAGTACTATTAGAGGAAACCAATTCTAACTTCTTTTTAAATATGTTTGTACGTCCGACCTTCAAGACATGCGAAAAATGTTTGTCATGTTTTGATGCCAAATCACGCTCGATAGAAGTTCTGGAAGTCGATGAGTTGTTTCTTGTGTGGCGGGCTGGCTCTGTTCGCGTTTCATGAGTAGTGGCCCCGGCGTGCGGTGTGTTGAAATCCAGTGCACTCACGTACACGTGTTGGGATCCCTCAAGTCCATTTCCCTGGGAAAGTAACAAAAGTGAATTGTGAAACCCCCCCTTTGTTTATTTTTGAAGGTTCGTTTTGCAGACGTTGTGTTTTTTCGCCAACAGTCTGCCGGTAAATACAGACAGCAGGGCCGCAACTACACCGTGGAGGACGGAGACATCATCTTCTTCAAATTCAACACGCCCAACGCGCCCAAGGCGAAGAAATAAGGCCACGCCGCGGCACGGAGGAGGGGACGGAGGACAGCGCAGCGTGGCGCCCAGACACCGCCGGCCCAGAGCCCCCCCTAACGCTGATGGCTGCGTGGCGGTTTTCACCGCTCTCCCGGAGTACATGCAAAACATTTGTCTGACCAATTGGCGCTTCGTCGGCTCACATTGAAGAACGTAGTGGTTGGATGCATCCTGGGGAGGAGCTTAGCGATGCCTGTCACACATACGACCGTTCCAAGTTGTGTTTGTGTCAAATGGAGACCATCGCATGCTGCTTACTTGGGAGCCTGGTGTAGGAGTCATTTTGATGGGCTGTTTATATATATATATATATCTATACTATATAAACTGTTTTGGGGTAATGGGATGGATGAATTGGGAGAAGGAAGTGCATCACTGCTTTTTTTTTTCAGTGCAGAGCTCCAGGTTTTGAAAGCATTTTTTTTTTCAAGAAGACTTATTGCTCGCAGGATGGAAGAATCAAAACATTTAGCCAAATCTGTATTTTTCCTTTTGCAAAAAGATGAACCAGAGGTGGTGGTGCTGGTGGGTGGGGGTAAGATGCAAACGACTACACGGCCAGCATCTGATGATCACATCTGTGTTGTACTGCGCCTTCACAAATCTGTCCACACTCAATAAAAAGACAAGCCTCATGTCGTTGTGATTATTTTATATGAGCATGCGAAGTATCTTAAGTGTTGTTACAAAACGAGGCTAGATTTAAATCTGTCACTGTAGGCGCACAGTCGAAAGTTAGTTACATCGCACCTTTCATAACAAGTTGAGAAAAGAACATGTTATATGCAGTTTAAATAGGTTTAGATAAATATAAAGTTTTAAAATCTCCCAGGAACAGCTGCGTTGTGAGTTGGTTATACTCCATGGACTTCCACTACATTCCTTCTGGGTCCTCGTTTTAACAACAAACAGGAAATACGATGTCTGCCAAAGACGATTGACATCTCGGTTGGCCACAGACTTCTCCCTTCATCCCACCCGACGACCAATCGCGTGAGAGGAGAACGGCGGGACTTCCTGTAACCCGACGCAAACGTCACCGTCAAACTCGCTAAGTCCCGCCCCTTTGTGTTTCCCGCACCGTCAATCAAAAACAGAAAAAAAAAATCGACCCGAATTCGCCGATCAACACAACTAAGCCCGCCTTTGATAAAACAATCATGTTCGGAGTTTAGTGGATCGGATAATCCCCCGCGTACTAAATTTTACACCATGAGCGCGGCACGCAACGCTTAGCGCATCGAGGCGTGCAACTTATTCGGTGAGTTTTGCGCCGGCGACGGCGGAGCAATCCGCGTCTTTTTTAATCTTCCGCCGGAGAGCCCTGGCGCTAGCCGTAGCTGCTATGGTTAGCCGCTAGCTGGCTAGCCTCTAGCTCACGAAGTAAACACCCCGTCCCGAGCCCGGCGCGTCTTTTAGGACTAAAGAGTGGGGATGCTTGGCGAGCCTCCCCGTGGCTAGAAGAGTTGCAGACCGCGTAGTTTCGCTCAGCCTTCCTCCCCCCTCTCCCTCTCTCTCCCCCCCCTCTCGCTCTCGCGGTGTGAAACAAGGAGAAATGGCGTCCGCGGACGTGGACAGCAGTCAGAGCGAGTTTCTGCAGCACGGCGGCGGAGCGGAAACGCAGGTATCCCGACATTTTGTCGTCTTTCCTCCCCCATCCCCTCTCTCTCTCTGTTCTCTGCTGGATGGTGGTTTATGAGAAGCGTGGAGTTCACACGTTTTACACGGTTTGATGCATGGGGGTGAACGCCTGTGCACACTTCCTGTGTTCCCCCCTCTCTCTCTCAGTAACGGCCACCCACTTTCTCCCCCTTTAAAACCCGCCCATAGTGGGTAGGACACCGGAGTCGGTGGCTTGGGTCGGCTCGTCGGGAGATGGCCCGTGTACCTTTCTGGTTATTGTTACTGTGATGCGTTTGGTGGTGAATATATTACATGTATAACAGTTGCCTTCCCGTCTGCGGTGATTGCCGCCCATCCCCCACCCCTCTGTGTGTTCGTCCATTTTCCAGGTTGTGAGTTTGGTTCCCTGTCGCTCGCTCCCCTCATGCTTGTGCAAAGGCGCCGCTTTCTCAGCTGTTTTGCAAAACTATATTGCAAAAAACAAAAACCCCACCAAACATGAACGGCGTGTATTTAAATCTAGAATGGAACGATGCATTTTGTGTCCGTTGGCTTTCCCCTTTTCACTGCACACCGGGATGACCTCACGGGTGTTGCAATGTGTGTGTGTGTGTGTGGCATGGCATGGCAAAGCGACGACCTCAATTTCACGCCACGTTGTTTTGAATGTGTCCTCAGACGACAGACATGTCAGCCATTCAGCTGACGGGTTCAGACCGGTGGGAGGTGTTAACGCCAGTCTCTTCGGGCAAAGAAGACCAGGGCATCGTTCACATTCCTAACTCTGGAATAGTCACTTCCAACGGACAGTATGTGCTTCCCATTGGGAGTATTCCCACCCAACCTATCTACGTCACAGCTTCCGGGAATGAGGCCTCGGCCAATGGGGTGTCAGGCATTCAGTATCAGGTAAAAGACTTTGTACGTACGTCACACACGCGCACGCTTACCTTGCGGCGCTTCTGTTGTGTGGATGGTCTAACCTCCCCTGGTCATCACCCCCCCCCCCCCCCCCCAGATCCAAAACGCAGACGGGACGTTGTCGGGGTTCTCGGCGCAGGGATTGGACGACGGCTCAGGGCAGATCCAGCTCATCTCGGACGGCAGCCACGGGGGCTTGGGCATCAGTGTGGCCACCACAAATACTACGGACCTTTTAACGCAGGCCGGGCAAGTGCAGTCCATCCAGGGCGTGTCTCTGGGCGGGGGCTCGGCCTACGCCAGCACGGGGCCCATGGGGCTGCCCGGCAACATCACCTTCGTGCCGCTGAACCTCGACCTGGAGTCGCTGGGGCTGACGGGCGCCCAGACGGTTCCCATAGCGACGGGGGTGACGGCGGACGGGCAGCTGATAATGGGTGGCGCGGCGCTGGACGGCCAGGACGGCAAGCAGTCGCTGGTGGCGGTGAGCGAGGGCGGCCAGGAGCTGTACGTGCCCACGTCCTCGGCGCCGAGCTCCGCCTCCTCCCTCCCCGAGACCATCGACGGCACGGGCGTCCTGACGCAGGCCACCGCCGTCTCCGCCGGCGTCGCCGACCCCTCCTCGTCCGGGAACTTCAACTCCCACAACCACCTGCAGCAAATCCAGGTCAGGAGCCGCTGTGCGTGTGTGTGTGTGTGTGCGTGCGTGCGTATTTCGTTCGTGCTTTGCGACTGTCCCGTGTCAATGTGCCGCGCCAGTCATGTTGGTCTATCGAGAAGGGAGCTCAAAAGTGAGGGTCCGGAAGTGAAACTCCAACTTCACATTCAGAAGGATTTTAGATTTTTTGCTTTTTGACATATTGTCGTAACCGCTAGTAGACTTGCCATGAGCGGTGAGTTGGTGAAACTTGTGTGTGCTCATGCAGAAGCCAAGTGTCCGTAGGACTGCAACCTTGGTTTAAGTCAGAGAAACGTGTTTAATTCGCAATGTCATTGAGACGAAGTACATTACCCATAATCCCCACCCAAAACGTGTAACGGCGACGTCTCTGATTGGTGGGGCTCCCCCGCTCCCATGGAAACATTAACCTCACCCGCGAGTGTCTTGTCTGCTCGTCTGCCGCCGCCGCCATCACGAGACTCACAGGCAGCGGGTCGGGTTCGCCACAGAGCCACCCTGACTCCCCCTTCCCGACATGCTGCCATTTTTATTTGGAGGTGAGGGCGACGTTGTTGTTAACGTTATTGCCCTTTATGAGACCCACCGGTGCCTTGCCGACAGACTCCCGGGGAATCAGTGGAACCCACGACAACGCTGTACTCTGTAGCAAACAGTATTCAGCTCTACACGGCCAACACACCCTGGAATTGAGGACACTGTGAGCTAGACGGACCCTACCCCAGATAACCCCATCCCGTTCCTTCACTCAAAATAACAAAAAAAAAAAACTTGTACCCTGTTTGCCGTTTTAAAAATGTTCCTTCTATGTGCGCCAAATAACATTTTGTTTGGCCACAATTCATTCCAGGCCTGAAACTAGATTGTGCGAAAAGGTATTTTCTGAAGCGTCGGTACAGTAAACACATGGGGCATTCACTTTCTGAACTGGAGGCGGTCAAAAAGGGCCCGCCCCCGCGCCTCTTCATCCGGCCGCCGTCCTCTTCCTCTCGGCGGTTCACCCCCGGGCAGACGTGAGTCTTCCGCAGCGCTAGGCCAGTGGCGGGGCATTTCCTGGGTGGATGTTTTCAAATGCTAGCTTAGCTTTCACCATGTTCCGCAGGCTAACCGTATCGGCAACCACAAACGGGCCATTCCAAAGGCTAGGCAGAGCCCGAGTTTAGCAGGAGCTCTTCCTTGGGTGGCCACAAAGCAGTCAAAAACACAGTCTCGCAAGGCATGCCTCTCAGGCCGACCTGCAAAGGCGCGAGGCCCAACCTTAAGACAAGAGCAACCGGCGACCCAACCGCGTGTCGTGTCGCTCCAGGTGTCCACCGCCAACACGTCTGGCCTGCCCCAGCCCATCCTGCACCTGGGGGGCGACGGCCAGGCCCAGGGGGACCTGGGGGCCGGCGGCCAGACCCTGCAGAGTGTCCAGCTGGTGAACCCGGGCACCTTCCTCATCCAGGCCCAGACGGTGACGGCCACCGGGCAGATCCAGTGGCAGACCTTCCAGGTACGTGACCTCGCGCCGGGCGTTAGCTTGACCCGGCGTCGTTTGTCACGATTTGCTGCCGGGTAGCGATTGTAGCGAACAGAGGGCGTTAAGTGCGCCGACATGTCGAAACGACGGCAGTGTGGAACTTTGGCCTCCGGGGACGAGACGTCTGGTGTCGTCCACCCGAGTCCGTACAGGATTCATTCGGACCAATGCTGGTACCAGATGTTCAGTGTTGAAGGGGTGAATCTGAAGTGTCTATCTCTATAGCCGTAATGTTATTTTGCATTGCGATGTCCACCCAATAGCATAGCTGGGGGTTTATTTTTTAGGTTGCCGTAGGACATAAGACAGAACACTGGAGTAGGCTCACGCTGGATCACTCTCTCACGCTCTCTCTCTGTCTCTGTCTGTGCGTCCGTTCAGGTGCAGGGCGTCCAGTCTCTGCAGGGCCTCCAGCTGCCCCAGGGCCAGAGCCAGCCCCAGCAGCTGACCCTGGCCCCAGTGCAGACGCTCCCCCTGGGCCAGGGCGGCCAGGTCACCCTGCCCAACCTCCAGACCGTCACGGTCAACTCGGTAGCGCACGGCGGGGTGCAGTACACGCAGGCGGACGACGCCAGCAGCCCCGCAGGTACGGTGCGCGCTCCCGAGCCGGCCAGTGGAGCTCATCCAACGGCCACCCGAGTCCTCCGGAACAAATGTGTCGGGTCACGGAATCCAAGGACACAAGATTTTGTCCATTCGCGCAAATTAACAAAGAAGTGATTTTTTTTTTTTTTTTTTTTTTAAATGAGTGATTTTCAGGTTTTTTTTGTTTTTTGTTTTTTTGCAGAATCTGTTAGTTGAGATCACGGAGAAGCCTCTCCATGTTTCAGGCAACAGTATTGGTTTCTTTAAAAGTATAAATTTTGTGTTTGAAATCGGGTGTATTTTCAGGAAAGGTGACAACCGCTCAGTTTTAGCTTTTGTGATGTGCCTACATTCAAATGGCCACAACTTCTCCAAATACTATCAGATGTCCATGTGTTACACATTGTTGGAAATATATAACTCAACTCTCTATATAACTCAAAAATAATAACTCAAAATGCCCCAGGGAGGACTTGTGTCCCTAGTTTCCATGACGTGGTGTTTGGTTCCTGCTAGAGGAACTCTAGCTGTAGCTAATGTTGACTGCCATTCACGTGGGCTAACACGGCTCTAGCTAATGTTTACCACCGTTCCCGCAGGCTAACATTTCCGAAGCTCATGTTGACTGTAATTCCACAAAGCCGTGGCTTAAGCTAACGTGTGCCGGGCTTCACGTCGGCTCGACACGACCGAAGCTCAGCAGTACAGCGTGTCTCCTTCTTGCATTCTTCTCCTTCATCACCAAGTTATTCAGGAGACCTACCTAAACGCCCTACAATAAAGAGCCGGTGGCGGGGGACGGTACCACACCCTGACCCACTCCTCCACTGACCGGGCCCCCGGGGGTTTTAACGTGCGGTCCCCCTCCCCCAGACATCCAGATCAAGGAGGAGCCCGACTCGGAGGAGTGGCAGCTGGCCGGAGACTCCACGCTGAACCCCAGCGACCTCGGCCACCTGCGGGTGCAGATGACGGACGACGACGTGGACGCGGCTGGCGGCGAGGGCAAGAGGCTGCGGCGCGTGGCCTGCACTTGCCCCAACTGCAAGGAGTCCGGGGGCAGGTGGGCGAGAGGAGCACACACACACGCACGCACACACACAGTCCTCCTAAGTTCTCATGATGTCACGGCCATTCCAAGCCGCCATCTTGATACCCTTATAACCACAAGTCAAGTGACAACGGCTCGCCCGGTGACTTGGTTTAGCGGCACCAACATGGTGGCCACCGCCCGGTAGCGGAGTCGGTGCTGCGTGTCTTGTACTGACGCATCTCTCTCTGTCTGTCTGTCTGTCCCTCGCCCCCCAGGGGCTCCGGCACGGGTAAGAAGAAGCAGCACGTGTGCCACATCCCGGGCTGCGGCAAGGTGTACGGCAAGACGTCTCACCTGCGGGCCCACCTGCGCTGGCACAGTGGCGAGCGGCCCTTCGTCTGCAACTGGATGTTCTGTGGCAAGAGGTTCACGCGGAGCGACGAGCTGCAGAGACACCGGCGGACGCACACCGGTGAGCCCCCCCCCTCCTCCTCCTAACGAGGTGCGATTGGCCTCGTTGACCCGGCGGCCATCTTGGCCCCACGCAGCTCGGGTTGGGGACCAAGATGGCCGCCGCGTGAATGAAGCCCACGAGCGCCTCGCAGCCCGGCCCACCCGGCCCGTCTCCTCATCTGTGTGTGTGTGTGTGTGTGTCCTGCAGGAGAGAAGAAGTTTGTGTGCATGGAGTGCTCCAAGCGCTTCATGCGGAGCGACCACCTGGCCAAGCACATAAAGACTCACCAGAACAAGAAGGGCGGGGTCTCGGCCGGCGCCTCGCCGCCCATCTCCGGGGACGCCATCATCACGGCGGGCGGGACCACGCTCATCGTGCAGACGGCCGGCTCCCACGACCTCATCGGCAACCAGGAGATCCCCTTGCATCTGGTCGCCGTGGCGCCCGGCGAGGTCATGGAATGATGGGCAGGGGCGGGGCTTATTTTGAGAACTGGCCAATTACAGGGACCTCTTTTTTTATTTTCTCTTTACTTTTTTTTTTTTTTTGTCTTTTTTTACATATGAATATATACGTAAATATATATGAAAAATATATATATTTTAAGAGTTATGAACGTGATTCTTTTGCAGTCTTTTTATAGGCGGGCAAGATATACATTAAAATGTGGTTGCTATGTACACACGCGCAAATGCACACACACACACACACAAAGGAAACCATGCATAGACACTCAAAACAACCTGAATACTCAACACAGTGAAATGCCTTATTTTGTATCATACTCTTGTATAAAATGCTGGAGGTGCATGTGTTTTTTAAGCTTTGATGTAAATGTACTGGGAATAAATGTTTGTTTAATGAGCTATGGGGGGGGGGGGGGGGTGTTAACACGCTGAAGACATCCGTGTACTGATCATCATGTCTGCAGAACGTCACGCGATGTCCCAACGCTCCTGGTTGAAGCAGCACTGTGACGCACGCCGGGGCAGGGTCTCTGTCCCTCCCCCTCCCACCCCCTCTCACCCACCCCCGAGTCCTTCAAACCCAGAAACAAAGGAATGGAATCTGATTTGTCTGTTCTTGGGAACAACAGTGGGCCGCGGCGACATCGCAGTTCAAAACTGGGAGGGGGTGGCGATGCCGGTCCTGGCTGTGGAACACTAGTCGGGGGTAGGGGGGGGGGGGGGGAAAGGAGGGGCGCGGGCGTGCGACACCGACGCTGCTTCAACGAGAGTGAGTCCGCTGCCCCCGTTTGGTTTATCTTTCGGTAAGAGTGGGTGACAACATGCACGCCACGCCCCCCCCCCCCCCTCCGTCTGTCTGCACCCTCTGCACCCTTCAGGGTCCGGCGTGAACAGGGGCCCATCTGTGACCCCCCCCCCCCCCCCCGCACACACACCCTCGGACCTGAACACACACACACACCGTCCGCTGGGCTGGCCCAAGCCATCCACCACCGCCCGGTTATGAAAGATTGTCTGGCTGCAAATTCCTTTAATTGTACTTCCATTGAGTTTTTTTTTATTTCCTGTGCTTCTTGCCATTATGTATTTGATTTTGGTCAAAGATCGAGCCTTATGTGGGGGGGGGGGGGGGGCATTGTTGTTGCCATGCCAACACCGAGAACCGTATGCAAGGAATCACCAAACTCGTGTTTTGAATTTATTCATTTAGAGTCATCTTTGGTTTGTTTTTTGTTTTTTTTTACATTCCAATTGGGTACCGGATGAAAGCAGACAGAACGGCGGGTCCCTTGAGACGTTTATTCTTCCAACAGCCATCCTGCTATCAACTCACTGCTCCCAGTGGGGGGATGAAACCATGCCATTATATTCAGATTGTTTCTTTTGTTTTGTTTTTTTATATTAATGTAATCCCTTTTCTCTGTCCACGTTTGTAGCATTCATTTACATGTATATTCTTATTTCACGTTGTTTATAGAAGCCATTACTTGGTCAACTAAATCTGTTGTATCAAAACCTTTTATTTTAAGTGATTTTTTTTTTTTTAAGAACTTGTGTAAAATTTGAATGTTACTTTTTTTGTAAAACCTTTTTTCAAATGGATCACAATAAAAGTCTGATACCTTCGGTCAACTCATGCCCGTGTCATTCCACACACACACACACGTCGCTCCAATGGACTAAAGGACTCTGGAGGTCCCAGTGTGCCCCTCCCAGTGAGTCCAGCTGTGGGCGGCACCAGGGATTCTGGAGGACCTCGATCATTTGTTGACTGTACCAGCTACCGGATGTGACTTTCTTTCATTGAGAACATGAATTTACATCATTAGCGTGTTGTAAATTGAGCACAGAAGTCTCGCGCCAAGAGCCGGCGGCGATGTTGATTTGTGCAACTTTAAATTTATGTCATGTATGAACCCGCGCGCGGGGGAAAGGGTGTCAAACCTTCCCGTCCAGTTTCAGTCGACAACGCCAGCACATTTTGTTCCAGACACAGAGAGCACGAGACGAGGATGTTGGCTGAGACTTTATTGTCTGGGGGGAGGTTAGCGTTCAGAAATGCTTGCGGGACACCGCACAGTAGACCCCAACCAATACACGGGAGCAGCCCCGCGCTCCCCCGGCCGTGGACGAGATGGCTGCACTCAAACAACAAAAGGGACGATCAAAACTAGGTCGCGGTTCAAGAGAACCGGCGGAGATGCTGTTCGACTCTGGACGGCTGGAGAACGGTGAAGTAAAAGGCAAGTCTGTCTCACATTTTACTTCGGCTTTCCCAAGTGGTTGTGGTAGAGGCGTCGTCATACGTTACACATCTTTGTCACTGGATGGGGAGCGTCCCGTTGCCATGGCGTTACTTCTAAGACGGCGTCGGTGAGCTGTTTGCCAGTTTGGCGCGCTGACCTTCGACCTCAGAACCAGCCAGGCTTTTTTTTTTTTAACCCTTACAGTCAAAACGAACCCAAAGAAAGAAGCGTTTGCGCGCGCGTGACACACACACACACACACACACACACACACACACACACACACACACACACACACACACACACACACACACACACACACACACACACACACACACACACACACACACACACACACACACACACACACACACACACACACACACACACACACACAGTTCCCGACTACACCGTATAAAAAGGGCGAAATGAAACATCACAACAACATGGCCATCATGGAGAAGTGGCTTGAGGCCAGTCTGTCAACTGGCTCCTCCCCAGGGGGGGAGGGGAGGGGAGGATGGGGGGAGGGGTCGAAAAGAGAGGAGGAGACTCTTTAAACAGAGTCCAACCAACCATCTCTTCTCTGGCCATCACTGGTCACTACAACTCTATGTGGGCGTCTGGGAAACAGAGGGAGAGAGAGAGAGACAAGCGAGAGGGCATTTTGATTACTTTGTGCGGAGAGAATGTGTGTGTGTGTGTCGGTGTGTGTATGTGCGTGCGTGCGTGCGTTACCTGTGCCACTCTGCGGTGTCCCCGAGGCGTGCTGGGGGTCTGTGTGCTTCTCCTGCACTCTGCCCAGGAGGCGTTTGATCTCCTGGTCGTAGTCGGCCCACTCGGGGACGATGCGCACGGCCGCGTGCAGCTTGGGCTCCTTGGTCCGGGGGTTGTTACACTGAGGGGGGTTAGCATAGCTTAGCATTGGTCTGGGGGTTGTTACACTGGGGGGGGGGGTCAGCACAGCTTAGCATTGGTCCGGGGGTTGTTACACTGGGGGGGGCGGTTAGCATAGCTTAGCATTGGTCCAGGGGTTGTCACACTGGGGGGTGGTTAGCATAGCTTAGCATTGGTCCGGGGGTTGTTACACTGGGGGGGGCGGTTAGCATAGCTTAGCATTGGTCCAGGGGTTGTTACACTGGGGGGGGGGGGAGATTAGCATAGTTTAGCATTGGTCCGGGGGTTGTTACACTGGGGGGGGCGGTTAGCATAGCTTAGCATTGGTCCAGGGGTTGTCACACTGGGGGGTGGTTAGCATAGCTTAGCATTGGTCTGGGGGTTGTTACACTGGGGGGCGGGGGCGGTTAGCATTGCTTAGAATTGGTCCGGGGGTTGTTACACTGGGGGGGCGGTTAGCATAGCTTAGCATTGGTCTGGGGGTTGTTACACTGGGGGGGCGGTTAGCATAGCTTAGCATTGGTCTGGGGGTTGTTACACTGGGGGGCGGGGGCGGTTAGCATTGCTGAGCATTGGTCCGGGGGTTGTTACACTGGGGGGGTGGTTAACATAGCTTAGCATTGGTCCGGGGGTTGTTACACTGGGGGGGGCGGTTAGCATAGCTTAGCATTGGTCCAGGGGTTGTTACACTGGGGGGGGGGGGGGAGATTAGCATAGTTTAGCATTGGTCCGGGGGTTGTTACACTGGGGGGGGCGGTTAGCATAGCTTAGCATTGGTCCAGGGGTTGTCACACTGGGGGGTGGTTAGCATAGCTTAGCATTGGTCTGGGGGTTGTTACACTGGGGGGCGGGGGCGGTTAGCATAGCTTAGCATTGGTCCGGGGGTTGTTACACTTGGGGGCAGTTAGCATAGCTTAGCATTGGTCCAGGGGTTGTCACACTGGGGGGTGGTTAGCATAGCTTAGCATTGGTCTGGGGGTTGTTACACTTGGGGGCGGTTAGCATAGCTTAGCATTGGTCCGGGGGTTGTTGCACTGAGGTAGGGGGGTTAGTATAGCTTACCATTTCACATGTTATCGCTTAACATTTCCCCAAAACACTGAGCATAAAATGACTAGTGGTATATACTGAGCCAAAGCATACAACCCAATATAAATACAACATAATAACGACATTTAGTAATCAAAGGATCATTCTAATGACTATAACACAGGATTGCAAAAAAACATGCAGGAGAAAACCAAACTAAACACTAATCTCGCTGCCGGAAACAGCATCATCTCCTGTGAGACACGAGTACTGCAGTCTTTTTTTTTTTTCTTTTTTTTTTAGAGCGATGCTAAAGATATTGCAAGTGCAGAGAGTTGGACTAATGCTGGCGGGTGATGACAGACCACCTCGCGCTAGAGCACTGGTCCTACCAGGTCTATGGTCTTGGCCTTCTTCTTGGAGGTGTCGTCGCACCAGGTCTCACACCACAGCCACTCCTGGGGCAGGGACTTGATGGGCACCTGGTGGATCATGTTGTTGGGCAGGTCCTGGGGAGCAGAGTTCACCACGTTAACACACGTCACATCACACATCCAGGGCCCCTGCGGAGGACAGGCAGGCAGACCGGGTCCAGGGGAAGGACGAGACAGACCTGGTCCAGGTTAGACAGGCTGTTGGGGTCCTGGCTGAGTCCCTGGTACTGTCCTCTGAGTCGGTCTCCTGCCGCGATCTTCCGGAACTTCTTCAGGTCCACCACGTAGAGAGCACTGGTACACACGCACACGCACACGCACACGCACACACACACACACACACACACACACACACGCACACACACACACACACACACACATTACATCATACACAGCCTCACCCAACAGATTGTGACGTGCTAAAAAAAATGCACGTTTGGGAGAAGCCGGCTAAACCAAACGCAACAAACTACAACCCGCACGCAAGTATTTCATCAAAGTAACGCCAGCCCCCAACCCAGAACGGAAATAAATGGGAGTGCATTTAGATACCCAAGCAGGCAAACATCTGCACTAGAACGGTCCCATAGGTCCAGATGTTTGACACCAGAGTGTGTCGTTAAACACACGGTAAGGACACCGTTTAAACAGGGGGCTCCCCCCCCCCTGCCGTCTGCAATTTCCCTCAGGGATCATTAAAGTATGTCTGTCTGTCTGTCTCCACCGCAGAAGGTCAGCTGGAGCGCCCCCCTGCTCCTGACGTAGCTCCTGACGTAGCTCCTGACGTAGCTCCTGTATGGTGGTACCTGATGTGGTATTTGCGGCCGGCGAGGTGGCTGGCCCAGTAGCCCGACTTCCAGAAGCGGTAGCCGTCCATCTCGCGCCGGCTCTCGCAGAACGGGGTGTAGCCGTAGGGCGCGCCCTCCAGGTCCAAGTCCCGCAGCTCCTTCAGGTCCGTGCGCACAATCTGGGGTGGGGGGGGGGGGGGGGGGGAGATGATGAATGGAGGAGAAGAGGAGAACGAGGATGCTTCGGTGGGAAGCCGAGTGATTTATTGCGACGCGTGAATCGGGCAAGCAACTTTTTAAATGACGTTTTTCGCTGGTTCTGTGAAGCCCAGAGTTGGTCAAAGTGATTATGTTCCTCCCCCCCCCCCCCCCCCCGTCACAGGGATATATATATATATACGGCCGTAGGATCTCATTAATCACCAGATTTACAAAGTAGAAGTCACCTCCGAGGGGAGACGAAACGCCTGGACTCAAAGAGGGTGGGACGACCTCGGAGGACCCCGATAGTCACTTCCACTCAGCGTCTTCTGTCCTCATATTCTCTCCCCACACAAAGGGTTGTTTTGGAGTAACTGGAGCATGAAACACTCAGAGGTTGATGATAGATTGCGTGAGGCCGGCGCTACATTGCTAGCCGGTGAATTAAAGGCGGTGGAATATTGTCCAAAGTGTCGCACGACAAGCACCGCCTGAATATTAATAACATCAGAATTGACGTCACTTTATCATTTCAAATAAACACATCGGCCCAAATAGGGCCTCGCACCCGCGGAAGTAATTCAACTTAACACAAAAAAACCCCCACCACAAACGACTTATCATCCCTCCATGTCAGCGTCAATATGGTTTAGATTTACAATATCCTCCATCGCCACCCGAGGGAAAGGGTTCTGGTGATGGAGCAGTTCAAAAGAGTAAACGGAGGTGCATGTGAACAGAACGTAGAGTACGGAGGACACGAGGCCGCCGGCTGGGTCTCGGGGGGCTACAGGCGTGGTCTGATGAGGAGAGCGTGGACACCGGGGGGGGGGGGGGGGTCTTTAATGTGAGACACTCTCCTTCTCTGGTCGTCCAGCTGAGGCTTCCATCCAAAGCCACCGAGCGGCTGAGACGCCATTAAGAAGCAGGCCTGCCTGCGGGGAAACTGGGGGAACGCTGGGGGATCGAACCCAGTACATTTCAACCGGGGGCCGTCCCAACTCACTAGCCCCGCCCCCTACACTGGGGGGGGGGGGGCTAGCTATTTTTGAATGGACCATCTTGGTTCTAAACGCTTAGAACCAAGATAGCTGCTAGGTGAGTACGGCCCATGTGACCTGTGTGTGTGTGTGTGTGTGTGTGTGTGTGTGCGCCCATGAAGGTGTGTAAGTGTGTGTGTGAAGGTGTGTGTAAGTGCGTGTGTGTGTGCGCGTACGTGCGCGTGTGTGTGCGTGCGTGTATGCGTGTGTGTGCGCGTGTGCATGTATGCGTGTGTGCGTGTGTGCGTGAAGGTGTGTGCCTGTGCGTATGCTGACCTGGTCGGCGTCCACAAACAGGAACTTGTCGACGGCGAGGGGGAAGAGCACGTCCAGGAAGAGGATCTTGTAGCCCCAGATGATCCTCTGCTTCTCCCTCTGCTGGTGGAGCCAGCGGGGCCACTTGTACTGCACCAGCTCGTACTGGAAGCCGTACTCCACCGCCATGTGGGGGATGGACTCCTGCTCTCACACACACACGCACACACACACACACACGGACACACACACACGGACACACACACACGGACACACACGCACGCACACGCACACACACACACACAGACACACACACGCACGCAGACACACACACACACGGGCACACACACACACACACGCACGCACGCACACAGACACACACACGAACGCACATGCGCACGCACACGCGCAGACACGCACACACACACACACACACGCGCACACGCACGCACGCAGACACGCACACACACACATGCGGGCACACACACCCACACAAACACAAACACACACACACGAGCACACACGGGGACACACACACTATATAAATTAAAATAAACATGACTAAATCCAATTCAATCTAAATATATATTGAAGACTTATACAATAAAACACCTGAAAATATTGATAGAAATATGAAAGTTGTTCACGTTGAAATCACAATGGTTTAACTGGATGCACCAAGATTTTGTATATCTTTACTTTTAGCAACAATATATCTGTTTCATTTAGCAAAGAAGGTAAAGCGAGTTGTTCTATTGTTCTGAGGGGGAGCCTGGGCGGACCTTGAAGGCCGGAGAAAGGAAGTTCTTGAGGAACCAGAACTTGACTGGGGTCTGGGTGTTCTTCAGAACCGACAGCATCATGATCCTGAGAGGGAACAGAAACCCAGAATCAATAAGAGTTTACAATAAGAACATGTTATTATGAACTTCTTTATCAAAGAAGAATTGGAAAACATAAATGTATATTTGTGTTTATTATGTTTCTATTCATTCAAAAATAAATGTATCTTCATAATAAGGATAATAATAGGAAAAAATATATAAGTGGTCTATCACTCACCTGAGGAACCTCTATATAAAAGATC
Organism: Urophycis tenuis; assembly: GCA_036785325.1. Taxonomy (NCBI): domain Eukaryota; kingdom Metazoa; phylum Chordata; class Actinopteri; order Gadiformes; family Phycidae; genus Urophycis; species Urophycis tenuis. Next base: position 15,262 of record JAXIVH010000100.1, on the reverse strand, counting down.
TATCCCTCACATGAGGAACTTCTATATAAAAGGTATATCACTCACTTGAAGAACCTCTATATAAGTGATCTATCACTCACCTGAGGAACCTCTCATACAGATGGTCTATCACTCACCTGAGGAACCTCTCATACAGATGGTCTATCACTCACCTGAGGAACCTCTCATACAGATGGTCTATCACTCACCTGAGGAACCTCTCATACAGATGGTCTATCACTCACCTGAGGAACCTCTCATACAGATGGTCTATCACTCACCTGAGGAACCTCTCATACAGATGGTCTATCACTCACCTGAGGAACCTCTCATACAGATGGTCTATCACTCACCTGAGGAACCTCTCATACAGATGGTCTATCACTCACCTGAGGAACCTCTCATACAGATGGTCTATCACTCACCTGAGGAACCTCTCATACAGATGGTCTATCACTCACCTGAGGAACCTCTCATACAGGAGGTCTATCACTCACCTGAGGAACCTCTCATACAGATGGTCTATCACTCACCTGAGGAACCTCTCATACAGATGGTCTATCACTCACCTGAGGAACCTCTCATACAGGAGGTCTATCACTCACCTGAGGAACCTCTCATACAGGAGGTCTATCACTCACCTGAGGAACCTCTATATAAGTGATCTATCACTCACCTGAGGAACCTCTATATAAAAGGTCTATCACTCACCTGAGGAACCTCTATATAAAAGGTCTATCACTCACCTGAGGAACCTCTCATACAGATGGTCTATCACTCACCTGAGGAACCTCTCATACGGGAGATCACCAGTGGCGGCTGGCCCATAGAGGGCGATAGGGCACCGCCCCCCCTTGACCCACAATAAATAAATAAATAAAACTAATAATAATAAATTATACAAATTGTTAACATTTGTGTGTTTGAAATATGACTGTACCCAGTAATATGTGTAAAATATGATAGAAAATCATCTGTGCAAGATGTATGCTTTTCCTACACGTCCCGTGTCCCATGCTTCAACAGCTCTGGGGCGATGGAGAAATCGCCCCAAGAAGGCGGGTCTGTGTAACTGTTTAGCCAATTACTAATTTAAGATGTGAAAGCGTGACATAAAATTTGGCCAATCAGCGTCCTCAAATCCAAGCCGATATGGGCGATTACTTTATCGCCCCAAGCGAGCAAATGCAGGGGCGAGTCAGGGCGAGTCTGTATATAGTTGTATACAGTTAGTTGACTGTAGTATTTTTTAGTCCTTAATTTTCACTATCTATTAATTTGCTGATTATTTTCTTGAATGTTTAGTATATAAAATGTTTACTGTAATTTCACAGAGCCCAAAGTGACTACAAATTCAATTTAAAATGAAAAAATTGATTGAAAAAGTTGATTGAAAAAGTGAAAATTGAAAAAGTGTTTGTGCAATACGTTGTTTATGTTTTGTGTTAGAATGCCTCAACTTTTTAATATTGGCATTAAATAATTACTGACTATTTCACGGAGCACTCGTTTACTGTAGTTTGTGTTCAATGTATTGGGATGGTTACTGCATTTGACTGAATATGGCACAGCCCCACCTAGAATATTCTTCACCAGCCGCCACTGTCTATCACTCACCTGAGGAACCTCTATATAAGTGATCTATCACTCACCTGAGGAACCTCTATATAAGTGATCTATCACTCACCTGAGGAACCTCTCGTACAGGAGGTCTATCACTCACCTGAGGAACCTCTATATAAGTGATCTATCACTCACCTGAGGAACCTCTATATAAAAGGTCTATCACTCACCTGAGGAACCTCTATATAAGTGATCTATCACTCACCTGAGGAACCTCTATATAAAAGGTATATCACTCACCTGAGGAACCTCTATATAAGTGATCTATCACTCACCTGAGGAACCTCTATATAAAAGGTATATCACTCACCTGAGGAACCTCTCGTACAGGTGGCCCGACGCCACAGAGAAGATGTTGATGACATCGTCCTTCTCCTGCTTGGGCTCCTCTGGCTTCACCCCGCCTGTGAACCCTCTGAAGGAGCGGCAGAAGGAAGGAGGGAAAGGGAAGACGCTCAAAATGAGAGCAACGATGATTTGAGCAAACATGGCCGCTGATGGAAGAAGGGAACAAGCAAGCAGTTCACAGTGTGTCCACGTTACTTCCTCACCACTACGAGAGCAGATGGCTGGATGTCTGGAGGAGTCGTGCGGTGAAGCTCCAAATTATAAAGCTGTGCTTTTTTTTTTTTTGAAGTCCTCACGAAGGACATGACGTGAACCGGAGACGGACTCAAAACAATGGCCCTTTTTTTGGTCGTTCATTTTGGGATGAAACGAGACATAAGGCAGCGCAGGGCGACAGCATCTGAGTAGGCGTCAAACACCACATTAAAATGGCCGCCAACGGGAACCCTACACGGAGCTCAGCGCCCCCCCCCCCCCCCCCCCCCTCAACTCCTTTGTGTTCCTTTTCCCGGCGCTTCTTAGCGCAAAACGCAGCTCCGGGGAGCTCCCGGGGATTCAAACCAGCACGCGGCCCGACCGGTTCCACCCCACGCTGTCCCCCCGGGGGGACTCACAGGGGGGCCTGCCGGGCGTACCTCGTCAGAGACTCCCAGAAGCCCGAGTCGTTCTCCTGCGTGCCGTCGCTCAGCAGCTCCTCGCCCATCTTGTCCGCCTTCTTCTGGACCTGGGGGGGGGGGGGGGGGGGGGGGGGGTGAATCACGACAGCCAAGTGTACAGTTAACACACGCGCACACACACACACACACACACACACACAGACAGACAGACAGACAGACAGACAGACAGACAGACAGACAGACAGACAGACAGACAGACAGACAGACAGACAGACAGACAGAGCGGCCTGGTCTGTCTGTTGGTACCAGATGGTAGGGGTTGGGTGACACGCAATCATGACGGGGAGCGCGACCGCCGCGTTCTCCTTCCGCGGGCCAACCCACCTTGACTTTGATGACCCGGGTCTTCAGGTTGTTCAGCACCACGATGATGTCATCAGAGTCCGCCGGGGAGTCTGTACCATCATGGCTGAAAAAAACAAAACAAGCAATGACAAAAAAGGTACAATATGCAACGTTTGCCCCAAAAGCTCATGTTGTTGTTGTTTTTGTTGTTGTTCTGTTGTTGTTGTTGTTGTTGTTGTTGTTGTTGACGACACAGTGCTTCTCCCTGGAGCCGGCCCTCACCTGTAGATCTTATAGATGTCATCCGAACGGCCTTTCCTCAGCTTCAGGGTCCAGGCTCCCGGGTTAGCCTTCAGCTGGAAGTATCCCTGCAGAGAGCCACAACGGTTCATGATGAGCCCGCCCCTCGCGGCCACACCAGGCACCTCCGCTGGCTCTCTCGATGTCGCCTTCAACGTCACTCACACTGAACACGACATGAAACCACGCGGACGTCCACTGAGCCAACACAGACCCCTGAGAACAGACCTCCCCCTAACGGTGACATCACGGCCCTGAAAGATGGTCGCCCATACTACTAGTACTACTACTACTACCACCACCACCACCACCATTACCATTACTATTACTACTACTACCCCTAGTACTACTACTACTACTACTATTACTACTACTACTACTACTACTACTACCCCTAGTACTACTACTACTATTACTACTACTACTACTACCCCTAGTACTACTACTACTACTACTACTACAACTACATTAATACTACTACTACTACTACTACTACTACTATTACTACTACTACTACTACTATTACTACTACTACTACTACCTGTAGTACTACTACTACTACTACCACCACTACCTGTAGAACTACTACTACTACTACTACTACTACCCCTAGTACTACTACTACTACCACCACTACCTGTAGTACTACTACTACTACTACCTGTAGTACTACTACTACTACTACCTGTAGTACTACTACTACTACTACTACCTGTAGTACTACTACTACTACCTGTAGTACTACTACTACCTGTAGTACTACTACTACCTGTAGTACTACTACTACCTGTAGTACTACTACTACTACATTAATACTACTACTACTACTACTACTACTACTACCCCTAGTACTACTACTACTACTACTACTACCTGTAGTACTACTACTACTACTATTACTACTACTACTACTACTACTACTACCTGTAGAACTACTACTACTACTACTACTACTACTACTACTACCTGTAGAACTACTACTACTACTACTACTACTACCTGTAAAACTACTACTACTACTACTACTACCTGTAAAACTACTACTACTACTACTACTACCTGTAAAACTACTACTACTACTACTACTACTACTACCTGTAGAACTACTACTACTACTACTACTACCTGTAGAACTACTACTACTACTACTACTACCTGTAGAACTACTACTACTACTACTACTACCTGTAGAACTACTACTACTACTACTACTACCTGTAGAACTACTACTACTACTACTACTACCTGTAGAACTACTACTACTACTACTACTACTACTACTACTACTACTACTACTACCCCTAGTACTACTACTACTACTACTAGTACTACTACTACTACTACTAGTACTACTACTACTACTACTACCCCTAGTACTACTACTACTACTACTACTACCCCTAGTACTACTATTACTACCACTACTACCTGTAGTACTACTACTACTACTACTACTACTACCACCACTACCTGTAGTACTACTACTACTACTATTACTACTACTACTACTACCCCTAGTACTACTACTACTACCACCACTACCTGTAGTACTACTACTACTACTACTACCACCACTACCTGTAGTACTACTACTACTACTACTACCTACCACCACTACCTGTAGTACTACTACTACTACTACTACTACCACCACTACTACTACTACTACTACTACTACTACCACCACTACCTGTAGTACTACTACTACTACCACCACCACTACCTGTAGTACTACTACTACTACCACCACCACCACTACCTGTAGAACTACTACTACTACTATTACCATTACTACTACCACCACTACCTGTAGAACTACTACTACTACTACTACTACTACTACCACCACTACCTATACTACTACTACCTGTACTACTACCTGTACTACTACTACTACTACCTGTACTACTACTACTACTACCTGTATTATTACTACTACTACCTGTATTACTACTACTACTACTACTACTACTACTACTACTACTACCTGTACTACTTCTACCACCACTACCTGTAGTACTACTACTACTACTACTACTACCACTACAGCTACATTTACATTTAGGGCATTTAGCAGACACATTTATCCAAAGAGACTTACAAAGAGTACATTTGTCATAACATTTGTCATAACAATGTCATACATTTGTTCTGACTACTAATGATTACTACTGCTACAACGAGTAGTACTACCACTACTCCCACTACTGTAATACTAACACTACTGGGGGGTGGGGTCACTGACCAGGTTGGCCATGACGATGGTGTCCACCAGCACAGGCTGGGCGGCCGTGCCCAGGGTGAACTGCAGGCCGCGGGGGGGCTGCCCCGTGCTCACGTCGAAGCAGTGGCCCTCCAGCAGCAGGTGCTCCAGCTCGTACTGCGCCGCCACGATGCTGTCCACCTGGCGGGGGAGAGAGGAGAGAGAGAGAGAGAGAGGGGCGCCCGGTGGGCCGTTAGTGGGGTCGACCGCACGGCGCCACTGAGCTGAGCCCTCTGGGGGGCAGTCAGCAGTCTGGAGGAGAGAGAGAGAGAGAGAGAGAGAGAGAGAGAGAGAGAGAGAGAGAGAGAGAGAGAGAGGAGAGACAGACAGACAGACAGACAGACAGACAGAAAGAGAGACAGACAGACAGACAGAGAATGAAAGAGAATGAGAGAGACAGACAGAGAAAGAGAGACAGACAGACAGAGAATGAAAGAGAATGAGAGAGACAGACAGAGAAAGAGACAGACAGACGGACAGACAGACAGACAGACAGAGAGAGAGAGACAGAGAGAGAAAGAGAGACAGACAGACAGAGAGAGAATGAAAGAATGAGAGAGACCGACAGAGAGAAAGAGAGACAGACAGACAGACAGCCATGGAGTGCGTCCGTCTGTCCGTCATCCCCCCCCCCCCCCCCCCCCCCCCCCCCCCCCCGCCCCGTGTGTGTTCATGTATTTGACCTCGTTCAAAATAATAAAAACACACATGCCGCTCAGGAGCAGGACTCTTGTGTTGGTGTTTGGAGCGAGGCCTCCCACCCCGACACAGCGTCAACACTCCGGTGGAGGGGGTGGATGGGAGGCGGCTGAGCTCCCGGCTCAAGCCGCGCCCTTCTGACCAGCGTCACACTGAGACGCGACCCGATCCTACGTACACGCACGGCCGCCGTCCGGGCCCCCCTGCGCACCGAGTCCTTAAGAGGACACAACGTGTCCACAGAGACACCATGACCCTCTGCAGACCGGGTGCGTGGGTCACTGCCGTGTTGCGCTCCAATCATCACAGACAGGCCCCACCCCCCCCCCCCGGCGGCCCACCCACAGGGGCACCCCTCTCGACGCCCCGCCTACCTCCTCCAGGTAGATGTTGTCCAGGTCGTAGCGCGTGCGCACACGACTCCACCATCCAGCTCTCGGGGGTGTTGAGGTTCAGGGTGAAGAGGGGCGTCTGGGGCATGTCCAGGAACCGGGCCATGGGCCCCACCGAGACACTGCCGTCCGCCTGGAACTGCACCTCCGGCTCCAGCACGTAGCGGTAGAAGCTATGAGATACAGTGTGATGTAGAGGGGACAGGGGATGAGAGATACAGTGTGATTGTAGAGGGGAGACAGGATGAGAGGTACAGTGTGATGTAGAGGGGACAGGGGAGAGAGATACAGTGTGATGTAGAGGGGACAGGGGATGAGAGATACAGTGTGATGTAGAGGGGAGACAGGATGAGAGGTACAGTGTGATGTAGAGGGGACAGGGGATGAGAGATACAGTGTGATGTAGAGGGGACAGGGGATGAGAGATACAGTGTGATGTAGAGGGGAGACAGGATGAGAGGTACAGTGTGATGTAGAGGGGACAGGGGATGAGAGATACAGTGTGATGTAGAGGGGACAGGGATGAGAGATACAGTGTTGATGTAGAGGGGAGACAGGATGAGAGGTACAGTGTGATGTAGAGGGGACAGGGGATGAGAGATACAGTGTGATGTAGAGGGGACAGGGATGAGAGATACAGTGTGATGTAGAGGGGAGACAGGATGAGAGGTACAGTGTGATGTAGAGGGGACAGGGGATGAGAGATACAGTGTGATATAGAGGGCAGGGGATGAGAGACACAGTGTGATGTAGAGAGGACAGGGGATGAGAGACACAGTGTGATGTAGAGGGGACAGGAGATGAGAGATACAGTGAGATGTAGAGGGGAGGACAGGATGAGAGACACAGTGTGATGTAGAGGGGATGGGGGATGAGAGACACAGTATGATGTAAAGGGGAGACAGGATGAGAGATACAGTGTGATGTAGAGGGGGATGGGGGATGAGAGACACAGTATGATGTAGAGGGGAGACAGGATGAGAGATACAGTGTGATGTAGAGGGGACGGGGGATGAGACACAGTATGATGTAGAGGGGACAGGGGATGAGAGACACATTATGATGTAGAGTGGTGAGGGGATGAGAGACACAGTATGATGTAGAGGGGAGACAGGATGAGAGACACAGTATGATGTAGAGGGGGCAGGGGATGAGAGACACAGTATGATGTAGAGGGGACAGGGGATGAGAGACACAGTATGATGTAGAGGGGTGAGGGGATGAGAGACACAGTATGATGTAGAGGGGAGACAGGACGAGAGATACAGTGTGATGTAGAGGGGACAGGGATGAGAGGTACAGTGTGATGTAGAGCGGACAGGGGATGAGAGATACAGTGTGATGTAGAGGGACAGGGGATGAGAGATACAGGATGAGGTGGAGTGAGGTTGTGCTCACTTGACAGTTTGACAGGTGGTGCAGACTAGTGATGGTGGCTGTACAAACACGAGGTGGAGCTGAGCTCACCTCTTGAGAGGCAGGTCCGACAGTTTGGACTGACAGTTCATGAGGATCCTCAGATTGATGTTCACACAGCTGCTTCAGAACCTAGGGGTCGAAGGTCACGAGACGAGGAAGAGGAAGGGAAACAAGTCATTTCTTTTACTGTCCTTACTGTTCTTTTAGCACTGTCAATACTCAATACTTTTTGCAACTTTCACAGTACTTATGCTTACTTATGCTGCCATCCCCTCCCCACCTCATGTAATAGTAGATTCCAACATTGCATATATCTTATTGTCTTTTGGTCTCATCCGTAGAAATGTTTACTTTTAGTATTAGGAATGTCTTGTCCTGCCTGTTGTGCCTGTGCACTTTATCTGTTTCACCGTGGGAGGGTGAGAAACATCCTCTCGATTCCTTTGTGTGTCTTGCCATGTGAAGGAATTGAGAATAAAGCTACTTTGACTTTGAAAGGTTGGCGGTACAGTTTTCAGATTCACTCGCCCAAAGGCTGTCCCCTATTCTGTTCATCGAGCAACCAGTCCTGCAACCGTTTCCTTACAGGCGGTGGGCAGCAGAGTGACGTAACATGAAACGAAGGAGAGGGAGGCTTCGGCCATGCCGATAGAACAAGGGCTGGTCCTGCAAATCTGCAGGTTCTTTCAGGATGAGTTGGCAGCTCACAGAATAGCCCTGACTATATCACAGATTCAATAAACACATGTTGGGCCAAGAGGAGGACGCGGCTTTGACGTGGAGCCCCCCCCCCCTGAGAATGGCAGTGTGGGGGCCAAGAGGAGGACGCGGCTTTGACGTGGAGCCCCCCCCCTGAGAATGGCAGTGTGGGGGGACCTTACCAACAGGAGCGGGGCGACTTTCTGGGCATCCCTGGTTACCCGGGTCCACACACGGCAACCACATCAAAGTAGACCTCCCCCTCTCTGGGCCGGATCTTCACAGCACTGAGGACACAGCCACCGGCACCACAACAACAACAACAACAACAACAGCCAATTAGCAAGCAGACAGATGGAGGCGGGGGTCATGTGGCGTGTGGAGCGGCCTCACTGCAGACATTCACTTTGATACACTCGTGGGAAGGGTTGAACCGGGTCTGTGATGTGGTGGTGGTGTCACGAGCAAAGACACGTCTAAAAGACCGACGTGTGTACACGCTTACAGGAAGCACACAAAAAGGTGTTTTTGACCTCTGCAAAATCCATAAAAAGTGTATCTACTGCTGGAAAGGTGCAGACCTCATGAGTCATTCATTCTACGACGGACGGACACAGAGACACAGAGACACAGAGACACAGAGACACAGACAGACAGACAGACAGACAGACAGACAGACAGATAGACAGATAGATAGATAGATAGATAGATACACATATATAGACACACACACACATACATATAAAAACAACAGAATAAATAACGAGCGACACAGTGTGATGTAGAGGGGACAGGGATGGGAGACATACATCCATCCATCCATACATATAATGTATGCAAAAAAGATTATTCAAATGAAAGTAATACATTGAAATGGTAATATATTCAATGCACTTGAACACAATGAAGAAAATACACCAAAATGTCCCCCCAATGACAGCATGAGATGAAATACATCCCGTGCATTCACCAGCGCCTCGCGTACACACTGGGCACACCACGCCCCGGGCGGGGTTTACCTGAAGCGGTCGTCAGCGAAGCCGTACTCCACCCTGGCTTCTCCCTTGGGCTGAGCGGAGAGCAGAGCATCCACCTTCATCACCAAGTCACTGCCCTGCGAGAGACGCACGCACACACACACACACACACACACACACACACACACACACACACACACACACACACACACACACACACACACACACACACACACACACACACACACACACACACACACACACACACACACACACACACACACACACACACACACACACAGACAGACAGACAGACAGACAGACAGACAGACAGACAGACAGACAGACAGACAGACAGACAGACAGACAGACAGACAGACAGACAGACAGACAGACAGACAGACAGACAGACAGACAGACAGACAGACAGACAGACAGACAGACAGACAGACACCACACACACACACACACACACAGACAGACAGACACCACACACACAGGTGAGACTCCAGGCCTAAGCTGGTCTCCAGTGGTTCACAACATTATTTCCTCGGTCACCGGGGCCCTCCTAACTCTCTCCTCTCTTGTGCGTCGGATCGCCCCTGCCAACCGCCGCGCGTTGTTCTGACCCGAGCCCGGCGGCACGCCCGTGATGCCGCTGCCCCCGGTGCGGGTTACTGCAGACACAGGGCGTCCGGGGGAGCGGCTCTCCAGGCCCGGCTGGGCCCAGCATCCTCTGGTTTCGTCCAAACTGAAGCCCCCCCTCCCCCCCCCATCAGATATATCTGCGGCGTGTGTGTTAGTCAGCGGCGCTGACCGTGACCCAGGGTTCTGCCGGGAGACACGTGAGAGCCCGGGGGCCGGGAGACCCTGCAGTGCTGACTCAGAGCCCCCCCCCCCCTCCGCCACCCCCCCCCGGAGGGGCGGAGCTAAAGACACGCTCGTTGAGGTCATGGGAACAACACACCGGCTAGGCCTGCACGATATCAGCAAAATGTGCGATCACACTGTTCAATATTGCGATGACGATATGACTTGCGATAAATAATAAAATAATAAAAAGAAAGTAACATGTGGGTCATGGTGAATACGTCGGTATGAATTTAAACAAATTTGCATATCGTGACGTCACTGACTGCGTCTCCCACCCGTAAAAGTTTAGTGGTCTCCTTGACATCAGTCGACACGTCAGCTTATAGCGGTGTCAAGATATTTCAATGCATTTTTATGTGTAGGACCTATTGCTACGGTGCCTGAACCCAAAGTTATAACTATAGCCTTCTATAACTTCATTACAGCCATCATTACAGACAAGCGTGTACCATTGATGAAAGGAAATGAATATAAAAGAAAGAACGTAGCCTAACGTGTGTATGTAGGCAATTTATATTTGCGATACTTACTAAAATATAATTAATATGGTTTTTATTGTAGTTGCATTAGTAGTTTGAAGAACAAAAAAAAAACAGTCGGTCTTAACGCAAGTTTACAACCGGCAAGTCGGTTGGACTAAAGGAGGGAATATATATATATATATATATATATATATATATTATATATATATATGGGTCGGTCCTTAATTGACAGGGTCGGTAGGGTTACGGCAAACCAGAATATTTTTAAGGATGGCCCGAGTGTGCGTAGTAAACTTATCGCATTTCAGACCAGCTTTTGCGATGTGTTTATCGCGAACGTTCACATAGCGATGACGATGAAAGTTCGATTCATCGTGCAGGCCTAACACCGACTCCTCAAAGTGAGTGTGTGAAAGTGAGTGGTGGTGGTGTGTGTTTGGGGGGGGGGGGCGCAGTGCTTACCGGTCTTCCTCGATTCCAAACTGCAAGACCTTGCTTTTGATTGGCTCGCCGGAGGTCTTGAGGATGATGCTCTCCAAAAGGAGGAAGTCATCCTGGTTAAAGACCTCCTCTTCCCCCAATGGGCCAATGACCTGTGTGTATGGAGAGGGGCGGGCGGTGATCACAAATATATCCATTAGCTTTGACTGCAGAGAGGAAAGACTACATTTCCCAATCAAACTGGAATAAAAACTACAAAGTGGGAAAATACCTCAATAGACAATCAGAGTAGTGAAATGTAAACACAAAAGTTGCATGTGAACATTATCGACTGTTGAGGTATTGGTATAGGTACTGAGGACATTGATGTGTGTGTGCTACATTACGGAAACTGTACATTATTGATCATTATACATAAGTGTTTACTAAGTGTTGTGTGTGTGTGGGTGTGTTAATTAATAACATGTGAGTGTTATTTATTGTGTTTCCTCAACAGTAGAAACACTCCTCCATGAGCCCATCCAGTCAGGAAATTATTCCCTACGAATCGTTTGACATTTTTTTTTTTATTCAAAAGTCTGTTGTGTTTTTAGACTCACTGAAATAACAAAGCTGTGTGCCTGCGTGTGTATATGTATGTGTGTGTCTGCATGATTGTGTGTGTCTGTGCATGAACGTGTGTGTGTGTGGGCATGAATGTGTGTGTCTGCGTGTGTGTGTGTGTATGTGTGTGTCTTCGTGTGTGTGTGCGTGTGTGTGTATGTGTGTATGTGTCTGCGTGTGTATGTGTGTGTGCGTGCGTGCGTGCGTGCGTGTGTATGTGTGTGTGTGTGTGCCTGTGCGTGACTCACTCTTCCGTTGCTGATGACAGCTCTCTGGCCCCTCCTCAGCTTCAGGGCGTCACGGCAGTAGACGGAGTGCGACAGCAGGAAGTCAAACTTGTTGTCGTCGAACGCACTCTTGAACAAGTCCACGTCCATACCCTGTGAGTGAGTGTAATGTGATGTAATGTAAGATAATGTGATGTAGTGATGTAATGTCATGTAATGTAGTGTAATGTACATGTGTGTATCAGGAGACAGACCGAGGGAACAACACATTTACATCCATTAGGAAAACACGCGAACGGGCTTATGGTTTCCACACCAGGCCCAGGGGCACTTCTATGTGGCTGACAAGTTGGAGGCATCTTACACACACACACACACACACACACACACACACACACACACACACACACACACACACACACACAACACACACACACACACACACACACACACACACACACACACACACACACACACACACACACACACACACACACACACACACACACACACACGCGCACACACGCCCCCTCACCCCGACGGCGAAGCTCAGGACTTCGGCGCCGGCGGTCCAGGGCCCGGGCCGTGTCCTCCTTGGCCATCTTGGTGATGAAGTTCTTGGCGTTGTTGGCGGTCTGGGTCTGCATGGCGGCCCAGACGGCCCGCGCCACGCGGCTGCTCTCCGGCGCCACCAGCCGCCGTCGGGTTGTTGATCATCCCCAGGCGCACGTTGTTGCTGGTTTTCTTGCGGGGGCGGGTACCATATTTTTTTATTCAACCTTTGTTGAAAAACCTCATGATTCACACCACGCTAGACACATGAGGTAGAGTGTTTGAGCCGATCCAACTCTGTGTGTGAGTGAGTGAGTGAGTGAGTGAGTGAGTGAGTGAGTGATGTGAGTGAGTGAGTGTGTGTGTGTGTGTGTGCGCGTGCGTGCGTGTGCGTGAGTGCATGTACATGTGTTTGTGTGTGCGTGCGTGCGTGCGTGTGTGTGTGCGTGCCTGCGTGCCTGTGTGTGTGTGTGTGTGCGCACACGTGCGTGTAATCACCATGTGTCTGATGGCGTCGTACAGCAGCCGGCGTCCGGAGGGCTGGTCGAAGTCTCCCACCACCCAGAAGGTGACGGGGCGGACGTAGCCGTCGGTCTGGCAAACAACAACAACAACAACAACAAGGGAATAAGGGCCGATGAGGTCACCGCCGCGCCTCGACCAATGAGAGGCGCGGGCACGAGGACTGACGGCGAGCGGGAGGCCGCGGGTGAGGAGGACGGGGAGGGGGGGCGGGGCCTGAGAGCAGCAGCTGAGGCGGCAGCCCGGCCTCCCTCCCCGGGGGACACAGCGCCCCCTGACCTCGTGACCCCAAGCGCAATAAAAAAACCCAAAAACCAGGAAGGAACAAAACCAAAAGGGAGTTGGGATATGAAGGTGGGGCTCAGGCTATATATAGGTCATTAAACACTGAGGGTGGGGTGAGCGATGCAGGTGGGGGTGGGGGGGGAGGGGGGAGGACGCGGGGCTCCCTCGGAGCTCTGCACCCGGGGGGGGGGGGGGGGGGGGGGGGGGGGGGGGGGGGGGGGGCAGGAAACGACCCCCGCGACAACAACGGGCGGCTCCGGAAGGTCAAACCTGCACTCTGCACCGCCTTCCTACCAGCAGCAGCGCTTCAGTCCGGCCGACGACGTGAGGGGCAAATGGTTCCTCGAGAGGAGGGGGGGGGAGACGCACACACCCCAGGGGGGGCGATCCACCCAGGAAGTGATTCCCTATTAATCGTTTCATCCCCATTTTACCGGCTACCGCTACGCTACCGGCTAACGGTTCGCCTCTCAAAAAATACGACTGAACATATTTTTTGGGGGCAAACACCGTCCGCGGTTAGAACGGGCAGAACGCGTGGACCAGCGAGGCGAGACGCTGGCCTCCAGGGGAGGGGGGGGGTGGGGGGGGGGGGGGGGGGGGGGGGAGGAGTTTGACCGAACCAAGCGGCAACATTCCATGCTGAAAAATGAAGCCCATGCGGAAAGTGCAAAAACTTGCAGTTCCTCGACTGGGCCGCTTGAGGCTGGCTGCAGAAAGGAGTCAACTCCCATAGACACCCATGTTAAAATGTCCAACTTTACAGCCAAAATAAACATGTTTACAGCCTGGTTCAAAAAACGGTTTTGGTGTCTTTCAGTAGTGTTCGATTCCATGACAACTGTGAGGGGGGTGAATTTTTTTAGAATCCATTATTTTAATGCACAGAGAAGGATTTATTTTATGAATAATTAAGGGCGTGGTCAACTGATTGGCAGCTGTCATATGTCATCACGGCATGACCTTCACGGATTCGAGGCTTTGATTGGTCTGGCCGGAGGTAGGCGGGCTTAGAACACAGACTGAAATGTCCAAGATGGCGGCGCCCAGAAGCTCAATTTTAGGCTTCATCTCCGCTGTTAAGAAGTCTATGGGTGACGTCACGGAGGGTTTGTCCATATATATATACAGTCAATGGACCGAACATAACCATGAATTCACATGTCGGCCAAGATGATGAAAGGCTAGGAGGGAGTTGGTGCACATTGTAGGAAACCATGATAGGAAGCCATGGTAGGAAGCCATGGGTCGCAAGCCTGAAGGTAAACCGTGAGCCTCTGTTCAAACGCGGCTGGGAAGTCACACACACACATCGGTAAAGCCTAGTTATACTTCTGCGTAAAGTGACGGACGACGGATACGGAGAACCCTCTCCGTCGACGGAGAGCCTGACGGAGAGCCTCTCCGTCGTCTCCGTCGGCCTGAAATATTTTTTAAGTATCCGTCACCTCCGTCTACGTACAACGGAGACCGCAAGGGCTGCGATTGGTCCTCTAAACACGTCATTTACACATGAATGACTCACAATGAATCACATTCTATCGCTATCGACTTCTATCACAACGTAAACACTGGCCGCGCCATTTACCGGTATGTATATACGCTTTAATACGCTA